>CM066330.1:243004281-243056781 GCA_033807585.1 Hydrophis major
ATGACATTGCTAGGATTTTGCTAAGCTATTTTGGAAATAATTCAGTGATTTATTTATTTATTTATTTACTTATTTACTTACATTTATTTTTGTCAATTGCTTACAAGATAATAGGTATAAGTAAAAACATAGTTATGAATACATGGATACATATAAGAAAAATAAAAAAATAAAAGAAACAATAGGATGATAGGCACGTTGGTGCACTTATGCACACCCCCTATAGACTTCTTAGGAAAGGGCTGAGGTCAATAGTAAACAGATTCTTATAGAAAATTAAAGTTTTTGGGGTTTGGGGTTTTCTCTAAGAACTTTTCACAATTGTAGTCAGAAATGAAACATTTTTTCAGTGTGTGCTTCTAACTGTTGCATTACTGACAGGAAGATTTAAAAAATAATTATAATTATAATTGAAAATTAATTTCTCAAAGCAGAAACCCATTATTTGACAATACAGAACAGATTTTGACCTTCTGGAAGTAGATATCGTTTCAAGTATTTGAAAGATGCGATCGTGACTCTCTTGGCCTTCTTTTCTCAAGGCTGAATAATCCCAGGTTTCTCAATCTCTCCTCCTAAGGCTTAATTGCTCATTACCTGATCATTCTTATTGCTCTTCTTCGAACCTTAAAAAAAAAAGTTTTTCTGAATCCCTAAACTGCAATGCACAGAACTAGGCTCCCTACTCAAAAAAAGAATTTTGAAATATTACTTTCAGGGATTTGCAAATTACCCTTTACTTGATATAGTTTAAAACTGCCCTTGTTTTTACTGCATCTATATTACTATTCAGTTTGCAATCAATTACAATCCCAAGATCTTTTTCACATCTTTTTAACCAAGCCAGGAACCCTTTTTCCTCCCAGATCCATCTTGGGCTTGGGCAGATATTTTTCTATTACCTGAATATTATTTTTGCATTAGTCTCTACTTTTCTTTTTTCTTTTGCTATTTTAAGATCAATTATGTAAACTCTTAGGATATTTCTGATTTCCGCAGCATTAATTATCCCACCCAGTTCCAATTTCTATACTTGCCTTTCTCTGCGATTCATCATCCGAGGTGCTTTTTAATTCTGCAGGTTTCTCCGAGGAGATGCCTACACCTGGACAGCTGATGGTCACCTCCTGTTGATTTTCTTCCTGTTGTCTGCTCTTACGACTCCCTTTTTCCAATTTGAAGAGCCTGTCCAAAAAAGTTAACTCTTTGGACTTCGGTAAAGGGACATCCTCCTCTTTAGCTGGTGCAGAGAGTTCAATTTCAGTATGTGATGCTTCACTTAGGTTTTTATCAGAAGCTTTCTCTGTGGCAGCTGCGACTGAAAGCTCCCTGGTTTCACTTGATGCTTTGTTTGCTTGAGCTGCTTCTGAGCTGACATCAAGTTGAGCTGATCCAAGGGATGAATTTGTCGCCTGCGCTTCAGTACGTCCTGGTACAGACCGTGAAAATGCAAAGGCAAAACGAGATTTGGCAGCTGATGGAATAGGTTTGGCTTCTTTCCTGAGATTATTTCCACTGGCCTCGGAGTTGGAGCTTATCTCCATTGTTTCCTGGGAAGAAACAGCTGCATTGTCCAGGCCAACACTCACTCTTGCATCCACTACAAAAGCAAACAAGAAAACAGCAATTCTCCATCACAACAGGAAAGATGCACTATTAATCGTAGCTTCCTGCATCTTTAATGGACTGACTGTAAACTGAAAGATCTAAACAAACAGTGTCCATGTTTCAATTCTCTTACCAAGTATTAAGTTTGGCCTAAGCAAAGAATTTGAATTACCCAAATCGACCATATGGTTACTGGTCCATTTATAAGGCCTGCCCTTTTAATGACATAGAGCTGTAGGATAAAATGAAAATTAAATTAGCAAATAATTGGCATGTCATTGCGTGAGAAATAGAAATCTGGAAAACTCAACAAAAAGGCAGAACTTGGTTTGAATGCCAAATGCTATTTAATATTTGAGAACACAAATATTCTGTTTGACAACTGGTAGGGTTTCTTGTATACAGAGTTCTCAACTTATGAACAGTCATTTTATGACCACTTGAAGTTATGACAGTACAGAAAAAAATGGACTTATAACCGGTCCTCACGTTTATAACTATTGTAGCATTTCTACAGTCACATGATCAAAGTTCAGGTGCTTGGCAACTAGCATGTATTTACGATGGTTGAAGCATAGTGGAATCATGGGATTGCCATTGGTAACCTTCCAAGGACTAGGGGTGACCTGATAGCAGTGTTCCAGTGTCTCAGGGATTGTCACAAAGAAGAGGGAGTCAAGCTATTCTCCAAAGCACCTGAAGGCAGGACGAGAAGCCATGGATGGAAACTAATCAAGGAGAGAAGCAACTGAGAACTTAGAAGAAATTTCTTGACAGTTAGAACAATTAATCAGTGGAACAACTGGCCTCCAAAAGTTGTGGGAGCTCCAACACTGGAAGTTTTTAAGAAGAGATTGGACAACCATTTATCTGAGATGGTATACGGTTTCCTGCCTGAACAGGAGGTTGGATTAGAAGACCTCCAAGGTCCCTTACAACTCTGTTATTCTATTCTATAACCCTTAAGGAATTCTACTGCATTAGCAAAATAAACAAGAATTATTCCAGACAACTCTCAGTCAATCCATCTGTCACTGTTGCACTTAATATCAGTTTGTTGGCCTTAGTGGCACCCAAAATCTTATCACTGTTGGTAGAAAAATTACCTTATCCTAGATCAATGCTTTCAGAAGTTTTACCATGATAACTCATTAATCAGTACAAAATAACAAAGCAGATTCTGCCTTGCAAGTGATATCTGTTCACTCAGTTAAGCGAAGCAAAAACAAAGATAAATGTGTGTTGTATAGGAAGCAAGAAACCTTTGATTTCAGAGCTTGCACAACTTGCAGGAAGAATTTAAAAAATGTTTTTAGGCTTGGCCAAACATGCATAATGAAACCAGGGAATGAAAAAAATATATTGAATGTACAGTAATAGGTGGAAACCCAGAACAAATGAATTATGTGTATCTGTGAGTATTTAAAACTTACAGTGGATAAGAAAGGGCAGGAAAAACAATGAGTGTCATGAATATATTTACTTCATATTGGAGTCTATTTCTATTTCTGGTTCTACAGCAAATATATAAAACTGCCCTAATTCATTGATCTTGTCTACCCATTAGAATGCATTTTTCAACTGGCTCAAATAATTGGCAATTACTATTACTTTCCTCTCTTTATTTTTTTGTTTATATCCTACCTTTATTATTTTTACAAATATCTCAAGGCAGAGAACACACACCTTCCTCTTCCTATTTTCCCCACAACCACAAGCCTATGAAGTTGATTGGGCTGAAAGAGTTACCAGTCTCCCAACCAGTTTACATAGCTAAGGCAGAATTTGAACTCATGGTCTCCCACTTTCTAGACTGATGCCTTAACGCAGGGAAGTCAAACTCAAAGCTGCAGGTTAGAGGAAAACAGAGGTCACAGGGGACATTTTCACTGGCAGAGTACTTGGGCCACCACAGGTGTCCTTGACATGAGTAACGTCAGTCTGGCCACACCCACCCCAGCTCCCTGAGGTCAAACACAACCCTGATGCTTCCCTCAAAGAAATTGAGTTTGATACCCCTGCTTTAATGATTAGATCAAACTGACTCTACTACTTTGTGTCAGTGGTGGGATTCAATTTTTTTTACTACCGGTTCTGTGGGCGTGGCTTGGTGGGTGTGGCAGAGGAAGGATACTGCAAAATGCCCATTCCCTCCCAACTCTTAAAGTTGCCAAGGTTGGAGACCCATGCCCTGAAGGGGTGGTATTCTACCAGTTTGGCCCAGTTCTGATGAGCCAGTAGCAGTGATGAGTAGCAGAGACTGAACCTGTTCTCTCCACCGCACTGCTATTGGGCCCACTCACCCGCCTGGGCTCCCATACTCCCTTTTACCTGCTGAATTTGAAGCGCGGCTGCTTTGCATTGCAGAGAAGAGTGCTGTACGGCAGCTGCTGAAGTGACTGGGATTGTGCAGGCTTGCAGGAGGTGAGTTAGAATGCCTCTGTACCTGTGCAAATGCCTCTGCGCCAAGTTTGTGTTTGGCACACATGTGCATGCAAAGCATGCCCACCAAGCCACACCCACCGAACCAATGGCAAAAAACGTTTGAATCCCACCACTGCTGCCCTGGATTGTATTCCCTGACTAGAACCAAAGGTGAAGAACCCCAGTAGCTGGAGAAACTCAAAGCACACAGGTTCTTAGTCTTGCTTGGGTTGAATCAGAGCTTGTTCTTCCCCATACAAATTCCTACAGCTTCTGTTGTGTATGCACCATAGTTAATAAAGTATGAGCTTGAGGTAAAGTGCAGGGTTCTGGCCCTGCACTTCTGATTCGCTGTTAGGCGGCCAGATCGGATTGGTTAGTTCTGAGGAATCCGATTGGCCCTTAACAGAGGATTATTATTGGTTTAAAGAGCTAGCGTTCATAGCTCGCTATTGGACAATTCTCACAAAGGTTGCCTAAATAAGGCAAGGTTCACTGTTGTTGTTTTGAGAAGTCACTATGCTAATAAAGAGCTGAAAGTCACTATTCAGAGGCTGTCTCCATTTACTCTGACCCAAGTCCAAGTACTTAACACTGGCGACGAGGGTGGGATGTGGAGACGTCTGAACCAAAGAAGCCAGGAAGCAATACCGAGCACGTGATAAGACGACGCCAACAACGGAACCATGTCCGGCGGCATCGTACCACCCGCTCCGTTCGATCCAAACCAAGAGGATTGGGAATCCTACATGGATCACTTCCAAATGTTTCTCGAGACGAATAACTTGAAGGACGCCACACCAGCAAAGAAGCGGGCACTGTTCCTGACGCATTGCGGCCCAGCTGTATTTAAGATGGCTAAAGCACTCACCAAACCTCGAGAAGTGAAAGCCATGAGCTGGGACGATCTCGAACCCATCCTGAGAGACCATTACGCGCCAACCGTGCCTACACTCGTGAGACGCCACTAGTTTTATCAGAGAAACCAACAAAAAGGGAAGAGCGTGGCTGATTTCGTGGCGGACCTCCGAAATTTAGGGGGTCTCTGCGGGTTCGCCGATTTAGAAGAGGCACTAAGAGATCAAGTAATTCTGGGATTAGATGTGCTAGGCGTGCAAAGCAAGCTGATGGCGAAAGGCGACATCAGCCTTGCTGACGCCATCGCCGAAGCCACGGCTGCGGAGGTGACTAAAAAGTCGGCTGCACAACTACGGCAAAGCCACACTCCGGTAACACCACCGACCAGCGAAATCTTACCCAACTCAGAAGGGCAGCTCTCAACAACGCACCACGAGGACCTCTCTTCATCGTCAGACAGCAACGAAGAAGGGGTCCATCGACTGCGGTCTGACCGGGACCCTCGCTCGAAGCCCTTATGCCCTTGCGCTGGCTGTGGAGCAAACCATGCCAGGGCCGAATGCAAATTCCGCAACGCACTCTGCCATGAGTGCGGGAAACGAGGCCACATCGGCCGGGTCTGCCGCAGCTTACCAGGACGCAGCCAGGCTGCAAAAGGGGCCAACTATTGCCAATCGACAGGAAACCGTCCTGTAAGGCGAGAGCCAATAAACCACTCTTACAGAAATTGAGCTTTGCAAAAAGAAGAGGCTCACTATACTATCACTATAGGTCACGCCTCAGTTTTGGACACTAAGAAAATCCGAGTCACGGTAGCCATCGAGAACCAGCCTTGCCACATGGAGGTCGACTCGGGATCATCCCTCTTGATGGTGTCTTGGAAGACACTCAAGCAACTCATCCCCACAATTCAACGCCAAGACCTCCAATTTCAACGCCTCATCCTCAAGGACTACCAGGGTAATCGAATCCCCGTGGTCAGGTCCTGCCGAGTCCGAGTCTCCTTCAAAAAGCATACAGCGTACTTACCTCTAACGATCATCGATATAGATAGGCCTAGTCTATTAGGCCTCCAATGGTTCACACCACTCGGCATCGAAGTGGCCGGCGTGCACCGAGTCGGTGGTTGTGAGTGGGAGGAAGACCTTATCTCTGAGTTCAGCGACGTCTTCACGGACAGCTTAGGTGAGTATAAGGGGACCCCAATCTCATTTAGTCTAGATCAAAAAGTAGCCCCTATTCGTTTGAAGCCCCGTCGAGTTCCATTCGCTCTCAAAGCAAAGTTCGACGAACAATTCGACAAGCTAATTGTTCAAGGGGTGTTGAAGCCCATCAATCACTCTCCATGGGAAACCCCTATTGTAACGCCCATTAAGCCAAATGGGTCAATCTGAATTTGTGGGGATTACTGGGCCACTTTAAACCATGCCCTACAGCAGAATGCGTATCCAGTTCCGGTGGTGCAGCACCTCCTCCATTCCTTCTGGGGCGGAAAGGTTTTTGCTAAATTAGATTTAGCTCAAGCTTGTCAACAACTACCAGTGGATGAAAAAACGCCCCAAGCCCAAACAATTGTAACGCACAGAGGTGCCTTTAAATGTACCCGATTGCAATTTGGAGTTAGTGTAGCTCCGGGGATCTTCCAGAGCCTCATGGAAAGGTTATTACAGGGAATCAAGGGCGTGGTTCCTTATTTTGATGACGTATTAATTGCAGCCCCTACCAAAAAAATCTTGCAGGATCGTTTGAAATGCGTTCTTAAAAAATTCCAAGAGGCTGGACTTAAGGTGAAAAAAAATAAATGTCACTTATATACTGACAATGTTGTGTTTCTAGGATACCGAATTGATAGCCAGGGCATTCATCCTACCGAGAGTAAATTAAAAGCGATCAAAAACACTCCCAGACCACGCAACAAGGCTGATCTCCAGGTGTTCTTAGGCCTCATTAATTTCTATAATGTGTTTTTAACCACACAAAGCAACTGTCGCTGAACCGTTACACCGACTATTAGATAAGAAAGCATTGTGGGTATGGGGTTACCGGGAAGAGCAAGCATTCTGGAATGTTAAAAAACTGCTCACATCTGACTCTGTACTTATGCAGTATAACAAGACTTTGCCGTTAGTTATAACCTGTGATGCATCGCCTTTCGGGGTGGGCGCCATTTTGAGCCATGTACTGCCTAATGGGAACAAAGCCCCTGTTGCATACTTTTCGAAGACTCTTTCACAAGCAGAGCGGAACTATGGACACATTGATAAAGAAGCCCTCGCAATCGTTTCAGCTGTAAAGAAATTTCATGAATATGTGTATGGAAGGACATTTACCATTATAACTGACCACAAACCATTGCTAGGGATAATAGCCGGGGACAAGCCAACCCCCTACATATTATCCCCTAGAATGACCCGATGGTCAGAATTCCTAGCTGCTTATAATTATCGCCTGCAATATCGCCCGAGGAAAGCCATTCCCCACGCCGACGCATTAAGCCGAGCACCGCTTCCAGAGACTCTTGATGATCCGGCACCAACGGCAACTACGTTGCAGATCGAAACACTCAACTCACCACCTATGACCGCCCGAAACATCGCGAGAGAAATCAAATGAGACCACACCCTAGCTCGAGTCCTAGGCTGGGTAGAACACGGATGGCCATTGGACCAAGTACCAGATGACTTTGCAACATTTAAATCTCGACAGACTGAACTTTTCTCCCAAAAAGGCTGTATCATCTGGGGCGATAGAGTCGTTGTCTCAGAACGACTCCGGAAGACGCTGCTACGAATTCTGCACGAGGGCCACCGCGGTATTGTGCGGATGAAAGCGCTTGCACGCAGCTACGCATGGTGGCCGGGCATGGACCGGCAAATTGAGCAGTGGGTCAAAGCTTGTGCCAATTGCCAACAAGTGAGCAACGCCCCACCAAAAGCCATGCCTACTGAATGGGAGACGCCACGTGGACTCTGGTCCAGAATCCACCTGGATTTCGCGGGGCCAACCAAGGGCTATACCTTCCTGCTGGCAGTCGACGCATACTCCAATTGGTTAGAAATTCATTGTATGACGGCTACAACTTCCGAGGCAGTGATCAAGATCCTAAACAGACTCTTTGCAACCCATGGATTGCCTGACGTCCTGGTGTCCGATAACGGGCCACAGTTTACAGCACTCATGTTCGAGCAGTACCTCGCTGACCGCGGCATCCGCCATGCGCTCACCTCGCCTGTGTACCCTGCGACCAATGACCGAGCAGAACGCATGGTCCAATTTGTTCAAAAGACTTTGCAAACAGTGAACTATGACAATATCGATGACAAGGTCAACCAAATTCTCTTTTTTCAACACATAACTCCACATAGCGTCACCAGCAGAACTCCCACCGAACTATTGATGGGACGAAGACTCCGCTCCCACCTCGACCAGTTGCACCCTGCTTACAAACCGGAAAAGCCAATAGGATCCAGTGGCCGCTGTCTCACCTTCCAGGTAGGAGACCTCATTTACGCACGAAACTTATCAGGCGATCCGTTATGGATAGAGGCAACAGTAGTACGAGTGACCGGCCCCAAATCCTACGTAGTGAAATGCTGTGACAATAGACTGTGGAAATGGCATATCGACCAATTACGGTCACGACTCACAACGGCCAGTCAACAACTCCCCCATGACCAAACCGAGGGGGGGGGGAGGTACAGAAGAAGATGACATTCCAGGGAACCTGCTCGAAGGGAGCAACGAGCTAAGTGATACTCAGGAAATGGAGCAGGAAGGAGAATAGTTTGTACCGCAAGAAATTGCAGCTGAGCAAGAAGCAGAACCACTGCCAAACAACAATCTTCCTCAACAGGATTGCAACCAACCAGTCCAACGAAAATCCGAAAAACTTAAAAGACAACCATCCTATTTAAAGGACTATATAACTACACCGTAATTAAGAAGCCAGGGGGAAGGGGTGTTGTGTATGTTCCATAGTTAATAAAGTATGAGCTTGAGGTAAAGTGCAGGGTTCTGGCCCTGCACTTCTGATTGGCTGTTAGGCGGCCAGATCGGATTGGTTAGTTCTGAGGAATCCGACTGGCCCTTAACAGAGGATTATTATTGGTTAAAAGAGCTAGCGTTCATAGCTCACTATTGGACAATTCTTACAAGGGTTGCCTATATAAGGCAGAGTTCACTGTTGTTGTTTTGAGAAGTCACTATGCTAATAAAGAGCTGAAAGTCACTATTCAGAGGCTGTCTCCATTTACTTCGACCCATGTCCAAGTACTTAACAGCTTCCAAGCACTCGGATAGAACCTCGGTGGTATGATTTAGTCAGTCCAGGGTAGAAATGTACCACTGGATATCACCGTCAATAGCAGCAGCATATTGATAATGTTGGACCATGGGTGGGATTCTACCAGTTCGCACCTATTCTCTAGAACCAGTTGTTAACATTCTAAGCAGTTCGGAGAACTGGTTGTTAGAAGAAATTACTGGCCTAATCCTGTAAGGAAGGCAGGAAGGAAGCATTCTGGTGTTGCTTACAGAAACTGCCTCTCCATTAACTATTATTACAGTCTTGGCAGGACTAGACTTCCTGTCTCAAGAATGTCTCTGGAGTTTTTTCCCCCCTCCTTTGCTGGTACTTTGCTTGTGTGGAGTGACCATTCAAAGTTACAATGGCACTGAAAAAAGTGTTCTTATGGCCATTTTTCACACTTACAACTGTTGCAGCATCCCCACAGTCACGAGAGGCCAGGTGAGGAGATGCGTGCCTCGATATGAGTTATATTGAGTTGGCCACGCACAGCCAATCACATGACCATCAAGCCATGTCCACCCAGTCACATGAACACCAAGCCACACCTACCACCTAAGCCATGCCCACAGAACCGGTAGTTAAAAAATTTGAATCCCACCCCTGGTTGGACCCTGTATTGAGAGGTGACATCACCTAGCAGCTTTGTGTGCCCACAACACTAAGGACCCTATCCATGTTTTCAGAACAAATGTTTCAAATTCTTTCTAGGCAACCACATTAAACATTCCCTTATCAATTCCGTAAAACCTTGCGGAGCCCTAATTGAACTCAGAAGGAACAAGACTAATTTATCTGACAGAGACCCAGTGTAGCCTTCACAGTGCCACTGAGTCTTTCCCCAAGAAAGATCAGGTTACCCTAAACCAGAGTTCTCCAAACTTGACAACTTTAAGACTTGTGGACTTCAACTCCCAGAATTCCTCAGCTCAACTTCTTCCACAAGTCTTAAAGTTGCCATGTTTGGGAATCCCCGCCCTGAACAATGTGATAATCCACTTATCTGTGGACAGAATAAGAGCAAAACAAATTGTTACGTTTTGCTTTTTTTTATTTTTTATTGCCCCAAAGTAATTCTTAAGAAAGATTTTTACCTATGCTCAATTGGATTCGCTGTTTAATGATGCTTTTTCTGAGTTGCTCAGAAAACCACAGAATCAGATATACAAGTCTCAGATATACAAGTCTCAGATATACAAACAGGGATAGTCTGCACAGTTACCTCTGAAACCAAACAGGGCCATCAGGGGCCTGATATTTATCTGAAAGGAAGACTAAATTATTTACAAAGAAATCAGCTTTATAGCAGGGTGGATACCTTAGATTAGATAAGTATTGTAAAAGTAATAAATGAATTTATTTTTCCATCTAGAATTTCTGTTGGTAAATATAGTGACCATCTCAGCAGTATGACAGAATCTAACTATTTCTCTTACTAGAGGAATGCCAGGAGGGCTAACTCACTGGGGTGATGTTTGAAAACCCCTGATCCTTCCTATATGATGTGCCACTAATTACTTCCAGGACTCTTTAAGTATCTTCAAACCTGAAAGTGCGGTCAGACACCTAGAACATATGACCTTGAGTGGTAATATGAGTGGTGGACATGTGCAGAAGCCAAAATATATTGGACAAAAATACATACATAGTTGGAAAAAAATGGTAAAGAAACATATAGTTTTGAAACCTTAAATAATTTTATTAGGAATGGTACCAGAAGGTTACAGCAAAGAAGAAACATACTTAATTATTCATGTATTAACCACAGCTAGGATTGTATTTGCTCAGAATTGGAAAAGCGATAAAATAATGGCAGAGGGAAAAGTGATTGAGAAAATATTTGAATGTGCAGAGATGGATAGATGAACATTGACAATTAAAGAAAAAGAAGAAACTGAATATTATATGGTATGGAATCTATTTTATCAATGGTTGGAAAATAAAACAAGTTAAAATTGAGTAGATGAATATATAAAGAAATAAGTCAAGATTGTTATAAAAATAATAGACATAAGAGATAATGATTGATAATGAAAATGTGATTATTGTTATATTGGTAAGAAAATTATTAATTACAATTGTTAGCACAAGACATATGTACCCAGTCGACACACTGTATGAATGAAAGAGGGAATTATTGTAAATATTAAAAATAAAATTTAATTTAAAAAAGTATCTTTGAACCAAAGTCACACAAGCTATGAAATGAAGTTCTAATATCTATGCCCATTATATTCATTCCCCAGAAGCCTTTTGGATCATTGTGACATCCTAGAGCCTACCAGAGATGATAAAAAAACCAAAAGTGCTTGACGGTTTCTGAAAAGTTTTTTTTTTTAATGAACTTCAATGAGTTCTTGGATGAAGAGTCATTTCGAGCTACATCAGAAATTGAAACTACAGTGGCAAGTGTTGCAAACTACACATGCATGCCCCAAAGGCTTGGAAGAATCCAGAAAGATTTTAAATTCTGCATGGATTTCTGCAATTAATTGAACCTTTTAGCTACAAAATAGGACATGTAACGGTGCAGAATGCCAGGGGCATCAGTGTAACTCCAGTAATAAAAAGCAAATGAAGATGACAATTCTGCAGGTTGAAACTTTACTGGGTCACAACAATGAATTTGACAAGTCTCATTTGGATTAGCCTCTGTTATTTTAAGCAGATTGTCAATTTTGCGTCACCCTTTGACTAAATATGCTTCTGCTGAATACACATCAGCGAGGGTGCTGAAACATATAGTTATTAATACAGGTCTTTGTGACATCCTTCATTGTGCTATAGCTTCCCTGTTTCCAATCAGAATGGAAAATCAGAGAAAAATATTCTGATACTGAACTGAAAGAGAGAGGGAAAAAAAAGCTAGAAAAGCAACTTTTGGAGTTGAGCAACATAATTGGAAGCCTAAGAGCAGGTTGTAGTTCCTGACACAAAATGGATGGGAATGGGGAACAACTTGTGTGGCCTGTTAAAAAATAACCATTTAACCAGAAAGTAAAACTGCTTCTTCTTAAGGTCCGGGGCTAGTTCTGACTTTTTCTGAGTTAGTTTTGTCTTTTTTTTCTGGAGAATTGGTCATATATCCAAATAAAGTTTTAGACTACAATAATAATCCACCTTATTTGTTTTCTTATCCTGGTAATATGGGGGTGCAACAAGAGTCTTGAAAATATGTATGATTCCAAGACTGGTGCTTTGCAGTATTTCCATTAAGAAAAAATAATCTTTGAAATTTTAAGTTTTAGGCAGGTTGGCAAGCCTAGGCTAGGCCAAAGTCAATGCCCACGGATTTAGTTACACAGGTGGTCCTGAAATTATGACCACAACTGAGCCCAACATTTCTGTTGCTAAGCGAGATAGTACTTAAGTGAGTTTTGCCCCATTTTTTGACTTTTCTTGCCACAGTTATTAAGTGAATCACTGCAGTTTTTGCATTAGTAATACAGTTGTTAAGTGAATCGGACTTTGCTCATCAGAAGGTGATTACATGACCCCAGGACATTGCAATTGTCATAAGTATGAAACAGTTGCCAAATGTCTGAATTTTGATCATGTGATCATGGGGAGGCTACAACGGTCATAAGCGTGGAAAATAGTTATAAGTCACTTTTTTCAGTGCCGTTGTAACTTTGAATGGTCACTAAATGAACTGTTGTATGTCGAGGGCTACCTGTACCTTCCCACATAGAGACACTTTATTTTCTCACCTGCATTCCCCTGCACAGAGCTGCAAAGATTTCCTTTATAACTATGCAATTAACTAATGTGGTGTTTCCTGAAATTCAAGATGCAGGATATTTTAGACGAGCTTGCAGTCATGTGAACTTTCTTACAATATCATATGAACGCTAGTGTGGAATCTACCACTCAGCTTCTCAATGGTAGAATGTTTGAAAGCATTTGAAAGTGTTGCTCACCTTGGCTTTTTAGAGTCATATCTCAAATTAGGCTTCAAACATACCTGTGCATCCAGCCATGACAGCATCTTAAGAGGCTTCCAAAGAAAACGTAGAGTTGGTTCATAATCTACTTACATTCAGTTCCAATACAGCAGTGGGATCCTACCTGTTCCACTACCGGCTTGGTGATCACACGTGCACACACATCTAACATGCGCACGCAGCTTTCCCCACACCAGCTGAGGTCTACAGCGCCAATCAGCTGAGAGGATAAAGAACAGAGAAGCGCTGG
Organism: Hydrophis major; assembly: GCA_033807585.1. Lineage (NCBI taxonomy): Eukaryota > Metazoa > Chordata > Lepidosauria > Squamata > Elapidae > Hydrophis > Hydrophis major. Next base: position 243,017,672 of record CM066330.1, read on the forward strand.
GGCAGGTGGGAGGGCAAATCCTGTACTTTTCTCTTCTTTCTTGTCTCAGCTGATTGTGGAGGCTTTTTTTTTTACTACTGGTTTGGCTGAACCAGTCCGAACTGGTAACATACCACCACTGTTACAGTCGCAACAAATGCACAATAAGAAGACTTGAAGAACCAGGTTAGACCCTGATCATCATGGAGAACATCTATTGCCTGTCAAACCAACAGCCTGTGGGCTAGATGCCTCACATGCAGGCCACAAAGGCAAAAAAACGTCATGATACATCATATGACATGATCGAGTTTGACATCCATGACTATGTGGTCACTAAGAGCTGGTAACAACTTGTTGGCATGTAATCAACAACTCCCCTTCCAAAAGTATGGATACCCAAAGCAAAATCTATGCCACCTTATGTGTCACAAAAATGAAAGTCAAGCTAAAATGTGATTCTCACCTGGCTAAACATATTGAAAATCTGGATCTGATTCCTTCTATAAAAAACAATATAATTCTATAAAATATAAAATATAAATTCTATATCATATAATATAATAAAATATAAAATATAATTCTATAAAAAAACAAGATGGGGGGGTGAGGGATAGAATGGTCAGTCTGATTTAAAGATCAAAAAGAGTTGTGAATTATCAATTCCAGAAGTCCTTTTATTTTCCAAGCTAGACGGCTGCCTAATATTGGAACACGACACAGGACGAAGAAAGACACAGCTAAAAGAAGTAATTATGGAGTGAAACGTAACACATAAACACACCGCTTGTATGTTCCTTTCACTAAAAACCTGTAGGATTGATACAAACCAGGGCTAAGATACATTTATTGCTATCACTTTTAATTTAACCTTTGCCTTACAATCCATTTTTCACTTTATGATTCAAACAGAGGTTTCTGCAAACCATTTCCACCAGAGAAAAAATCTTTCACAAAGTAACAAGATTCTTGATAGCAACCAGCTTTGTCTTCTTTGGCAGTTTTTACAAACATGAAATTATTTGAAGTGCCAAGTTGCTGTAAGAACTCTTTCCTCTGAAAGTCATTAGTAGAAATGTTCAGGAGAAAGAGCATGGACTGTAATACCACTGGGCGTGCACGAGCAATGTGTTATGTTGTAAAACAAAGGCAAAAGTGATCAAAAGCAGCTTCTGATTTCACAGATGAATAAAAATGTCTCCATTTTCAAAGCAAATAAACAGGGGAGCAAAACTCCATGCAGAGGAGTTTGGCAGGGAGATTGTAATTGATTCCACACAGCACAGCCAGTAAAGGAATCTTTATGGTAATCTGAAAATTATGCACAATGCTTGTTCTGCTTGAAGAGATGTCAGAGTACACCTGTTGGAGGTTTAAACATATGTCCTTGTAACAGGAAAAAGGCTTGAGGAGAAAGTGACTAACTTGAACACACCATAAAAGGTGAAAAATTCCTATCCAGGACAGGTGAAACTTTTGAAAAACCTATTAATAACTCTCCCTTTCTAATGATTTGTGTGGTTGAAGATGAGTTGGAACACTAATTCATATAGTCTGAACTTATCAGATTGCTATATTTTGGTCTGAAAGCTATAAAATTATTAACAGGGCAGAATAACAGAATAATACAATAATAACAGAGTGGAAGAGATATTGGAGGTCTTCTCAACCTGCACAAGCAGGAAATCCTATATTAATCCAGACAAATGATTGTCCAATCTTTTCTTAAAAACCTCTAGGGTTGGAGCATTCACAACTTCTGGAGGAAAGTTGTTCCACTGATTAAGTGAACTGATTTGGTGAACAGGTTGACCCTACTCTTCTTCGTGGCAGCCCCATAAATATTGGAATACCGCTATCATGTTACTCCCAGTCCTCCTTTCATGATTTTGGACGATCTTCTACATCAGAACTGTCAAACTCCTAGCCCACAAGCTGGATGCATCACACACTAGTGATGTCCACACCTGGTTTAGCGAAGGGGAAAAAAGTCCCAATGCCACCATAATGATGTGAGTTTGACACCCCTGTTCTACAGTATCTGTCAAACACTTCTTTCTTTTCTATGGCTGAGGGTCAATTTTAGCAATTTATTAAAGCATCAAAAACTAAAGATAAACAAACCAATGAATAATTGTGGCAGATTGTTTAATTTGTCAACAAATTAGTGCAACTTAGAGAGAAGGGCAAGAAGGAAAATGTTCAAATGATGAAATTTGAAGTCTTTTATTTATGATGTAGAATATAGAACAACAGAGTTGGAAGGGACCTTGAAGGTCTTCTAGTCCAACCCCCTGCTCAGGCAGGAAACCCTATATACCATTTCAGACAAACGGTTGTCCAACCTCTTCTTAAAAACTTCCAGTGTTGGAGCATCCACAACTTCAGGAGGCTAGTTGTTTCACTGATTAATTGCTCTACCTGTCGGGAAATTTCTTGTTAGGTCTAAGTTTTTATCCATCTATTTCCCTTTTCCTTAAAAAAAAAAAAAGGGAGTTAGTAGAGTCTAGATCTTTAGTAGAGTCTAGATCTGAAAAAAATGCTGAGGATTTAATATGCACTGGGAACTGAAAAATAATTCCTGCTTATCTTTCTAATCAGGAGTCAGTTCAGTAAACATGCTAACAGTTTTGGAGAAGCTGCAAACTGTTAGACATGTGATGGCCTGTTCAGTTGCATGCAGGTTAAGCAACTTCAGGCCATGCCACCTATCAGAGTCTGTCAATTACTTGACATGTTTCACCATGTCAACAGATAAGAAAGAGCCAGAAAATGAGGGATCTCCTAGATATGATAGGGCTGGTTCAGCTTGATGTATTCAAAGTTGAGCAGACCAGCATAAAGGTCATTATCTATCAAGATGGGAGTCAACATTAAAGATTAGAAGGGCAGTTCAGTTTTCCCTCTTGATGTGTGGTAGCAACAAATGAGACCTCCAGCCAAGTGAGGGATCATCATCACCAAGGACAATCAACTTAGTTCTGGCTCATGTTGTAAGTTATCCCACAAGCCTTTCTTTTCATCTCCAGCAGTTAAAATACAATGTCAAAAAGTCTAAGATTTTTTTAAAAAAACAAACAAACTATGGCATAAAGTAGCCATGATTCTTTGTTTGTAGGATTCACCTTGCCCTGGGGTGATGGGAATGAAAACTATTTTTGCAATGGTGTATATCTTTTCTCTTTCTTGCAATGTCATGTGGAAAAGAGGTGAGCCAACTCCATATGAGTCAATCAAGTCAAACACTATTGATTAATTCAAGCTAACACCCACAATGTAAATTTGCTATTGACTGATCAGCCTTTTGTACTCAAAACTGCACCTTTATTGTACACAGAAAATAGACAAGTGATAATGCAGGACACACACACAAAAGAGCAAGAATTTATAAGACTTACAGGGCACTTTTAATATAACAGTGGTAGGCTTCGTAAAATAATTTCAGAAAGAGCTATTTGTGGCAATAATTTGTGTTGGTGAGTAGAATCTTTTTCCTGGCCATAACTACTTTATTTGCAACCTGAAAAAGATTTCTTGGCCCTCCATTCTTAACAACATCAAAGGATGCCGTCTGCTCTTTAAATAATTCACAATGCTTAGCGATTTGGAACAATATTAGATTGAGGACATTATGGGGTATTTCCCAAGAGATCCATGTCATCCTGGAGATCATTGGACATATGCAACTTGGGAGCACAGATCAAAATACAGCTTGTTGAGAAACCAGAGATCTGGCAGCTGCCAAGCTCATCAGCCCTATGTCTTAGCCAAATGTGAGACATTGCTCAGAATTTACAGAGAAGAAGCTCATTCATGTGAAGTGTACTCAAATCCCTTTGAGCAGCCTATTGCTCTAAGGCAGGGATGTCAAAGTCGTGATGACACATTGTCATCATGTGATGTATCACAATTTTTCCCCCTTTGCTATCTAGATGCTAAAGGTGAGGGTTTCCTCTATCCCAGGACTGTCAAACTGCTGGCCCATGGGCTGGATGTATCACGTGCTGGCCATGCCCACACCCGGTTTAGCAAAGGGGGAAAAAGTCACAATATGTCACGTGATGGTATTGTGAAGACCCGAGTTTGACACTCCTGCTCTATCCATTCGATTCTGACTCTAGGAGGCAGTGTACATCTCTGTTTCTTAGTCAAAGGAGCCACCATTGTTCAAAGACATTTCCATGGTCATGTGACCAACATACACTGAGGCACAAGGAGCATTGTTACCCTTCCACCAAAATGCTACCTATTTATCTGCTTGCATTTGCATGCTTTCGAACTGCTAGGTGGACAAGAGCTAGAGTAAATAACAGGAGGTCATCTCATTGTGTGGCCCTTGGGTCTTGAACCCAGACTGTCAGCACTGACAAGCTCAGCATTTTTAACTGCTGAGCCATCACACCCTCCAAAGATTCCATGATTTCCCCTAAGCTTCCCATTTTGTAAAAAGCTCACCCCACCTACATTAACAAGGGTCAGCTATAAAAATATATATTATAGATCATGCTGATGGATTTTTACAACCTGCCAAAACAACCATCACCTATAATATTTTACAGGTCAAAACTGCAAGCTTTCTATACTTCAGAAATAAACGCTGACTCAGACTTCTTTGTCTGCATAAGTAGCTCTCTGTCTGGTGCTTTCCAGATCAGTTGGCAATATTGGTAAGGGAAGATTGGAGCTGTAGTCCCGCTTCAGAGGTACCAACCTGATGAATCTATTTTCTTGAAATAGAGGGCAAGCTTCTTCTTTTTTGGCCCATAGAGTTGAATTTGTAATACAAATAGTTCTCACCCTGCGACCACAATTGAGCTCAAAATTTCTGTTGTTCAGCAAGACAATTGTTAAGTGAATTTTGCCGCAGTTTACAACCTTTTTTGTCACAGTTAAGTGAATCACTGAGAGTTGTTAGTAACATGGTTATTAAATGAATTTGGATTGACTTTGCTTGTCAGAAGGTCACCAAAGAGGATCATGTGATCCCAGGACACTGCAACCATCACAAATACATGCCAGTTAACAACAGCTGAAGTTTTGATCATGTGACCAATGGAGATATTGCAACAGTCATAAGTGTGAAAAATAGTCATGTCACTTTTTCAGTGCTGTTGTAACTTTGAATGGTCAATAAATGAATGATTGTAAGACAAGGACTGTCCTAGAGATTATATGGGTTATGGTTTTTGACATCAGGACACCACAAGGAAGAGAGGGGTAAATAATTCCACCCTAGAATATTTTTGGGTTTTGAGGTCCTTGGAAGTTCTCAGGACATAAGGAATATCTTAAATGTGGTCAAGAACTAGATTACCTGTTTTATTTCTATATAACTCCACTCAAAGAGATAAAAGAATTGGTATTGGTGTCAACTTGTAAAGCATTCCTATGTCTATTTTCAAACTGCCATAAGCAGGAGGAGGGAAAAACCTGAAGGAGCAGTACAGCAATTAAAACCAGAAATATATTCCACGCTTATCTTACAAAGATTGTAGTCTAGGCTACTGGATCTTCTGCCCGGGAAAATCCTTCATTGGAGAATGTGATTGATGACCCACAGCCTGTGAACGTACTTCGTTGGAGAATCTGATTTATGACACACCCAGGAAGGAGGGGGGAAACAGGTCACAGGTGACCATAAATTACGTGTGGTAGAGTTGACTTCATATGGGTCAATGCCGACATGTTGCTCCTAATAAATCTTTTGGATACTTTTGAAGCTTGGCTTGAAGTTCATGTTTAATTAGGGCAATCATCAGAACCCTGATAACTGGAGGACAACTGGTAGTTTTTAAGGGGCACAATTTTAAGGGGCACAATTACTTCAAGACCAAGACATCCATTTTGTTGCTTAGAATACCCCAACATGTATAAGAAAGGTCTGAAAATTAATCCCTGCCTATTCTGAGAAACTCTATTGTTATTCTGTGGGTGCTATGGTTTATTGGAAAGCTTATCCCTGATTATATGAGGCACTCTGCCTTTCTCTATTTCCTACTCACCCAATGAAAAAAATGCCATTTGACTGTTTGTCTTTTCAGTTCCCACAGTCTGGTCCTAATTATATAAGGCATGGATATGCTACCCAGGACATACCTGTGTCACTGTTTGCAGAAATCTCTGTCTGTACTGGTTGGATAATAACAGGTCCATTCCTAGGGCTTTCAGGAGGTTCAGAGGAAATCTGCAGCATAAGATTAAAGTTTGGTCATCAGAGGTACTAATTTGTCCTGAGGTGTCAAACTCAAGACCCACAAGCTGATCCAGCCCTTAAGTGCTCACCCTGGAAACAGTGAAGGACTGGCCAACGGTGCCTCTGCCAATGAAAATGGTGCCTCTGCCAATGAAAATGGAGCTTCCAGGCTCTGTTTTCAGCCACGATGGCCTCCTGCAATCCTCTGCCAGTGAAAACAGCCCGGGGAGGCCATGCACAGCTGAAAACAGAGCCTCAATGAGTTAGCCACAGCCACCCTGACAACACCCACCACAAGGATTCTGATGTGGCCCTCAATGAAATTGAGTTTGACATCCCTGCACTATAGCAATCAACAGAAGTTCAGTTTGAAACAAGTCTGAAAAAAAAATTGTGATAAAAAAATGAGTGAAACAGATTTGTTTGATTGGAGGCAAAATACTATAGATTTATGAAATGATCACTTCTCTAGATTCATCTTTCCAAAACAATGTGTTTTTAGCATTCTTGCTTTGGAAGTAAATTCAGCTTGATTGACTTCAAATCAGATTTGTATAGGAATATACTGTGAATCTGTCATTCTCTTACATATTTTTTTGCAAAATATCCCCATTGTAAATCATATATATATATATATATATGTGTGTGTGTGTGTGTGTGTATAAATTGATGTGTGTGTGTGTGTGTGTGTGTGTGTTCCAGCATAATTCTGGAATGCCTCCAGCAATTTCAATCAAACTTGGTACACAGATGACTTATCCTTTGGAAACAAATACTATGGGGGTAAGACACTCCTAACATCCCTTGGGGTATGTGTGCCTTAAAATGGCTTCTACTGTACAGTACAGTGGACTTGCCATGGTAACGGCTTCACAGTACTGCACAAGTGGGCTCCCTCTCAGCTCTCCAAGGAAATGTCAGGCAATTGGCCAAGTGCAATCAAAAAAATGAAACACCAGCGTAGACAAGAAACTCCCAAGGAGAGGAATAGAACACTTGCAACACTGTGCGAGAGACAGTACAACAACATGAATCTCGACTTCAGGATTTTCATGTCTAATACAGGATTGGGCTAAATAAATACCTGGACAACGCTGGGTTATCAGCTAGTCAGCAATATAAAAATTATTTTGTGTTAAAATAGGACTGTGTGGAATGATGGACAGACAGACAACAGACAGACGATGATTGATCTGATGATCGATTGATCAATTGATTATACATACATAGATAGACCAATAGACAGATAGATAGATACTCTTCAGGAGTGTTTGAAACTTTGAAGCAAACCTTCAAAAAGTTTTGATGAAGCAAAATTGGCCCATGTTTACATATAATGGAGTCTCTGTGGGACTATTTCAGGAAAAATGAATGAATCCACTCTAATTTACATGTTCCAGCTTTTACTCTCTCTTTTTTTTAATATTGTCTATTTCACATAGAGTAGAGTGAGCTCTAAAAAGGCAGTCCACTTATCAATCTGAAATTTTTTTTCTAGGAAAAAATACACTATAATCTGCTATGGTAGCTTGAAAAGAATGGCAGTGAAGGTCACCATTTTGAATTTTCAAGTTAAAAAAAAAAAGAATTTGGATGAACCTGTAGTTTCCAAACCAGTTGTTGAGCTAGGAAACGTATAAAGCCTTCAGTTTTCCCCAGAACCAAAACTTACAAGATGCAGGGAAATGTGTGAAAGAATAAAAGGTATCAACATAATGGACAAATGTCTGGTTATATGAAGGTCAAATAATTGCCAATAAAAGCACCAAAGATACATGCTATGATGTGGAAGAGTTAGATCCATTTTATTTGTATGTCAAGATATGTAGAGTACTGTGCATATTTTAATACTATTTAAATATTGTATGAGCCAAACATCCAAGTACTTTTGAGAAATATTGGAAATCAAAGGCTAAGTCTGGGAATTTTGGGAGCTGAAATCCACAACACTCTAGAGAAAAGCACATTGGGTAAGGCTAATATACACAAATGTTTACTCTAAAATTTACCTGTGAATGTGTTGCTTTAGTAGCAGGATCTTGATCTTCAGGATCTTTTGGAATGAACTGTGTATTTCCCATAACAGTGGCTGTAGTGGGAAGCAAATGAAACAATTAAGTACAGATGAATGAATATATTTCAGTCAAAAATCACAGATGGACAATAAGGTTGCTAAACCTCAGCTTGTAGGAGCACCAATCATCAGTAGCAAAGAATACTGCCAGGTGTAATAGCAATAGCATCTAGACTTATATACTGCTTCACAGTGCTTTACAGTCCTCTCTAAGTGGTTTACAGTATCAGCCTATTGCCCCCAACAATCTGGGTCCTCATTTTATTGACCTCAGAAGGATGGAAGGCTGAGTCAACCTTGAACCTGATGAGATTTGAACTGCCAAATTGTAAGCCGGCAGTCAGCAGAAGTAGCCTGCAGTACTGCACTCTAACCATTGCACCATTGTGGCTCATAACATCTGTAAAGCAACAGATTTCTCATTCTAAATTTTATTTTGTCAAGGGCTACCTATAAGTCAGCCCTTGACTTACAACCTTTTGTTTAGTGGCTGTTCAATAGCACTGAAAAATGAGAATTACAACTGTTCCTTAGAGTTAAGACTATCACAGCATCTTTATGGACACATAATGAAAATTTGGGCACTCATCAATTAACATATATTAATGATGGTTTCAGGGATCACCATTTGCAACTTTCCTAGCTGGCTTCTGACAAGCAAAATATCAAAGGGGGAAGCCAGGCAACCATGTGATTATTTAACAATCGCAGCAATAAAGGTGATAAAATTGGAACGTTAATCTACTTTCCTGCTGTGGCCTGTTTAGGAAAAGGATTTCTGAATCTCAAACAAAAATAAAAACAGAAGTTCTCAACATTTTCCTTTCCTTTTTCCTCTGGGTGACCAATTGGAAGGCAAGCAGAAAGAAAGAAGTGATTGCTTTTTCTGTAATTACCTATCTGTTTTTCTTGGGGGTGCTGAAAAAAGAATAAGGACATATAGCAAGATTTATCATGTTAAATCAGGAAAACAGGGATGGAGAGAAGTCCCATAGATTACAGATTAACAGAGCTGGAAAGGACCTTGCAGGTCACTTAGCCCAACCCCACGCCCAAGCAGGACACTCTACATCATTTCTGACAAATGGCAGTCCAATCTCTTCAGTTGTAAAACTGTTAGGTTTTCCCATATAACAGAAGAAATGTTCTTCACTATGATAAATATCGAAGTTCTAAATGTGCACTACTAAGTAATCTGAGTTTTGAAAAAGCCAATATAAAGCAATTATCTTATCAGAAACTTGAAGGGATGTTTTCAGAGTAAGGTTTATTGCACCAGATTTTTGCAGAAACTCAGAAACAACTCCAGACCCTCCTATGATGTTAGCTTTGTTCAAATGCTGAATTGTTTTGAAAGATCCACAGGAATATTGGCATTTCCAATATTTTACTTCTGAAGGACTTGGGGGCAGTTTGGTCTTTGACCGCATTTCTCCAGATATATCATTCCTTTAGAATATTTTGGAATATTCATGCATTTTTAAAGGAAAAAAATGAGTTAACATCTAAGCAGCTGTCCTTCAAAATAATTATTCATGTTTTTTCATAAGATTTTTTTAAGGGTACACTGACACAATTCTTTAATTTCAGCTTGAAGGTGCTGTTTCAATTGTTGTTTAAGGTCCTATTTACATAACACCATTTTCCTCTCGCCCTCAGCCCTTTATCAAGGTTGCCTGGCTTTGAGGTTTTCTGTTCTAGTGTGAAAGTGGTATTTTCCATCTACACCCAACAAGATCTTGCCATACAGATAGTCCTCCACTTAGAACGAGTCATTTAGCAATTGTTTGAAGTTACAATGATACTTAAAAAAAAAAAAGACTTATCAATAGTCGTTGCACTTAAGACTATAAAAACAACTCCACAGTCACATTATTACAATCCAGGTGCTTGGCAACTAGCATGTATTTATGATGGTTGAAGCATCCTGGGGTCATATGATCACCATTTGCCATGGTGGCACAGTTATCAACTTCAAAGTGAAAATTTGATGATTGCAACTGGTGCTGCTTTTCAGTTGTCACAGAGACATTGGGGGTGGGGGCAGGGAGAACCACCTATGGGATGCCAGTTCCAGATAACAAGATGTTCTCCCTTGAGAACCAAAATCATTGGACCAGATGGGTTAGGAAGACCCAGGTAATTGCCAAAACAATATTGGAACTTCTGATTGGACAATGTGACCTGCACTAATTGGAGGGAGGGCAATTTGATTCTTTAAGTATATGAAAATGGCAGGAAATATCTAGAGTTGTTTTTTTGCTTCAATCTATATTGATATGATATACTCCAGGGGTGTCAAAAACAAGGCCCACAGGATGGATCTGGCCTGTGATGTGGTTGGATCTGGACCATGGGGCCATCCTGGAAAATATAGGGGGCTGGCTAGCATTGCTTCAGCCTGGTCTACCTGCATCCCTTTAGCCCGGTATACCCAATACAAGAGGAAACATAGGGCCAGTGTTGCTTGGTCCGGTCTACCCAATCCGAAGAGGAAACATGCCAGCAGTTTGGGAATGGCATCAAGCTGGCCATGCTCACCCAGTTGGCCACACCCACTTACTTAACCATGCCCACCCAGTCAGCCACACTCACCTCCCCCCCCCCAAAGTCAACCACAGCCCTGATGCAGCCCTCAATGAAATTGAGTTTGACACCCCTAATGTTCTCAATAAAGCTTAGTGAAAAGAGATAGATTTCAAGTCTGCTTGCTTGATTGGATCTGTCAGTCACGACCTTGACAACAGTGGCTAGAATGCAGTATTGTAGGCTACTTCTGTTGACTGTTGTCTGCCAGCAATTTGGCAGTTCAAGTCTCAGTGGTCCACGGTTGACCATTTGAGGTCAGTAAAATGAGAATCCAGATTATTGGGGGCAATATGCTGACACTGTAAATTGCTAAGAGAGAGCTGTGAAGCACTGTGAAGTTTAGAGGGCTATAAAGCACCGTGAATCTAAGTGCTATTGCAATTTGCAACCTTCCCAGCCACTTGTTGAGCAAAAGTCAATGTAGGAAGTTGGATTCACTTAATTTGCAATCAGATCTTGACAGAGGATAAAAGCCACCAAGCTGTCCATCTTTCCAGATTCAACTCCCTTCCAGTTTCTTCCTTGTATCCACTCCAAGATGAAGATAATGACTCATGAATGCAAGGAAAGATATCTATCACAGTACTTTAACTTAACTTTCAGTAAATTGTTAGGACAACCCCACTCATCACTGTACCAAAAGAGAGGTCAGCTATGGGGAAAATTATGATGCTGTAAATTTGCTCCACAGACTGGGGGAAGGCACCTTAATTTTACTGCCTGGATATCTCTATATTAAGAAAGAAAATGGTTTTTTGTTTCCTGCCTGTTTTATAAGACATGGGAGTGAAAGGATTTTGGTTTTTTTGAGTTCTGGACTAGTTTGAGGCAGGTTTGATAGAATCACATTTCTTTGCAGATGTGGCTATGGAATAAGAAATCACCCAGAGTCCCATTTCAGAATGAAATGAGCAGATAAATAAATAAATAAATAAATAAGCATGTAAATAAATAAACAAATAAACAAATAAATAAATAAATAAATAAATAAATAAATGTTTAAAAAGTCGATGGGAGTTTTCATTGTACAATCACAATCATCTTAACTGTTTTGACAATCCTCTTTGGCACCTCTTATTTCTTTGTGATACACCTTATTCTTTGTGCTTTCCTGCAATACGTTAACGTCAAATGAAGCAAAGAGAACTTCAGGATGGCTTCCACGCACTTACAAGGAGTTGGGTTGTAGAAATGTGGCAATGTGGCAAACTAATGTAATCTATTTAAATTTAATATGACTGCCCATTCCAAAAATGCTGGCTGACTTGCAATGTCGAAATATATAATTAAAACACTTAAGAACGTGAAACAATATGTAGTGAACTGGATTAAAAAACTATAACAATTTAAAAAAAAACAATGAAAGGGACTCCACAGACATAATAACTCAGACTGGGAAGTATTGCCACAGAAATCTCAAAGGAAATTTTGGTACTATGAAATCTAACATATTTGTGATGGCTTTGGTTTCTTCAGGCTACAGCAGCTTCATTAATTTATGCCACAATAAATCTGTTAGTCCTTATGGTATCTCTTTATTCTTTGTATTTTAAGGAGTAAGATGTCACTAAATTTGAGCCATAAGGGCCGGAACATAAGTCTGGAACTAGAAATCATTGATGCCTGTCCAAGTTTAGCTATGACAAAGAGCAAGAAGGGGAAAAATATGTTGGGTGTGATTGCCTGCTAAGTAAATATCCGGTTATACAGCCAACTAAATAGTTTTTTAGCGGATGCCATTGGCATACTTACAGAACAAGCAAGAAGATTGGCAACAGCTTTTAATAATGTCATGTGCTCTAACCTTGGCGATCTAAGGGAAAGCATGAGAGTGACAGTGGAGACCAGCTATTGAGAAGACAATGTCTTTGAATCTATCCCCATTCACATGAAGTCATTAGTCTGCTTTGTCAAAATAGGCAGCAAAGGGAAGGGCTGGGTATTAGTCATTTGGAGAGTAAATAAGAACCACCCAAGAACAATTCAAACAAGTTTACAGCACAGCATACTCTGCATTTCAAGACCTTATAACCTCTCCCTCTTAGCCTCAGGGACAAGCCTCCAACTTTTTATGCACCTCACAAGATTAATGCACAAATGACTGCCCTACAGACACCTGAAACTTCAGGATGAGAAAGCTGGATTTGCTGGCATAGCAAATGGTTGGAATAAAACACCCCTTCTCCATCTGTCTACTCCTCAGATAAAAGTGATCCCTCCTAAATAATTGAGTGAGTATGTATGTATGTATGTATGTATGTATGTATGTGTGTGCATGTACACACACACACACACATACACACGAAAGAAGTCATCCAAAAACATTGCCCCCAGAACAGTGTGGAAAATTAAAGCCACCGCTTGCTTGTTGGCATATCTCACCATACCAGTGGTGTGATTCAACCAGTTTAACAACCGGTTCACTTCACATGCGCACCTAACATTTAGAAAAGACCATTTTTAGCTGTAATACTTACCTTCTGCTGCAGCCCCAGTGAGTAAAACAACTGAGGTGCAGCAAACTGCTCTGCTGCACAAATCAGCTGTACTCAAGGAAATAAAGCACAAGAAAAGGGCAGGGGCAGGTGGGCAGGGCCAAATGATCACCAGAACTATTGGTTCTCTTGAACTGGTCCGAACTGGTAGAATCCCACCCCTGCACCAGACCTAACAGACATTATTAGTGGACTCTTGCAAAATTATTGAATCCTGAAGCCTCCAAAAACCAAACATTTTTGTCTCCCTTTCTTTCTGAAATTGTTTGTGGTGTGTACTTCTGAGCACTGAATTCCTCCATAACCATTTTCCCTTTTATGTTTTCTATAAAAAAAAGACAGGTTTCTCTCATGTTAAAGTCAACTTCAGGTGATTTCACAGACACATCAATGTATTTTTATTTTTTTTTTTGGCTGCAGATAGAACAGATTTATCATTGGTTCTTCCAGGATGCCTTCTGACCTCCCTTTTCTGGAGTCAGAAATCTTTGGTATGGATGGCACTTCATTAGAAAATCTCCAAGTTGTAGGCTGGACTGAGAAATCAATAAAACCAAAACTCGTGTGTGTGTGTGTGTGTGTGTGTGTGTGTGTGTGTGTGTATGGGTAATCAAGCTCTATATTGCTGCCCCCAAAAACAGCATTGACATATCCAGGAGTTCAGCATGTCTTAAAGGAACCTTTACTGTTTACACAAACTAACAACTAACACCTCTACAACAACAACAACAAAAAAGGAAGATAGCACTTTATATTAGCAAAAGTAGGATATCCAATTTTGGCTATTTTAACAGTTGTGGACTTCAATTCCCAGAATACCTCAGCCAGCCATGCTGGTTAGGGAATTCTGTTAAAGTCTTAAAGTTGTCAAGGTTGAACATCCCTGAGCTAAAGTGTTGCTAGAAATTACATGGAAACAGCACAGCTACCCCTTATTCCCTTTACTACCACATTATTATAAGTCATGTCACTTTTACTCAGAGCTTTTTAACACACCCAAATTTAGCAAGGATCAAATATTTTTATTAGTAGTAAAAATAATATGTTGTAGCTAGGTAGAAATCTCATGCATTATAGGTTGGCTTATGAAAAGATGAGAAATTTGAGTTATGAAGTATAACTCAAAGATAAACATAACCTGTTATTTGTGAGCAGCTTTCAAGGAAAATGGAGATAGTGACCAAGAGGCCTCTCTGTCACTAGGGCAACACCTTCAGAAGTAAGGAGAAAATATGGAAAGGAACAGGCTTCTTCTGATCTGAATTTTTCTGCTGCTGTTTAAAGTTTCAAATGACAAGGGCTTGTATGTATGTGTGTGCACCTTCCAGTCAGTGTTGACTCTTACTGACTGCCTGGATTAGTTCCTACACTTTTCCTGACAATATTTTCTCATGCTTTCCCCCTTCCTTTGATCTTAGGCCTGAGAGAGAGGGACTGGCCCATGGTCACCTTAGCTGGCTTCATGCTTAAGTTGGAACTAGAACTCACAGTTCCCTGGTTTCTAGCCTAGTGTCTTAACCGCTATATGAAACTGGCTTTCAAAAAATGGCAAAACATCCTGGTTATCGCCTGTTGTGCAGTTCACCTGTAAGAAAACAAAACTCTAAAAAAAACCCCACCCTACAACAAACAATAGATAGAAACTCAAAGTAAACCATTCTCAAACTCAATTGCAGAAAATAGGACTTCAGCAACAAAGTGGCCAATGCCTGGAACTCACTGCCTGACTCTGTTGTTACATCCTCAAACCTCCAAAACTTTAACCTTAAACTGTCTACCGTGGACCTCACTCAATTCCTAAGAGGTCTGTAAGGGGATGTGCATAAGCGCACGAGCATGCCTACTGTCCCGGTCCTACTGTTCCCATTTATTCGTACTCATTTATTATGTATATACTTATACCAGTTTACACTTACATGTTTGTTTGTTATGCTCATACTTATACTTGTTTCATGCTTGACAAACTAAACTAACTAACTAAAAATAAGTAAACACATTACTTTTAAATATTATCCATGCACTTCCTGTGGGCTCCAAAGCAGCCTAGTCTAACAGTTCATTTTGTTCTCATAAAATGTCTCATTACTTTGTTTGCCAGAATGGTCTTCTTCTTGGAAAGCAGAGATGGGAACTGGGTTCTCCCCAGTTCTGAATTTCATCTGCTGCTTCCCAGAGAGGATTGTAAACAGGAAGCTGGCTAGAGGAACCCTGATTTTTTCCCCCAGCTCAGTGCACTACGCAGTCTCATTTCTTCAGCCTCCATGAATTGGCTCCATGTTGTAAGCTTTGGGTGATAAGGACTAGTAGTCTTGAAGACCCTGTAGTGTAGAAAGCTGCCAAAATCTCTGAGAAACACTCTTCCTCCACTGCACAAGGCAAAAAAAAAAAAAAAAAAGGAAGGGAGAAGAAAGAAGAAAAACAAGCCAACCAACCAACCAATTAACTGATTTGCAGTGTGTAGTTTTTTATGTTTTGGTAATGAGCTTAAAAGTAATGTTAAAACATACATCTTTGATAAACTGACCAGGATGCTAATAAATGCTATTTAAACACTGGTAGATATTTTAACATTATATAATATATATACATAACATACAAATAAATTGTACCTTGCCTGTGTTTGCAGAATGAAGTCTGGCTCTGTTGTGCTGTTGATCCCTTCTGGAGCTGTTCAGCCACAGGTGCTGCAGTGTTTAAAAGTCTCTTCCAACAGGTATCTTGCTTTGTCTTGAGCAATATTCAGAGTGGGTAAACATTAGGTACAGCTACATGGATTGGGTGGAGCTTTGGACACTCAGTAGCTTTAGTCAGCTATTTATTTTTCTTCCTGGCCTCCGGGGCAATTCCAGTCTGCTCTGTTACAATATGCTTTCCACCATTAATAGTGCCTGCCGGATTTGTAGGACCTTTTTTAAAAGCAACAACAACAACAACAACAACATACAAACAACAGAAGACCATGAAGCTTACAGCCAGTTGTGTATCTTTGATTCCTTGGACCCAGAAAACCCAAAACAACCCAGTGTGTTTATGCAGAAAGAATGCTCAAGACATTTAATGGGAGTTACCTAGGGAATATAGGATTGCAAGAATGTGGCATATCCACATGAACAGGAACTGGAGCAGTTGATGGCTTGCTATGAGCAAATTGCACAGCTTTTTGAAGAAAAAGGCTGCTTTAATTTGGATTCTATAATCTCAACAAGGGCTTGTTCTGTTGTTTTTAATTATTTTCACTTTGTAAAATTGTGGGATAGTATGGAGACTATTGACTGCTTATTGGATCCTCACCCTTCATAGATGATTGGATGAGCTGGAATAGTACTTAAGGGAAGTGAAGAATGTCTCTTTGTAAGTAAGATGCATCCCATCCTATATACAGCATCCCTTGATCTAAGAAATCTGTTTTGTAGGTATATTACATTTTGTTTCTGGAAAAAGTGGTTAGTAAAACAGTAATCTTGCAATTTGAGAGATATCTGGATGATTTTGAATATCTGAATCCATTTCAGTTCAGGTTTCAGCTAAGATACAGTATAATAACTATTTTAGTAGCACGTTGATTTATATCAGGGGTGTCAAATGCATATCGTCATGTCGTCATGTGATGTATTGCAACTTCCCCCCTTTGCTAAAATGGGGATGGGCATAGCCAGTGCATGATGCATCTGGCCCGTGGGCTGCAAGTTTGACACTCCTGATTTATATCCAATCTAGAGACTGGCTAGGAAATAGTACAACCCAGCTAGATATTTTTCATTGACCCTGACATTGGCAAATAAAGCCATCTTTTGGCAATAGTTCGGGCCCTTCCTTTAAGGTCATGTCCACTGTCCAGTTAACATAATAAATCAATCAGAGGAAAACTGGAAGGGACCTTGGAGGTCTTCCAGTCTAACCCCCGGCTCAAACAGGAGACCCTATACCATTTCAGATAGGTCGCTGTCAATTCTTTTCTTAAATAGCTCCAGTGATGAAGGACCCACAACTTCTGAAGGCAAGCTGTTCCATTGGTTAATTGTCCTCACCAGGGGTGGGATTCAAAATTTTTTAACAACTGGTTCTGTGGGTGTGGCTTAATTGGTGGGTGTGGTTTGGTGGTCATGTGACCGGGTGGATGTGGCTTGGTGGTCATGTTATTGGCTGGGCGTGCCCAACTCAATATCACTCACATTGAGGCACGCATCTACTCGCCTGCCTCTCATCACTGTGGGGATGCTGCAATAGTCGTAAGTGTGAAAAATGGTCATAAGTCACTTTTTTCAGTGCCATTGTAACTTTGAATGGTCACTCCACACAAGCAAAGTACCAGCAAAGGAGGGGGAAAAAACTCCAGAGAAGTTCCTGAAACAGGAAGTCTAATCCTGCCAAGAATGTAATAAGGGTTAATGGAGAGGCAGGTTCTGTAAGCAACACCAGAATGTTTCCTTCCTGCCTTTCTTACAGGATTAGGCCAGTAATTTCTTCTAATAACCGGTTCTCCAAACCGCTTAGAATGTTAACAACCGGTTCTAGCGAATAGATGTGAACTTGTAGAATCCCACCCCTGCTCCTCACTGTTAGAAAGCTTCTAATTAATTTCAGGTTGCTCATCTCTCCTTGATTAGGTGATGAGGAAACTACATAACTACATTTCAGTCTCTTGTCTGACAGGGTACTAAATTATCTTGCATGGGTCACCATCTATATGAAATTACAGCAAGAAATAAATCAGATTTTGGAGTGGAATGATGACATTCACCACTACTGCTCCTCCTTATCTGAGTCAAGGAACAACTGACATCTTTATAGGTTGAAATTTAATAGTGGCATCATCAAGGAAATAATTGGAGATCATTTCATCAGAGATCAGTGAATCAGAGAAAACGAGATGAAAAAAGTTCAGAAGGATGGAAGTGCTGTTTAAAGTATTTAAACCAAACAGATTGTGGAAAATGCCTCAGTTCCCAACAGAGGACATCTACTGCCAACTATGCTTAAGTTTTTAAATTAAAGTTTTAAAAGAAGAGATTGGGCAGCCAGTTGTCTGAAATGGTATATGGTCTCTTGCTTGAGCAGGGTAGGCTGGAAGACCCCCAAGGTCCCTTCCAACCTTCTGTTGTTTTGTTGTTCTATTATTCTGTTGTTATTCTATTATTCTGCTAAGGGAAGTCTTTGACCTTAAGATTGATCCATTCCGCTTCCAAATTTCTTTGAGATTTTAAAATATTCATAGAAAACAATTGTCCATAAACCTATGCCTATTTCCCTTAATATGCATTTTGTTCTCCCTTACTTTATACTAAAATATTTTGCAAACAATTTCCTCTAATGTGAGCATTCTTTTAACTAATTTATGCATTTTTATAAAGATTGGTTCTTATATTCTTTCAAAAATATTGTCAACAACATTACAACAGCCTAAGAAGTGCATAATTAAATAAATAAATTTACACGTCCCAAATTTTCACCTCTTACTTTGAACATGAGCGGTCTTGGATAGGGGTGGGATTCAACCGGTGTTATGACCAGTACGGTGCAACGTTTTTCCCTCAGACACTGAATTTTCCAAAACCAAATATCTTTAATCCAATTCACAGATTTTCTATTTAAGTCAGTACCACCCATTCAATTTATGATAGGACAACTTAAATATTGATATGTTCATGTATATTTAATGGAAAAATCTGGCTAAAAGAATGTATGATGCTCACAGCATATTTTTAAAAAAAACATGTTACTCGAGGGATCCATGATAAATAAATGAAAGGGTAGTTGACCTTCCACACACAAAACTCCAGCCGAACTCCTGATGGGCCGGAAACTTTGATCACATCTTGACCATCTACACCCTGCCTACACGCTGGAAAAGCCTCTGGGTTCCAGTAGCAAGTATTGCACGTTCAAGGTAGGCAACGCGGTTTTTGCAAAAACCTTACCGGTGACCCATTATGGGTCCTCACTACCATAACTCAACTTACGGGTCCCCGTTCCTACCATTTACAAACTGCTGATAGGAGACTGTGGAAGCACCACATTGACCAGTTACGTTCCAGGCTGGCACCTACCCCTGTCACAAGCCCTGAACTCCAAACCAGGGGGGGAAGGGAGATTGAGAGGGCTGAAAATGAATTAGTAACTGATCCAGTACGCGAAACTTGGCAATCAGCATGGCCAAGCCTGGAATATTCAACCTCCGAAGCAGAGCCAGGCCAGATGGTCATCTCACCACGTAGCAGCACGGCGGCATCAGAAATCCCAGAGAATCCAGATGGCAGCCTTGACAGGAGTAGTGATGACAATGCCGAGTCACCCAACGGTGAAGTCGGATCACCGCTACCGCTGAGTCTAACAAACAGCCCACTGGAACCAGAGTCCGGCCAAAGACTGGTGGAACAACATAAATCAGGTAGGCAGGTGAAACGACCTGCCTACCTGCGAGAATACATCACCCCACCCTTGAGAGGGAACCTATGGGGGAGGGGTGTTCCGAACTAAGCAAACTCATTAGCTTGCAATTCTAATAGTTTTCTTTCCATGACAGGCTCGTAACCCTACACTTCTGATTGGCCCGCTAATAGCGGATCGTGATTGGTCGGGTTTGGCTGATCCGATTGGCTGATAGCGGGTCACTGCTGATTGGTCGCTCCCAGTGCGGCAAACTCAAATCATTGGGTGTTGTGACAGAAGCCAGCTCTATAAAAGGAACTGCTGCTGCCCTAGTATTTTGCTCTGTTCTGAAGTCACTAATAAAGAGTTGGAGTCACTATTCGATGCCTCGTCTCCGTTCTTTGTGCCCACGCTCCCAGATCTAACACTGGTGACGAAGGTGGGATTCGGAGACGAGAGAGCTGAATGAGCACTCATTGAACGCTTACAGAGCATGTGGCTGAGAGTGCACCAATCGCGGCAGAATGACCAGCGGCGCCATACCACCTGCTCCATTTGACCCGGCTAATGAAGACTGGGACTCACATATGGACAGGTTTCAGATGTTCCTGGAGACCAACAATCTGAAGGATGCAATGCCTGGCAAGAAACGAGCTGTGTTCCTAACCCATTGCAGGCCCGCCGTTTTTAAAATGGCAAAGGTACTTGCAAAACCAGCTGAAGTCAAGACGATGAACTGGGACAACCTCGCCCCAATCCTCTGGGCCCATTATGCCCCAGCGGTGGCAACACTCATCAGGAGACATGAGTTTTACTAGAAGGACCAACAGGAAAGTGAAAGTATTGGAGACTTCATCACAGTCCTCAGAAACCTGGGGGGATTCTGTGGCTTCACAAAACTCGAAGAACCCATGAGAGATCGAATTGTTCTGGGTCTAAAAGACAACAGACTCAGGTCGGACCGTGATCAGTGAGATCAATGGGCTCGTAAGCCCTCGTATCAGTGTGCTGGATGTGGGGGAAACTACCCACGATCAGACTGCAAATTCCTAGATGTCATTCCTGTGGAAAGAGGGGGCCACATTGCAAAAGTCTGTAGAGGCAAGCGAGGGTCCAGCCCAACCCGAAGAGAAAATAATTTCCGGCAGACAACAGACACCCCACCAATAAATTGGGACTGCCCAAGCAACCAATGGAACCACTATTACAGAAATCGAGCACCAGCCACTTCTACCAGACGAGAAGAGGCACACCAAACTATCACCATCGGCCACGCTTCATCCCTTGATGCAAGAAAGATCCGAGTAAAGGTCACTATTGAGAAGCACCCATGCGTTATGGAAGTCGACTCCAGGTCTCCCTATCAATGGTCTCCTGGAAAACCCTCAAACAGCTGATCCCTGACATCCGTCGCCAGGATCTCAGCCCTCAAAGAATCATATTGAAGGACTACCAAGGAAATAGGATCCCAATCGCCTGTTCCAGCCATGTCCAAGTCTCCTTCAAAGACCACACCGCAACTCTACCACTTACAGTCATCGATAAAGATCGACCCAGCTTATTAGGCTTGCAGTGGTTCGCGCCACTAGGAATTGAACTGGCGGGCATCAACCAAACTGAAAGCGATGACTGGGAAGTGGCTCTCGTCCAAGAATTCCAGGAAGTGTTCACCAAGAAGCTAGGCAAGTACAAGGGATCCCCTATATCATTTAACCTCTGCCCAGATATTGCATCCATTCGCCTTAAGCCCCGTTGAGTGCCTTTTGCACTTAAACCAAAGATTGACGAACAATTGGACAAATTAATAGCCCAAGGCATGTTGGAACCGATCGACCACACCCAATGGGAGATCCCAATTGTAACTCCCATAAAGCCTGATGGATCTCTGAGAATTTGTGGGGATTACAAGGCCACCCTAAATCATGCACTTCAGCAGAGCGCTTATCCCCTGCCTATGGTCCAACACCTACTTCACTCCCTTGGAGGCGGGAAAATATTTGCAAAATTGGACCTAGCCCAGGCATACCAGCAGCTGCCTGTAGATGCAGAGACTGCAGAAGCCCAAACTATAGTTACACACAGAGGGGCATTCAAGTGTAATAGACTCCAGTTCGGAGTGAGTGTAGCACCTGGCATCTTCCAAAGTCTGATGGAGAGAGTGCTACAAGGCATAAAACGGGTCGTGCCATATTTCGATGATGTCTTGATAGCTGCCTCCACTAGAAGTCTACTAGAAAAGCGGCTAAGAATGGTCCTCCAAAAATTGAAAGACGCTGGCCTGAAGGTCAAGAAGGACAAGTGCCAACTGTGTACGGAGAGGGTTGAATTCCTTGATTACCTTCTTGACAAACAGGGAATTCATCCTACTGAGAAAAAATTGGCTGCAATAAAAAATGCCCCGAGACCTAAAAACTAAACAGATCTTCAAGCCTTCCTGGGACTTATTAACTTTTATAATATCTTCCTACCCGAGAAGGCGACTGTTGCTGAACCCCTGCATAGGCTCCTCGATAAGAAGGCTTCCTGGGTCTGGGGACATCGAGAAGAGCAAGCTTTTCAGCAAGTAAAAGACCTTTTAACATCAGATGCTGTATTAATACAATATAACGAGACTTTACCCTTAAACGTCACCTGTGACGCCTCACCATTTGGAGTAGGAGCCATCCTGAGCCACGTCCTACCAAACGGCACTGAGGCACCCATTGCATTTTTTTTCCAGAACTTTATCTAAAACTGAGAGAAACTATAGCCAACTAGATAAAGAGGCTCTCGCTATTGTGGCTGCGATCAAATGATTCCATGAGTACGTATATGGAAGGTCCTTTTCTATAATCACCAATCACAACCATTACTGGGCATCTTGGCGGGAGATAAACTAACTCCCCATATCTTATCACCAAGAATGACACACTGGTCAGAGTTTTTAGCTGCATACCATACCAACTGCTACACCGACCTGGGAAAGCCATTCCCCACGCTGATGCCCTGAGCCGTTCTCCGCTACCAGAAGTCCTAGATGACCCAGCTCCAACCCTAGCTGTACTACAAATCGAGACACTCCCTTCACCACCACTGACTGCACAAGACATCGCATCCGAAACAAGGAAAGACCCTTGTTTAGCATGAGTCCTCAGCTGGGTAGAAAGAGGTTGGCCTGACAACGAACTCAATGACACCTTCAAGCCCTTCAAGCACAGACAGACAGAACTTTTCACCCAAAAAGGATGTGTGTTATGGGGAGACAGAGTCGTCATCCCAGAAAGACTACAACATAAAGTCCTAAAACTATTGCATGATGGACATCAGGGCATCGTGCGGATGAAGGCACTAGCACGGAGCTACGTTTGGTGGCCAGGTATAGATAAGCAAATAGAAACCTGGGTAGCCACCTGCAACAAGTGCCAGGAAACATGCTCAGCTCCACCAAAAGCACCACCAACCGAATGGGAAGCACCCCGAGGTCCCTGGTCCCATATCCACATCGATTTTGCGGGACCCCCCCAAGGGACATACATTTCTCATAACAGTGGATGCCTATTCCAACTGGCTTGAAGTCCACAAAATGAAGAACACCACCACAGAAATCTAAACAGACTATTTGCCACACATGGCTTGCCAGACATCTTGGTTTCAGACAATGGCCCACAGTTCACTGCCTTGGCATTTGAACAGTACCTAGCAGACCAGGGGATACGCCATGCTTTAACATCGCCGGCTCACCCTGCGGCCAATGGTTGGGCTGAATGAATGGTCCAGTTCATAAAGAAAACCTTATACAAGATGGAACAAGGGAATGTCCACGACAAGGTAATCAGGATGCTTCTCCTCCAACATGTTACTCCAAACAGCACCACACACAAAACTCCAGCCGAACTCCTGATGGGCCGGAAACTTCAATCACATCTTGACCATCTACACCCTGCCTACACGCTGGAAAAGCCTCTGGGTTCCAGTAGCAAGTATCGCACGTTCAAGGTAGGCAACCCGGTTTTTGCAAAAACCTTACCGGTAACCCATTGTGGGTCCTCACTACCATAACTCAACTTACGGGTCCCCGTTCCTACCGTTTACAAACTGCTGATAGGAGACTGTGGAAGCACCACATTGACCAGTTACGTTCCAGGCTGGCACCTACCCCTGTCACAAGCCCTGAACTCCAAACCAGGGGGGGAAGGGAGATTGAGGGGGCTGAAAATGAATTAGTACCTGATCCAGTACGCGAAACTTGGCAATCAGCGTGGCCAAGCCTGGAATATTCAACCTCCGAAGCAGAGCCAGGCCAGATGGTCATCTCACCACGTAGCAGCACGGCGGCATCAGAAATCCCAGAGAATCCAGATGGCAGCCTTGACGGGAGTAGTGATGACAACGCCGAGTCACCCAACGGTGAAGTCGGATCACCGCTATCGCTGAGTCTAACAAACAGCCCACTGGAACCAGAGTCCGGCCAAAGACTGGTGGAACAACGTAAATCAGGTAGGCAGGTGAAACGACCTGCCTACCTGCGAGAATACATCACCCCACCCTTGAGAGGGAACCTATGGGGAAGGGGTGTTCCGAACTAAGCAAACTCATTAGCTTGCAATTCTAATAGTTTTCTTTCCATGACAGGCTCGTAACCCTACACTTCTGATTGGCCCGCTAATAGCGGATCGTGATTGGTCGGGTTTGGCTGATCCGATTGGCTGATAGCGGGTCACTGCTGATTGGTCGCTCCCAGCACGGCAAACTCAAATCATTGGGTGTTGTGACAGCAGCCAGCTCTATAAAAGGAACTGCTGCTGCCCTAGTATTTTGCTCTGTTCTGAAGTCACTAATAAAGAGTTGGAGTCACTATTCGATGCCTCGTCTCCATTCTTTGTGCCCACGCTCCCAGATCTAACACATTGCTTCTTGTCCTGCCCTCAGGTGCTTTGGAGAATAGCTTGACTCTCTGTTCTTTGTGGCAGCTCCTGAGATATTAGTAGACTCCCATCATGCCACCCCTAATCTTTCTTTTCAATACTCTAGACATACCCAGTTCCTGCAACCATTCTTCATATGTTTTAGCTTCCAGTCCCCCAATCTGCATTCTTTCTAGAGTCTCAACATCTTTTTTACATTGTGGTGACATGAATGTATTGTTCCAAGTGTGGCCTTACTAAGGTATTATAAAGTGGAATTAACACTTCACGTGATCTTGATCCCTCTGTTTATGCAGCCTGGACTGTGTTGGCTTTTTTGTCAGCTGCTGAACACTGCTGGCTCATATTTAAATCGTTGTCCACAAGGACTCCGAAATCCCTACTATTGAGCAAGGTACCACACATACTGTACCTGTGCATTTTCTTGCCTAAATCTAGAACCTTACTTTTTTCACCATTGAATTTCATTTTGTTAGATAGACCTCAATGTTCAAGTCTGGAATCCAACTCTTAATTGATTTGATTGCTAAAAACAGCAGCTTCCTGCAATCTTTTAATGGGAACAGATAAGATTTGAGTATGCGTTCCACCCCAGCACATCACAGTTAAAAACAAATTAACCTCCCAAACACCTCCTTACATTAGCTACATACACATGTGAAATACAGCACCATCTATATTGGCCTCCTACAAAATGTTCAATCCAAGCCTTCATCATTCAAGATTGACTTTTCCTTCCACAGAGGAATCACAGAATGATCTCCATGACTGAAGAACTGGAAATATCCTGGCATGATCTGACTGTGCTTTCACAAGCTCTTTCTAACATTATTTCTAACAATAGTGATTTATAATGCTCAATGATATTATCTGCCCAATGCTGGGGTGATATATCAGTAATGAAAAAAAGCTAGATTACATATACATATACATATACATATACATATACATATACATATGCATATGCATATGCATATGCATACACATACACACACACACACACACACACACACACACACACACACACATATATATATATATATATATATATATATATATATATATATATATATATATATATATATATATGTTTTCTTAAGTTTTCGCGGGTACTTACATGTCTGGCATTCAGCTTTGTTCAGGTATTTTCCCACGTGGTGCTTTTAAAGTTGTAGCAACGTTTCAGCAGAATCTCATCTGCCATCATCAGGCTTCTGTATGGTGTTTGTCTTCTGTATGGTGTCTGACTCACACCATACCACTCACGCATCATCACAAAATCTCCAGAACTTTAAAGCTTACAAATTTGAAATTTGAAATTTGGCATGTATGTTCCGCTTGGCTTCTAGGTGCTCACTAATAAAGGATTTTTTGCAATGACCATCAAAGCATTATTATTTTTTATATTATTATTAACACGCTTTGATGCTAAGGAGTTCTACTCCCCCTCCTCACCTGAAAAGAAATCTGTTCCAAATGCAAAATACAAGCAGAGGAGAGGAGTTTCACAGCACCAAACAGCTTTAGTACAGTTGAACTAAGCCATGCCCAGACTCCTTGATGTCTCCTTCTTGTTCACACAGCAAATACTACTTCAGTTTCCAAACAGCCCTCAACTCTCTCACACACTGACAGGATGCTAGCCAGATGAATACCAAAGGATGCTGGTAGGCAGAGGCAGAATTCCAGCCCCCCCCCCCTTTATTTTCTTCCTCAAAAACTAAGCGACAGCCACAGAGTTTCATAGTGAAGCACAGGTATCTAACTAATTATCCTATAAATCAGTAATAAAGTATATTCTCACAAGCATCAGATGCTAAAGAGAGGTGAAGTACATTAACATTATATTATAATTGGAATAATTGCTGACACTTTGTTGTTCAAAGCTTCTTCCAGGGATAATTCAGTATTAATCCAATTTAATTAATGTAACAAAGCCATGCAGTATTTTTCATCCAAAGAATTTCTGTCAGTTTAAATCTTCTGGATATTCCCCCTTTCCCCCCTTCTTTTTCCATTGTACTATTTTAATATTTGAGCCACTAAGAATGGCTGATCAAAGAATTTACACTTTTGAATTGTGGTATTGGCATAAATTACTGCATATACCATGGACACTGAGAATAAATAACAGATAGGTGTTAAATCATAAACATCCAGACGCATCACTGGAAGCTAAAATCATAAGATTATGTCTGACTTATTTTGATCATATTATGCATGCAAATTCATTGGAGAAGGCAGTGATATTAGGAATGGTTAGTGGACAAAGAAGAAGAGGCAAAGAACATGCTGGTTTGATAACATCAAATCTGATGCAAAGCTGAACATACAACAATTAAAATAAGCTGTGCTTGACAGGGTAATATGAAGAGCACTTGCCTATAAAGTCACCAAGAGTTGGACACAACTAAACAGTTAAAAACAATGGCAACATTTAATATTACTTCTATTTATGGTCTCTGCACATTTCACTTGATCAAAGATACTATACAGAACAGAAAAACTTCAGGATATAAATTGTACATTCTGTGCTGTAATGTATTTCATTGTTCATGCATGCCAAGTGATAGTTGCTTTAATTCATCCAATCAGTGAGCTATTAATGTATTCTTTTATTTATTCTGCAAATGGTGAACTATGACTTCTGTGAACTGTGAAAAGCAGTTTTGAGTTTTACTTCTGCTAATTTCATGGTCCTATCCATGTAGTTTTCTTGACAATATTGAAATAGTTTCCCATTGCCTTCTTCCAGGAAGCTCCAATTTGTGATTTCCTGATAGGTTCATACTGCAACCTAGCAAGAAGCCATGAGTAATCAAAATAGGGAAAAGGGAATAGTAGGAATTCAAGCTCCATCTCCTTTCTCTCTTATCTTTACCCATTCTACCATCTCAGGTTCCAACATGGTTATTTTTATAACACTCACATGAGCACAGTTAGAAGTCTTGTGACATCAGAATGCTTTTCCTGGTTTCTGCAACCAGCATCAACCCAGGCAAGGTTTTTTTCTTTCTTTCATATTTTGCCACTGACTGAAACAAAATGACAGAGTAGGGAGGCCAAATAGAGGAAATTAAGAATGGCACAACATATGCCTCCCATTTATCTCTCCACCTTGAGACCTTTAAGGAAAAGTGTTTATCTTCAAAGCTCCTTTTATGTAGCATGGATTAGGTGAAGTTGTGGGTGCTCCAACACTGGAGGTTTTGAAGAAGAGATTGGAAAGCCATTTTATTTATTTATTTATTTGATTTGTCAATCGCTTACAAGAAAATAGATATAAGTATAAACATGAGTAAGAATACAGGAAATAGGTACAAATAAATGGGGACAATAGGACAGGGAGGGTAGGCACGATGGTGCACTTATGCACATCCCTTACAGAGCTCTTAGGAATGGAGTGAGGTCAATAGTGGATAGTTTGAGGTTAAAGAGGTGGGGACTAGAGGATGTAACAACAGAGTCAGGTAGTGCATTCCAGGCATTTGTTCGGAGTAATAAAGGATTTCCTGATTGGGCAGGGAGTTGGATTAGAACCCCCACACCAAAGTCCCTTCCAACTCTGTAGTTGTGTATTTTAAGGGCAGAGAAAGAGCTGGTAACTGTTGTAAATAGATCACAGTGTTGCTGCAGAGAGATTTAAATGTGCCATGATCCTAGCTTTACAGTTAGGACTAATGCGTTCTCTGCACTAATGCTAATTAACTGGATCCTTAGAGGGACTAATCTTTGATTTATCATCAATTATCAGGATGTTTTCAGACAGGCTCTGCCCTGGGGTATTTGTTCTACACAATATTCTCTTTATTTGCTTTGAGTAGAGGATTATTGTGCTATACTGCCTCTAGAGTTTGGTGCTACCATAGCTTCATTGTGTCACCTGATGTGCCTTGATCTTGGCCTATTTTCCACATTTTAGTTATAAATACTTCCTTAATTTCTGCCTGCTTGAAGATAACATCAGCACGTAAAAGAGAGAACTCATTGAATACTGGGAGTTGAAGAACAAAAAAGAACTTCCACTCATTATGAAATGCTGCTTTCTAGGCAAACGATTCAGGAAACAGAATTGTGTGTGTTTGTGTTCTGTATATTCTTTGTTGTGCTCTGTCTCTTCTCTCCCTCTTTCTTTCTCTCTGATTTGCTATAGGGTTATTATTTCTGAGCTGCAAAACCTCCAACCACTACAAAATGGGAGCAAAAAAATATCAAAATTATTAACAATTTGCTGCCACCTTGTGATCATCTGGATTATTACAGCCTGAGATCTGCAAAAACTCACCCGTTTCCTTTCCATCTTGAACAATACTTTATAAGCACGATTAAAATTAGATGTTATTTAGGGAGGATTAAAGAACAAAATCCTCAGCTTGAAGATATCTAGGAACAAAGGGGTTTGCCCTCAAGATGAATTGTGATGTTTAATTTTGAATTATTGGCATAGCTGTAAGAGTTTTGGGACTGCTGTTTTTGACAGATGGTATTAATATGGATAGCAGAAATGAAGGAAGATTGCTAACAGTGCAGATTATTGCTGAATCACTGTTGATTGTGAATTATGAACAATTAAAGCAGAACTCAATTTTTAAGATTCTGGATATGAAAAATTGTGCGTGGATAAGTTCATACTAGAATTTAGTGAAGGAACAAATGGTTTTGAAGTGGCAGGAGGCTTTGTTCAGTTTACTAGAAAGTACAGGTAGCCCTCAACTTGTGACTGTTCATTTAATGTTAGTTCAAAGTTACAATGGTCTTGGAAACAATGATTAACAGCCTATCCTCAGAATTATGACTATCACACCATCTCCATAGACATATGATAACAATTTATATGAGAAGGAGGAAGAGGAGGAGGACAAAGAAGAAGAAAAAGAAAAAAAAAAGAATTTTAACATTATTATTAATTTTTATTTTTTAAAATAACAGTCAGACAGCCCAAGATAGTTGACCAGGTCATTTTTGTATCCAAGGATATTATGTTTCTTATCCTTGAATTATGCTAATTCCCAGGTAAAACAGCATCAAACAAAACCTCATCCCCTCTAATTTGCTTGTGAGAAGGACACCTCTCTAAGACTGCCCTTCACAATGAAAATTTTGCCTGAAGTGATCGTCCTGAAAGAAACCTCTAAAGTATTTGGGATGGGGGCTAGTTTTGAAAGAATGTTCAAGCTGAGAACAGTTATTTCTTCATGTGGGAGCTCCACAAAGAGTCACGGATACTGTGTCACCAACCAGAACTGAAACAGGAACACATTGTGAGAATGCAGGAGTGGTGGGTGGGGCAGGCATTTCGGGAACACAATGATCCTACTGTCTGAACTCTTTTGCTATCCCACTAGATAGGCCCCTACAATTGCAGTACTATGCCAAATATTTCACCCAGTGAGCCCAAGTCCCTATATAGGGAGTAATGGTGATGCCAATACCCTCCATCCAAGCAGTTGTGGTTTCCTATGACATTACTTTTTTGGACATTCACATACCTCCACATACATAACCTGCCATGTTTTTCCATCTTACGTTGAGTCAGCTGAGATCTTCACCCCCTGTAATGGGCAGATAACCAAAGGCATTTTGTTCTCCACCTTGGCTGGTCAATCAATTTAAAAACTCCAGCTGTAATGGTGAGCTGATTTGATTCATTTTATACAAATTTAATCTTTAGAATAAATCTAATCTTTCATTAGATTTAGAGTTGGATCATGCTATTCTTTCAGTAGTTTACGGCAGTGTACATATCCTTTAGTTCTTTCCAGTGGTGGGATTCAAATTCTTTTACTACCGGTTCTGTGGACATGGTTGGTACACATAGGAGGGGAAGGATACTCTAAAATCCCCATTCCCTCCCCAACCCACTAACCTGCTTCTCAGCTCTGTTCTCCTGTGTAGGGCAACAAAAGAAGACCCAGCCAATCAGCTGGGAATTGGGAGGCAGAGAATAGATAGGGGCAGGGCCAGTCAGAGATGGCATTTGCCAGTTCTCCGAACTACTCATTTCCACTACTGGTTCTCCAGAACTGGTCAGAACCTGTTGAATACCACCTCTGGTTCTTTCTCAAAAGAGGAATACCATAGCATAAGTTGGGCTGAGAAGTAGCCCAAAGAAACCTAAGCCTCAAATGATAAATAAATACTTGGTTACAAATGTGTATTATGATGCAGAGAATTTTGAAAATCAACATTCAGATGAAACCAGAATTTTTCTGACTAGGATTTATGGATAGAAACACCTTGCAGACAATTGTTTTTATATATTATATAAATAAAAGCAGCAAGGCACCAAGGCACAAAGACAGAAGAATGTAGAAACACACACAACTGGACTGTGAAGAAGGTAGAGCTTGTAGATAAGGCTAAACTGACTTGTTTGATCTGAAAGGGAATAACAATCACTGGAACACTGGAAATCCTTTATGGACTTTTTGCTGAAGATAGATAAAAAATGAACTAGTTGTTCCTGAAGTTACTGATTTAAAAGGACTGTTAATGGAGAGAAGGGAACTATGTTATATAGTTTTGAAGGGGGAAAATGCTAATAAGTATGTCTGTAACAGCTATAAGTAAGGTTGAAAGTTGCTTCTTTAAATACTTTTCCTTTTCTTTCCTCTCCAACTTGCTTTTTGTTATTTTCATTTTTCCTTTATCTTTCCTCCTTTCTTCCTTTTCTTTTATATTTTTTTCTTTTTATCTTTTAATGTAATTTTTTTCTTTAATAAAAAAAATAATTGGTTTTGTTATAAAATGTAGTTTTAAGAAGTCTTTTTAAGGAAGAAGGGGATGGGAGAACAAACGCATGTACAACTACAATAATTAACAGCAGGTGGCAGCCTTTAATTATTTTAAGGACAGGCTCTGGGATCCAGTGTTGCTTCAAAAGTTTCATTCTTGGAAAAAGGAGATTCTTTCAGCTTTCTGGATGTTTGTGTAAGTGTGTGTGTATGTGTCTTGCACTAAACTATGGCACAAACTTGCCCAGGACACATATTTTTCTACTATTTGCCATGGTAGACCACATGAAGCCCATAAGTGAGGTGGGGTCAGGTTATTCTTATCAGTATTATCAGTATTATCACCTTATTCTATTAAAAAAAATATTAAAGTTTATTATAAGATAAAATACAAATGGAAGCAAAAATCAGGAAAGAGCAAGGAGGAAAAAGTGCAAAGGTAAAGAAAGAAAAAGGAAAAAGTAGCCACTTCCAACTTAATCAGTGCAGACGAATACAAAGAAAGTTACAAATTCAAACCTTTTGCTTCTAGTTCATTCAAACCCTTTCTATAACATCAATGTTAATCTATTCATCAAAATCTAAAATCAAAATTTCATCCCCCCCATTTCAAAGTTCATAAAATATTTAAAGAATTAAAAGCACAGAAGCTGTTTTTGGGTAGAAACAAAACTATTTAACTTTATGTCTTTAATGAAGACAGTCAAATTTGCCATCTCTGCCAACTCCAACTTCCCTCCTTGTGGGAATTGATGTGTCTTTTCATGCATATCTAAAGCTGTCCGGGAACTTTTAAATGAAAGGACAATGTCACATCAACTACAGATCTTCCAGATGGTAGTTTAGAACAGGATATCTCTGACAGAGATGCATCCATTGTGGAATACCCTCCCTGATCAAGGATCCTTTTTTGTTTTGATGCTCTCTGATAATAGTATTTAAAAAAAGAACACCAACAGCACTTAACTATATATGGCTTCACAGTGCTTTGCAGCCCTCTCTAAGTAGTTTACAGAGTCAGCATATTGCCTTCAACAATTTGGGTCCCCATTTTGCCGATCTCGAAAGGATAGAAGTCTGAGTCAATCTTGAGCTGGTGAGAATTGAACTGCCAACAATCGGCAGAGTTACTTGCAAATATAGCATTCTACAAAACTACAACACCTCTGTGATTAATACATTCGTGTTTGATATCGAAATACACTATAAAGGGGCAGAGTTTACGTTCATGGTATCATGAGGATCATAACTAGGGGAGCATGTGTGTGATGTATAACATGTGTCTTCTCTTTTTCATGATGTCTTGTATCTCCCCCTATGCATTAGAAGTTTGTGTACAAAGCAAATTTCTAGATAGATTGCTCCTCAGCTCTATAGTAACGTTCAGAACATTGTTAGAATTCCAGCTTTGCAAACAATTTTTAGTTCTAGCATCTTGGTATCTTTCACAGGGAATAAAATAAAAAAATTCTGCAAATAATTTTTGAGATTTGGAAAGGAAGTGACAGTTTACTAACTGTGCCTTCTCAACATCTTCATTACTCTCCTAGTCCATTGAAAAATATCTTCATTACTCTCCCAGTCCATTTTCCATTCTGTCTTTGGAGGTCTTCTAGTCCAACCCCCCCTATTGTTGGAAGAAATATCCTTCTGGGTTCAGTTCCAAGTGGGGAGAAAGACACTGGAAAAATAGAGGCTGTTTGGAAAGATGGTTTAATGGTGGACAGGATCACATGCCTTGGAGCTCTTGGGAGAAGAAAAGGGAAGAGATGCTGAAAGTCCCTGGATTTTATACCTTCACTGGCTTTGAACTTCCTGAAGCACAGGAAGAGTATCCTGATTGGTTGCTGTCAGAGGTCATAGCTAGCTTTGTAGGTTGTCTGTGTGCTAAGTTTGGTTGAAACTTGGTGGGTGGTGCAATGAAGGGCAACTAAATGGCTCTGCCTGAAGGAGGTAGATCTTTATTATGTAGAATAGACTGGCCCAGGCCTTAATGGCCCATTAACAAAGATGGTGGGAGGGGGCTGAGTTTCTGCCTCTCTGAGTTTCTACTTCTCTTTTAGGGGATATGTTCTGCCTTTTTTTAGTATATCCTAAAATATTTCATTTTTGTAGGAGAGGGGTGGGTTTTAATTTCCAACACTATACAAGGGAGGAGTCCTCGTACCATTTCAGGCAAATAGTTGTCCAATCTTTTCATGAAAATCCCAAGCAATGGGGCATCTACAATTTTGGGAAGCAAGCTGTTCCCAAAGCAACCTGATTAATTGTTCTCACTGTCAGGAAATTCCTTCTTATTTCCAGATGTCACTCCCTGTGACAAGCTTCTACCCATTGTGTTTTTTTTTTCTATCCTCATGGAGAATAAATTGATACCCTCTTTTCTGTGGCAGCATCAATACTGGGGCACTGCAGGGTGTCAAAATATAGATCAATAGGTACAAAAAAGATACAGAATGTAAATAAATTACATTTATTTGTAATAATCCTGGCAACAGGGTAGAGACAACAAATGTAATCCAATCAACAAAAGATGGTGTGAAAATCACCTCTTTGTAAAGCATATCTCAAAAAATATGAATCAAATTAAAGGCCTTTTCAGCTTCTAACAAGATTAAAACAGCTAACATACTATGTGTGACGCTAGATTCAGATATAAATCACCAAGTGAATATTGTCACATTCTATTTTTTAGAGAATTCAGGCAGTAGTGAAAATTATGGATGAAAATATTTTTGTAATCACCTATCTAAAGTTGATATTAAAATTTTAGCATTAGCTTTAAGCAACATTATTGGTCTACATGTTTAGATTACATTAGATTAACAGAGTTGGAAGGGACTTTGCATGTCATCTAATCCAACCACCCACCCAAGCAGAAGACCCTACACCATTTCTGATAAATTGCAGTCCAATCTTTTCCTGAAAGCCTCCAATGATGAAGCTCCCACAACTTCCAAAGGCAAGCTGTTCTATTGATTGATAGTGTTAGGGATATACCCTAGCAGAATGTGCACAGCAGTCAGACAGTCAGGCGAATATGAGAGAAAGCATTTTTTTTTAGTTTACACACTCAGTAAAAACAGATATACTGTCTTAGTTGAATAGTTTATTCCTTTAAAAGTTTTAGCAGGGTCAAACAGTCCAAATATCATTCACTAGTGTTCAGTCAGTTCAGTCCGGAGATTGTTCAATTGCAAAAATCCAGTTTCAAACAAAATCAGTTAACTTACAATATCAATCCATAAATCAGTCCAGTAAATATCTTCTCACAGTAGATTAGATATGCAGCATTCAAAACTCTTTTCTCCTTCGACCTCAAAACACGCAGAACAATCAACCATCAATCCAGTAGCAATCCAGTTTCTCTAGCTCCCTCTTATGGCAGTTTCTCCACTGCACCCAAATTATATCATTTAGAGTTTAAAGTGAAAACACATTTAAACTTTGCTATCATGGTTTATATATTATTTACCCAAACAACGTTAGGTAACTATGGTTATTCCTAACATATTCCCCTTTTGGGTAACATAAAATATATACATCTCTTTACAATCTTAACCGATAATCATCACAACTTTCTTTGTTTTTGATTGAACCTTGGGCCTTTGTAAATTGATCAGCTATATTGTCTTCAGACATACAATATTCCAGTCTTATCAAATTACTTTGCACAGATTGCCTTGCATTTAGATATCTAAGATCTGTATGCTTAGTTCTCGTTTTCACAGCAATATTTGTAGCCATTCGTATGGCTGCTTGATTGTCTTCATATACTACAATGGAATCATTTACATTTATTCCCATATCCATTAACAATTGTTTATAAAGAATCAAATCAGTACACAACAAAGATAGACATGAAAATTCTGCTTCCATTGTAGACATACTTATGTGTTGCTGTCCAATTGACCTCCAACCAATCAGTGCCCTTCCTAACAGTATAGCCATGCCTGAAGTTGATTTCCTAGTGTTTATGTCTGTTGCAAAAACTTGCATCAGCATATGCACTTAAAATCAGATCATCTTCAGATCAACAAGGAAGATTTCTGATGCTCCTGCCAGCTGCCCACAAGGACAATGAATTGCAGAAGCCAGCAGGAAGTTGAAAATTGCTCCCACTCCTATTGCTTTTTGTCCATCCTTGGTCATTCTGCTTCTCTGTTTGTGGAGGAAAGGTCTTTGAAGCAATGACCCAATGAATTATCTAGTATTGTGTAAATGTAACAATTTCAAGGACAATTCTGGGATCTATTCCCACTTTTATTTTCACTTCTGGGAAATAAGCTACTTCATCGGAAATATTACTTTTAACTTGCCAGTTCTTTTGCTAAACTTTAGCCTTAGGAAATCTGCAAATGCAAAAAAGGATGTTCCCTTTCATTTTAAGAAATGTTGCAGATTTATGTTCCATAATTATTAAAACATTTATCAGCTACTTAGTAGTATAAGAAGCAAGTCATCATTAAGCAACTAATGGTTGGGAGGGCTAAGCAAAGGCTATTAATCCTTGTCAATTAAGTCAGGCAATCTTCTGAGGTTGCTAGAATACAAACCATCCAAAACAGAGAGGTTGTTCCCGTCCCAGTTTTAAAGTGTTTTCTAAGACCAATACCTTCATTGCTACTGCTAAGCTTATATTTTTTCACCTGTTTTTCTGGGGAGATGGATCCACTTCCAAACAAAGCATTGAGTATAGATGCCTTCCATTTTCATTTTTGAAGATGTCTGTGTAGTTCAGGAACATTCCTGTAAACAAGACATATGCTTGAGGCAAAATAATCCCTTCATTCAGTATGTCCCTTTCTAATAATTTGTGCATATTAATTTAAAGATTCTATTAATTGATTGCCAATTGAATCACCAGCATGATTGCCAACATCTGATGATGGATATTTAATTTAATTATTTGATTTGTCAATCACTTACAAGATAATAGGTATAAGAATAAACATAAGTATGAATACAGGAAATAGGTACAAATAAATGGGGACAATAGGACAGGGACAGTAGGCACGATTGTGCACTTATGCATGCCCCTTACAGACCTCTTAGGAATGGGATGAGGTCAATAGTGGATAGTTTGAGGTTAAAGGAGTGGGGGTTAGAGAATGTAACAACAGAGTCAGGTGGTGCATTCCAGGCATTGACCATTCTGTTGCTGAAATGACAGAAGGAAGAGGAGAAGGAGGAGGGGTGGGGAAGAAGTTTGATTATCTGCCACCAAGTCAGTGTAGACACAACCACATAGATAGATTTTTTTTTCCATATTGATATGTCCCTAACCTGATCTTCCAACCTTCCAATGGAGCATCCATCACTTCTGTACCTGAGTCCATCCACCTTGCTTCTTGTCACCCTCTTCTTCCTCTTCCTCTTCCTTCCACCTTTTCCAACACTAGAGCCTTTCAAGAACAAATAAATGAAGAGGGAAGGAATTATCTCAGGGAGATTCCCATCAGGATCATATTGCATACAGTACTTCTGCATGAATGGAAGGGTCTAATTTGTGTTGGTTGGCAACTAGGAATACAAAATGCTAGACTAGACAGATCTTTGGATTGATCATGCATGGCTCACTTGATATATTTGGCCTCTGTCTTCTGAGTTGTGAATAGAGGTTTTGCTTCAGAGAAGGTTATGGAGGGTTGATCATTGTATACTACAGAGAATTCTGTTCCTGATCTTTTCTAAAATTACATGGGCTTGTTAAAACATAGCAATTTAAACCTTACAACATTTTTCTCTTCTTTCTCATTGTACTTTAAGGATGAGTACAATTTTAAAGTAGAGATCAACACAGCTGAGAAGCGCACTAAGCTTTAGGCTAAGTAAACATTTATGCCCAGTTTTCTATATGAGAAAATGAAGTTTCACATTCCTGGGCATATCCATACAATCAGAGCTGAAACTTAAGGTTCCCATATGTCAATTAATAGACACTATCTTATAACAGCGAATTACACACTTGTTAAACATTTCCAGCCTGCTTCTTAGGAAATTAGTGAGAAGTCATTAGCATAAAGCACATGAAAATTTTACTTTAAATGTAACCTTTTCAGAAAGCAAACAATCATTCTGTAGTTTTGTTTCTACATTCTAAATTTATATCTTACAATATCTGTTAGTGCTAAAATAGCTTCCTAGTTGTTTATAATCAACTAGTCTTCCAAGTAAATGAAATGCAGAAGATCATTCTTCTCCACCATAGTTGAGATACTTTGCGATAG
Organism: Hydrophis major; assembly: GCA_033807585.1. NCBI lineage: Eukaryota > Metazoa > Chordata > Lepidosauria > Squamata > Elapidae > Hydrophis > Hydrophis major. The sequence goes on from CM066330.1 coordinate 243,055,239, forward strand.
AAAAGGAGTCAACACAATAGGTTATGACTATTCAGTCAACGACCATTCAAAGTTATGACAGTGCTGAATGAGTGGTACTTATGACCAGTCCTTGGAGTTCTGTCCATGGTGATCTGGGTGCTTGGCACCAAGCTTGCCATTATGACATTGTTGCAGGCTGAAGTAATGTGATTGTGATTTTTGATGTTTCCAACTTATTTCCCACAAGTAAAGTCAATGGGGAAGCTGTCAGGAAGTCAGAAATCATAATCATGTGATTTCCCTGCTTACTGACCCCCATGGTCCTTGCTTAATAACAGTAACAGGGACTGCTAGAATTGCTGTTGCTAAGGGACATGGCCATGTGATGTCATCAGAGGTGGTATTCAGCAGATTCTGACCAGTTCTGGAGTACCGGAAGTGGAAATTTTGAGTAGTTCAGAGAACCGGCAAATACCGCCTCTAACCGGAGATTTTACAGTGTCCTTCCCCTGCCACACCCACCAAGCCACACCCACAGAATCGATAATAAAAAAAATTAGAATCCCATCACTGGATGCCAAGTTTATAACTGCATCACTTAGTGATCCCAATTGCATCATAACCTGAGGACTACCTGTGAGGGAAATGGCAGCAACATTTTAAAATTTGCTGCAGCTGACCAGAATTGCTTGTTTGTGAGATGGACAGCTGTATAAATTGCTTTAATAAATCAAAAAGATATGAATTTATCCTTAAAATAAACTAATGCCAGTTTTGTTCAAGTCAACTAGATTTCACCATCCCTGTCCTCAGGGAGTAAAGTGATTAAGATTGATCAGAGAATTGGAGCAATCTAGCAAAATAATGAATGGACGCCATGTCATATTTTTGGCTTGCGAAGACTATGTTTTGTCTATGTGACCTAGGAAGCAACATATCTGACTGGCATTTGCTTTTATTTTTCTGATCAAAACTATTACTTCTCTTTTCAAACAATTCAAGTGTCAGGGTTCCGACCAGTGCCCTAACACAATTAAGAGTCTCAAGCCATCTGGCAATAAAAATCTAGTTCTTTATTAGGAGCATCATGTCAGCATTACCTAGGTGAAGCCAACTCTGACTTCACCCCCTTTGCACTTTGCCTCTGACCAGGGGTGGGATTCAAATTTTTTAACAACCAGTTCTGTGGGTGTGGCTTAGGTGGTCGACGTGGCTTGGTGCTCATGTGACTGGCTGGGCGTGGCCAACTCAATATCACTCACATCGAGGCACACATCTCCTCGCCTGGCCTCTCATCACTCTGGGGATGCTGCAACAGTCATAAGTGTGAAAAATGGTCATAAGTCACTTTTTTCAGTGCCATTGTAACTTCGAAAGGTCACTCCACACAAGCAAAGTACCAGCAAAGGAGGGGGAAAAAACTCCAGAGAAGTTCCTGAGACAGGAAATCTAGTCCTGCCAAGAATGTAATAAGGGTTAACAGAGAGGCAGTTTCTGTAAGCAACACCAGAATGTTTCCTACCTACCTTCTTTACAGGATTAGGCTAGTAATTTCTTCTAACAACTTGTTCTCCAAACTGCT
>CM066330.1:244861781-245169281 GCA_033807585.1 Hydrophis major
GTTTTCTAAATCTAAATTCTAAATCTAAATCTAAATCACCACTGTTGACAGATGCAATATTTGGTTACCCAGAATATTGTCTCCTGCAGCTGTAGAAAGTTGTGGTCCTTTGATTGATTGATTGATTGATTGATTGATGGATTGATTGAATGAATGAATGAATAAATGAATGAATGAATGAAAGTTGTTGCTTGTTACATCTATCTGTGCCATTGGGAATCTGAAAGTATAAATGCTGAACAAGAGAAAGATGGTTGGTGACTTTGGGCCAGGCACTCTCTTTCATTCCAATCCACCTCACAGGGTTGTTATTGTGGTGAAAATAGGAGATGAAAGTGTATTGTATATGTTCTCTACTTTGAACTATTTATAAAGTAATAAAAGCGGGGGGGGGGGATCAGATCAGTTAATGAATAAATAAGTGCTTGCTTTTGTGCTTCATAAGGTGAAGGGAAGGAAGGGGAGGGGAGGGAATCTTTTGCATCGGGTTTCTATTAAATCCTGAAAATCCAAAGCCAGTCCCAGTCCCAGCCATAATTAGTGATTGTGTCACCTCTGGTGAGATAGGTGACTATATAAATTGGATAAATAAATAATATTACAATTTGTTGCTGCTGTTATTACAATCATTAAAAAGTGAGGTTGGTGTCTTTTTTATTTGCAGTGCATGACTATAAGTGGCTGTGAGAAGCTCCCAAAATAAAAGTGTTATTGAAAAATTGTAGGTATTAAACTGTTTATACCTTTGAATAGTTCTTTCTCAGCCCTCAAATGAGCACATTCCTAAAAGAAGCAGTACTCAAAGAGCAGATATTTTTTGTACATTGCATTTCCATTGAGGACTGCACTCAACGTATAGTCCTCAATGGAACTGCATCTACATGGAGGGAAGTATGCACTGGGGCACCCCAAAGCTCTGTTTGGGCCTAGTTGTTCTGACCCAGGCTTCATAAACCGTAATTATTCACACACTTGTTTTAAAAACAAAACCTATTTTATTGCAATGCTGGGAATTTTTTTTTCAATTCCAGCCAGAATTAAGCTCAAACAGTTCCCCAAGATAAGCACAACCTTTCAGTTCTGTGAAGTGCTGCCAAAACAGAAGTATCAAATTGACTAGAAAAGGAACCAACAAAGAGCTTCAAGGATGACTCAGAACCAATCAAACTACTTTGCTTCCTGAAAAGGTTTCATCATCTTGGCCTGATTTTTATCCTTTATGGGAGGGGCAATCACCTCCCAGCGTTACTCCCAAGTGGCCCCTTTTGTTTCAGCTGCTCTCACCTTCTAGCAGCTCTGTGCACATGCACACTGGGAACAGGCTTCCCTGGCTCCTCTGCCTCTCTGCTGCCAGACTCCGAAGGCTCCAAAGGAAGCACCCCACTTCCAGATGGTCTTGGCCCCATCTCTGCATCAGATACAGGACCGTCATCTAAGTTCTCTCCAGACTCACTGACTGGTCCCCATTCTTCCCCACTGCCCAATTCCACTGCCAGCTGCAATGGCTACAAGTGAACCACAACACCAGTACTTTTTAACATCATCATCAATGATTTGCATGATGGCATAGATGGGGAACTCATCAAATTTGCAAATGACACCAAGCTAGCAGGAATAGCGAACACTTCAGAAGATAGGCTTAAGATACAGAAGGGTCTTGACAGACTTGAACATTGGGTGCTATCTAACAAAATAAAATGGTGAAATGGTGAAAAAAAAATAAGGTACTACATTTAGGCAAGAAAACAAAATGCACATGTACAGTATATGTGGTACTTTGCAGTAGCCTTGATGTAAAAAGATGTGGAGACTTTAGAAAGAGTGCAGAGAAGAGCAACATGTTGTTTGAATGTCTAGTCTAGTAAAAAGAAGGACTAGGGGAGACATGATAGCAGTGTTCCAATATCTCAGGGGCTGCCACAAAGAAGAGGAAGGGATCAAGCTATTCTTCAAAGTACCTGAGGGCAGGACAAGAAGCAATGGGTGGAAACTAATCAAGGAGACAAGCAACCTAGAACTAAGGAGACATTTCCTGACAGTTAGAACAATTAATCAGTGGAACAAATTGCCTCCAGAAGTTGTGAATGCTCCAACACTGGAAGTTTTTAAGAAGAGATTTGATAACCATTTGTCTGAAATGGTGTAGGGTTTCCTGCCTAAACAGGGGGTTATACTAGAAGACCTCCAAGGTCCCTTTCAACTCCGTTATTCTATTCTAAATTGAAAGTAAAAAAGGAAAATACTTGTTTATTTAGCCAAAGCTTTTTCCCTCTCTACTAGCTTATTGCCAAATCCCAACTATAACTGTTCTAACATCTTTTCAGGAGGGCAAATTCTCCTATAAAAAGAGATATCTCCAGATTTAATTCACAGATGTGAGCTTTTTCTGCTTAATTCCACTCTTATATTATAAAAGTAATATTAAGGACTGGTACATGAGAAAAGCAAATCCATAGAAAAAAGACTGTAATGAATCAAAGAACAGCTTCCACTAGCATTTAATCCCACTAATACATTCTTTAGAAAACTATTCTCCATAACAATTTCTCCTTAGCAGGTAAGCAAGAAAACGAAACTCTTTTTTATACTCTTGCCCTTGGGTTTTTTGTTTTCATCAAAAGGTCAAATCATCTGCTTTGCCTTTGTGAGATTGCGTTCGCACGAGAGACTGACACGACACGGATCTGAGTTTTCTCTCTGGTTTATTACGATTCTGCAGAAGCGGGTTCACATCCAAGGCAGCAGGATGGAACCCCGAGCACATTTTACACAGCATATTTATACCCTAAATCCCTTGCCTCATCGTACGAGGGCTTGATTCACAGACGTCATCAAACCTCACACCTTCCAGGGACACTTATTGCCCATCAACATTCCCCAGACCACCAACTGTTTGTTGATGGTTCCCCTATCAGTACTGGCGCTGCTTTTGAAACACACACGTATACAAAATGGTTCATATTGTTCTAATCCTTATCTTCCGGAAGGTTACAAAATACATGCTTTTGTAAGCAACTCTAAGCGTAAGCAAATTTACAGAAGCAAAAGTAGCATTACATTATTTCACTTATCACAATCCCTCCTCTTCTGGTTACACTTTGTTTCAAAAGCACAGAGATCTTTACTAACTTGCATTAACATTTCTTCTGATTGACTATATAAAATGAGTTCTTTCTTTTTATTTGTGAATCTAATTTCCCCTAAAGATTGTATGCACATATTTATTAAGTTTGGAATACATTGGATACAGCAGCCTAAACTAACCAAAATTACTACTGTAATTGTTAGAGTGGTTATTATCGATTTCCACCATGATCCATTGGGAAGCCAAGACCATAGCATGTCCCACAATGATCCTGAATCACCATCCCACTGCTTCTGATATTCATTTATCCTGGTCTCCATTTCATGTACAGTTTTAGTTATATTTGGTTCATAATTGTGTATATAAGTACAGCAATGAGAATGTATTAAGGCACAGACACCCCCTTTCGCAGCAAGCACTATGTCTAAAGCATAGCGATTCTGCAATGTAACTTGTCTAACCTCGGACAATTCTTCATTAATCATTTTATACTTTTTATGGTGTCATTAAACATTGCGATGGTGAAGTTATTCAATTGTTTAATGTCTTGGTAATTTAACCCAATGCCTAGAGGTGCAATTAGAGCTCTTCCCATACCACCCCACCAGGATCCCGGATTTACTCCGGAATCTAACTCTCTTTTATTTCTGATTCGGGTGTTGGGTAGGTTATCTAATTTATATATTACCGGTAACACAAACCCCATGGTACAAGTTCCTGACCACAATTTTGGTACTTCTCTATAGGCATGTTTCCCACATAACAACCACTTACTGTCATCCATGGCCCAAGTAGCATTAGAAATCCTTGTCCAATTGATCATGTCCTCAAAATACATACACATTTCACAATAATATGTATAGAAGGGTTGAAGATCATTTGTACAGTCATAGGATTTCGTTTTACTGGTATTAAAACATGTTGTGGGCATTATAAATGTTTTATTACACCTTTCCCAATCTCCCAGGAAGATTCCCCCAGTAGTATTTCTCCTAAAACAAACATGAGCTGTCTCTCGCAATTGAAGGAATACCTTCCTGGTCATATTTCTCCCAAACTCCTTTTTACGTTCCCCTCCATTCGCCATCATTTGTTTTGTCAAAGGTACTCCATGTAGAATAACCCCTTTTTCAGCTTTCCCAGGCAAATGCATACATAACCAACAATTAGTAATATTTAGACCTTTCGCCGTTGCTCTTATATCTTTAATGTAGCAATTGTCTGCCCAGAGATCTTCTCCAAGATCCCCTGCTCTCTGAACATGCTGAGACTGTCCGGTTTCTGCTTCTTTAACCTGTTGTAAGACAAAAATATTCACAAGTACAGTTGAAGTACACAGAAACAGACGCATGATTTTATCTTTTAAGAGTCAGTTTCAAGGGTTGTCCTTCCACTGGGTGACTTCTCCAGGGCTTCTCAGGTTCTGGAGTTGCTTTCACACGACTATGATGAGTCTATCCACTTTCCTTCGTCCGGACAGCAGACTCAGTCGTCAGGAGTACTTGATATGGTCCTTCCCAGCTAGGTTTCAATTTCTCAGTTCTCCAAGTCTTCACAAGCACCCAATCACCAACTTCATAGGGATGTTGACTTCCTACTAGTGGTGGTCGTTGTGCTAAAAGTCCCTGTTTACGAAGAGATAATAAAGACCTGGACAGCGTCTGCAAATATTTTCTCACAAACATATCCCTGAATTCAGGTTTAGGTCCCCCAAAGGTTGTCAAGTAAGGGTGACCCATTAACATTTCAAAAGGTGAAACCCCCACGTCCTTTCTTGGACAAGTCCTAACTCTCAACAGAGCTAGGGGTAAGTTTTTGGTCCAAGGTAACCCATTCTCCAACTGTAATTTTGTCAAGTGTTTCTTAATTTCTGAGTTTCCCCTTTCAACCTTCCCTGAAGACTGAGGATGCCAAGGGGTGTGTAAGTCCCATCTCACCCCTATAGCCCTCATTATCTCTTGAAGAATTTTCTGTGTAAAATGTGTGCCCCTATCGGAGTCTATTACTTCAAACATGCCATATCTAGGTATTATTTGTTCTAGCAGAATTTTTGTTACCATGGAAGCGGTAGCTTGTTTAGTGGGAAAGGCTTCTATCCACCCTGTTAAGTGATCTTTAATTACCAACAGATATTTCCATCCACCACTAGGTGGCAATTCAGTGTAATCAATTTGTATCTTCTGGAACGGCCAAGCTGCTAAAGGCCGCCCCCCTTTCTCTGTTTTTCTGCACCCTTCCTTTTCTAATCTCTCTATTACAGTTCCATCTGGTTCCCATTTGTCTTCGGACTCCAATAATCCTTGCTGTAACAATTGATCAATTACAGGCTTCAATCCTTCTCTACCCTTCTTGCTCATTGGGTATTGGGGCATCCAACTTTTAACAATCCCTGGCTGCACCTTAATCTCGATAGGTTTTATTTCCATCTTCCCCACATTTTGTCCATCTGCCCAAACATCATCATGAATTCGTTCTACATCCTCTTCCTTCAGAACACACATTCTTATCCCACTATTATCTCTCAACTGGAATCCAAACGCTGGCATGAGATCCCTCCCCAACAGATTCACTCCTGACTCTGGTATATACAACACCTTACTACAAACTTCTATCCCATCCATACTCATTTCTACCTCTTCCAAAACTCTCACTCTATTTTGCTTCCTACTCACTCCAGTTACCAGAATAGTTTCTTTTCCTTTCATCCTTTCATTTATGGGCTCGCATACCGAGGTACGACTTGCCCCTGTGTCTATCAGGAAAGTTAGTTCCTGACGGTCTGGACCTACTTTTATATTTACCAGTGGCTCCCCGTAGGTCCTTTTAAAGGAGCCGGAAATTCCCTAATCTTCATATAGAGCGTAACTTCTCTCAGGGTGACTGTTCTGGCACTCGCGTGCAAAGTGACCATGCTTGCCACACCTGAAACAGTTACGATCCATACCTACTCTATTAGTGCTCATCCCTCTCCCTCTAAAAGGTCTCCCTCTGGGAGGGAATCCTCTACCCCTTCCTCCAGATGCCTCTTTCCTCGGTTGATCCTTTTCTCCTGATTTTCTCACTTCATTTTTAGCAGCGCTCTGTACTGCCGCCAACATCATTTGAGATTTCTGTCTGGTTTTAATCACATCCCTATTCACAAAAGTTTGTTGGGCATTTCGAATCAACTCAGTAATCCCCTGTGCCCCCCAGTTATCTATCTTCTGAATCTTCTTTTGAATATCTGGCCAAGCTCCCGCCACAAACTGCATTTTTAACATAGATTCAAACGCAGGCGTGTCTGATCTTACCCCTGAATATTTCTCCAAGCTTTGTCTTAACCTAGCACAATAATCCCCTGGGGACTCATCTTTTCCCTGACTTATCTCGAAGGCTTTTGTTAAGTTTCGACCCTGTGGTACTGCATTTTTAATTCCCTCAATTATCATTGTCTTCAGATCTTTCATGTTTTGTCTATGATCTGCATTTTGGATATTCCAATTGGGAGGGGCCAAGGGAAACTTAACATCCCCAGCAACTGCTTGGTTATTTCCTAATTGCAAATACTCGCCAATATTCTATTGCTCCTTGTCTAATCAGATCTCTTTCTTCTCTGCTAAATAGGTGCCCCAAAATGTACATCAGTTCTTCATAAGTGTAATCATTTGGCCCCAAAAATAGTTCCAATTCTGAGCTTACTTTCTGCGGGTCCTCATGAAGACGGGGAAGTGATTGTTTCAATTCTCTCAGTTCCCCAGGCCTCATAGGTTGAATAGCATACATAGCCACGGGCTGGCCCAGAGCGTTCAGACCATTTGGCACTTCACGCAAGGGATAAGCGTGTGCCGGCCGTGCCAGTGGAAAAGGAAAGTTCTGAACGTTCTGTTCCAAATCTCTTAGTTCTCTCCGCAAACGTGCATGATGTGCCAGTGGCGGGGAGGGAGGTAATGGAGCTGCTGCCGCTGCTGCTAATACTTCCTGCTGATTGGGCGGAGGAACGTATATCGCTGGAGGACGATAAAACTCATCGTCAGACTCCGGATCTTTAATTTTGGACACAAATTGATCAGCCGGTGGCGGGCTGGGTCCTTCAAATTCAACGTGATACCATACTTTAAATACGGTATCTCGGCGGTTAATTTATGAGCCAATAAATAATCCTTCAATTGATTCATCCAGTATGTACTGGGTTCTCCCTCCGGTGCCCAATGGTAGGGAAATTTTGGATCCACAAGAGGATATTTTGGCCACCTGTATTTGCACAAGTAAATCATGTGCTTCTTTTCCAGATTCCGGGTATAATATTTTAGATTCGGGGAGAACCACTGGTGCAGCAGTTGTCCCAAAGGCGAATCTACCGGAATAGGTTTTCTGCCTTCTTTCTCTTCTATCTTGTCTATGCCCGAGGTTTCTAATAACCTCTTACTTTGTCCTTTCCCCATTCTCGTCACCAGACCTGTCCTGCAGCAGGCACTGGACTTTTCTCCCTGAGAAAATTTTAAGGACACCTTTCTATCAACAAAAACCCCGTTCTCTTTAAAAAGGAACAAATTTACCTGATCACTCCGGGACCTGTCGTCAGTTCAGGTATGCGGATGTGCGGGCGTCCCCGACTCAGGCTTTCTCGTGATCCCTGATCACCACTCACAAGGTACCTTCACCCAGTCCGTCCTTTCTCTCTCGATTTCTCCGAAACTTCGTTTTTGGATTGGAGATTCCTGGGACCTCTCGATCAATGGGGAGTGGGAATGTCTCCAAACGAGACGGAGTGGCCACTACTCACCAGTCCCCAGAACACCGAGGATCGCCGTGGAATGCCCCACGTTCGGGCGCCAAATTGTGAGATTGCGTTCGCACGAGAGACTGACACGACACGGATCTGAGTTTTCTCTCTGGTTTATTACGATTCTGCAGAAGCGGGTTCACATCCAAGGCAGCAGGATGGAACCCCGAGCACATTTTACACAGCATATTTATACCCTAAATCCCTTGCCTCATCGTACGAGGGCTTGATTCACAGACGTCATCAAACCTCACACCTTCCAGGGACACTTATTGCCCATCAACATTCCCCAGACCACCAACTGTTTGTTGATGGTTCCCCTATCAGTACTGGCGCTGCTTTTGAAACACACACGTATACAAAATGGTTCATATTGTTCTAATCCTTATCTTCCGGAAGGTTACAAAATACATGCTTTTGTAAGCAACTCTAAGCGTAAGCAAATTTACAGAAGCAAAAGTAGCATTACATTATTTCACTTATCACACCTTCTAGAAATTGGGTTTTCTTCATACTGGAATGCAAATTTCATGTTAGGATAAAATAGGAACTATTTTTGAATGCCTATCAGAGCTTAAGTTCCAGTTAACACAGCAGCACGACCTCTATGCAGACGGAAGAGGGGGGAAAGATATAAGGGTTAGCAAAATCCCTGGTTTGTATGATGTCCATTTCATTGCCACCTGTGTCCATTTCTGCTTCAGGCAACCTAGTTATCAACTATCACCAGCTGTACTTATATTTCTGTTTTTTTTTTTTTTTTTTAAGTGCATATGGGAAAGGGAAGATTAAAAACTGTGGATATTAGGGAAGCATTCATAATAAAAATTTGTACTGCAGAAAAAGTTGAATATGACAATGCATATGAATTTTAGCAGAATATATCACACATACACAAACTGTGTGTGTGTGTGTGTGTGTGTGATTTCTTTTTACAACTCTGGATGCAGTGGCTCAGTGGCTAAGATGCTGAGCTTGTCGATCAGAAAGGTAAGCAGTTCAGTGGTTCGAATCCCTAGCACTGCATAACGGTGAGCTTCCATTACTTGTCCCATCTTCTGCCAACCTAGCAATTCAAAAGCATGTAAAATTAAAGTAGAAAAACAGGGACCCCTTCAGTGAGAAGGTAACAGCATTCTGTGCACCTTTGGCATTTAGTCATGTCGGCCACATGACTATGGAGACATCTTTGGATAGCTCTGGCTCTTCAACTTTGTAATGGAGATGAACACCACCCCCTAGAGCCAGAAATGACTAGCACATACGTGTGAGGGGAACCTTTACCTTTTACTAATCTCTTTGATCAAAGTGGAATCAGGGCGACTGAATGGAGCTGAGCGCTTACTGGCCGGATATCCTTCCTGACATCTATGTGGAGTTCACAGCAGATGCTTTCTCTTTGCACTCTGATAGAGAACATTTGTTGCTGCCCAGGATTGAACTCTCGGCCTCTTGAGTGTATGGCAAGTGTCTTCAGCTCTAGGCCACCAGTTTTATTTTTCTAAATAGCAATACAAAATTGAAAGAATGCAATATGTAAAATGCTACAACACTAATATTGCCTTGATTAATATAGGCATTCCATTTAACAGATGGGAAGGGTGGTGTCTAGTTCAGAATCTCCACAGCCAGTTCTCTGACCTGGATCTTGAAGTGCAAGCACAATGAAGCAGGTAGAAGGTCACTTTGATCCCAAACTTTAATAGTCCAGGACCTTGAAAGGGTTGACCAATTAGAACCTTCATTGTACTTGTTAATTATATTGGGAGATATGGAACATCTTTTTTTCCTGAACACTTGATTAATAGTAATGGTAAGTGAGGAAAATCTTGAAAAAACAAGGTGAAGAGATGCTGCCTAAGGAATGGGTGGATATGAAAGAGCATAGCCTGCAGCCACGTAATGGGCAGAGAATGAGATTCAGAAGGGAGGCTTCCTAATTTCTCAGGCTGTAAAGATGATAGCCAGGGATCTATACTTTCAGATTTGCAAGATTCTGTTAATGTATCCTTACAGTAAAGTAGAATTAGCTCCTCTGGTCCCATCTAATGTCTGATCTATCTAACAGAAGAAAAATAGAATACTTTATTGATTGGACTCACAAGGAATTTGTCACTGGTGAATAAGTTCTCTGTGTACATACAAACAGCAAAGTAATATCATAATAATGATATAAGTGAGATCCAATAGATTTCACTTTCCACATTTGGATTCTAAAAAGAGGGAGAGGATCTAGCTATTAGAGCAGAACACAAATGATCTTCTAAACATGAGCATTGCCATGCTTACATACAACCAGATTTGGAAACAAGATGGCTACAGCAACAGCCAGCTTTGAAAACAAGATGGCTAGTGAATACACCAAGGTAGTTTTAGGGGCTAGCCCACCAGTGTGACCTCATCCCCAAAATCAACCTGCATCAATCAGAAACCAGTTCAGCTAAAGACCAATCACAACTCAGAACATTTGGCTATAAAGACAGGAGTCCATTCATTTCTTGAGGTCTGCATAGCACACTAGTTTACCTCTGAAGATGCCAGCCCCAGTTGCTATTGCAATATCAGAAAATCTATTATCTAGACCATCAGAGTCAAACTGGTGGCCCGCGGGCTGGATGAGTCACACACTGGCCATGCCCACCACCAGATTAGCAAAGGGAAAAAATGTTGCAATACGTCACGTGACAACTTGACAACATGAGTTTGACACCCCTGATCTATACCATAATCACTAGGACAATGAGCTATTAAGAAGTATGAAATATAAGTAAATAAACTCCGAATTTTAACATTGCCCAAACTTAATATTGTTTGAATGGATATATTTAAAAATGTTATTCTTACCATTGATTGGGATGAAAGCTGCATGCCTCTTTTAGAATTTTTTAAGTGTTAGACCACTTTCAGTAAATAAATATGTTTTAAATTTCATTTTATCAGCAAAACAAAAGATTAGCTAAAAAAAAGAATGCACTTTGGAATTACATAGAATTATTGAGAAATTGAATGTTTCATTTATAGTACTAATTATAAATCAATTGTTCAATCAATGAGACCATTACAAACAAAAAGCACATCTATATTTTGCATTCTCAATGTCTTCTCTAACTCAGATTAGGAAGGTTAACTTTTCTATATCCTACAATCTCTTCAAGCAAAACACTAGCATAAGAAAAGGATCACATTTCCATTTTGAATCTATTTAGCTAAATAACAATTTGGTCTGAGATAACAAGTTAGCCATTAAATTAATCATTGAATTTTCCCCAGTTCTTTGTAGTACTACAAAATAAGTTCTTTAAGTCTGTCATTCTCATAATTGCTTGCAACAGCATCTTTTTATACATGTTAAACCAGTGTCTGTACAAGCACACTGGATTACACACTGTGAATAGATCAGTTTTAATCATAATGCCTGCTCTTGGTGTTTTCCATGGTGGATATCATCAGAAGAACTATGTTACTATTTTGCACAATTTCTAGGAACATCATCTTAATTTAAGTGATGTGAGGTAGAATACAAGTTGACACAATGTTAATGAGTCAGTTTTAATCATAGGACCCATGTTCTTGTTGTTTTTTCATGGGTACTGTAAGAAGCATTGTACGGCTGTAAACACATCATACAATGAACCAAATAGATATCCATTACACATCCACATTCTTTTAGAAGGAAGACTTTCTCTTTACCCTTTCTAGCATCATAATGCAAGCAAAAGAAAATTCAGCAACAGTCTGATGAATTAAGGATCACTACATCTTTCACACCACAATAATATTAGTAAATAGTGTCCAACTACCACCAGATACCTTGCCAACAAAGGTCTGTACAGTCAAGCTATGGTTTCCCCGGTATTAATGTATGGCTGTGAGAGTTGGATCACAAGGAAGGCTAAGCATCAAAAAACTGGGGCTTTCAAATGGTGGTGTTTGGGAAGACTCTTGAGAATCCTTTGAACTGCAAATCAATCAATCCTAAAGGAAATCAACCATGACCACTCTTTGAAAGGACAGATAAGGAAGCTGAAGCTCAAGTACTTTGGCTACCAAATGAGAAGCGGGACTCACTGGAAAAGCCCCTGATGTTGGGAAAGATTGAAGGCAAAAGGAGAAGGTGATGGCAGAGGATGAAATAGTTAGATAGTATCATCAATGCAATGAACATGAATTTGGCCAAACTCTGGAAGAGAGTGGATGTTAGGCAGGGCCTGATGTTCTAGTCCATGGAGTCACGAAGAGTCAGACATGAATTAGCAACTCAACAACAAAAAAACAATAGATAGATCATTAAGCAGATTCACCAAATCATGCAAAATTTTTCCCCGCTTGCTTATTCTGTCCAGTGTTAGTGGACAGGTCCTCACTAAACTGTATTTTTTGCCATCAAGTTCTAAACTGTCTCGTGTGAAGGATACAGAAAATGAGTGCTAAGGAATTAGCCATTTATTCTAGATCTCTTTCAAGCAAGTCTCCTGCAGTGCTTATACATATACAGGTTTTTGGATTGCAGGATTCAGGTTTTAAATCACTTCCCGGGGTTAATTAAGGAGACATGTCACAATTTCCAGGAACATCTGCTTAACCCTAGTGATGCGGAATTGATGAAGAGAATTGGTTTGTAGCTAACCAGAAAAGCTCATGAGAGCCAAATAATTTTAAAAAAAATATTCTAATAAGGTAATCCTAAACATTGATTCTATTTGGTGAATCTATAATGCAGTATCTGGATATACAGGTACTGTAGACTCAAACTATGATAGCTTTCAGAAGCTACAATTAACCAATGTTTTGTGTAATAGGGAACCACAGGGATCCTTAGACTTACCAACTTTGCCAGCAGGCCTGGGAGTGTGATGAAGCCCATCAAATGGCTTTTTTAATTGTGTGCTGCCACCAGGGGTGGCTAGGTAGGTTTTTTTTTTTTATCTCATGATGTGTTTTTACTGTTTGTAAGCCACCCAGGGTTGCTGTGAGCAAATAGATGGCTATATAAATTATCTACATAAATAATAAATAAATAAACTGTTCCTTTCCTCTTCATTTTTGATGCATCGAGAGAAAGACATGTGCTTTCAGCTTTGATTAATCAAATCCAGTCCAAACTGTTATTACTGTGATCCACGGTTTGCTTCAAACATGCCAAACTAAAGATATTAATTATAAAGCTGGCCTGCTTCAATAATTATAGCTAAGACTAGTCATAAATTAAGGTTCAGATATACTATTAAACCATAGCTAATCTCACAAAGGACAGAATAGCTGAATTCCAGTTTATATTTAAACCATAATATGGTCTACTTGGTAGCCACCCATTTTCATTTACAGATCATCATTTGTGGCAGAGCATTAAGTGTAAACTTTTATGGCATACTCAACAAATCATATTTAAAGCAAACTATGATTTAGTTCAATAAGTGAGCCCCTCTAATTTTAGCTTATAGGCGGATTTGAAGAGAATTAGGAAGGGAACATGGAAGCCCAAAGCTGAACTTAATTCCGATTGAAGAAAAGCATAGTTCATCATGTAAATGCAATCATAGGTTTCATGACATTGTATTTATGGATCATTGGCAATTAATGTAGGCCATATATGAGTACAATTATACCAGCTTATCAATATGAAAACTTAACCAGTATTTTCAGTCATATACATGTACTTTATGTTGTCCAATCTATACATCATAATGAGCCATAGTTTATTGAGGAAATCATAGTTGCGGGTTCATAAATAACTTAGTCATGAAGTATTATTCATAAACAATGTCTGAGTTCAGACATCATGCAAAGCTAGGTCAAACCACATTAAGATACAATTATATCTTATTATAGACTTTGAAGTCTATGTAGGCAGGCATGTACATTAATGAGAAGAGTTGAATCTTATCTACAGTAATCTTTAGAGGCAGTCTGTACATAAGTTTGGGGTTTTGCAGCACATTTGCCAAAAAGCAATCATGCTGATCAGAGACTATGTTGCTTCAGGAACAAATCCTGCATGTATTTGTGCATGTATATCCCCATGTATTTTTTAGATTGCCATTGTTACAGAAAACATAAGCATGATTTTTTCATGGAGCTGACCACAGGGAAAACCTATTTCTTGGTCTAGATAGGTCTTTAGCTTAAGCTGGAACATCCATAGTATATGTTCGACTATTTTGATATGTAATTCAGACTCACTTATTTAAATCACATCATTGCTCCTAAAACATATTATTTTGACACAAAACCAAAATAGGACAATAGTGGAGCAAGTTCTTAATACGTAGATGTCTTTTTCATCAGTGTTTAATTTCAGCATAATACAGCATGGTTGACAGAAAACCATTTTGTAGATATTCCTTGAGGTATCCAATAAACATGAAAAAAATCTTTTTAAAAAAGATGGGGTGTGTGTCAAAAAATTGAAAGTGGTAACCATAACTGTGAATAGTCATGCAACTGCAGCTCCCATCTTGGCTAAAAAAATTATTTATTAATTTGTATCCCACTTTTGTTATTTTTACAAGTAACTAAAGGTGGCAAACATATCAAACATACCTTCCTCCTCTTATTTTCTCCACAACAACCCTGTGCAAAAAGTTGGGCTGAAAATGACTGGCCCACCACCCAGCTAGCTTTCATTACTTAAGGCAGGACTTGAACTCACAGTCTCCTGCTAAATGCTAAAAATGCTAAAATATGTCCTGGTATCAACTCCAACTTTATGGCTGTATATGAAAGTTGGAATCCATTGGTTAGTGGTAGTTCCATGTGATAGCTTTATAAGTCGTAATAAGAGAAGACCCAGAGATAAATTTTGGAAAGTATGGACAATATTCTGAATAAATATGATCTAGGAATTTTTTTTAAAAAAATGCTTTGCTGGGTTTAATTTTATTAATATTTTATTTATTTTGCTGGGTAAAATAAAAAAATGGATTAGAATAAGATAAAATTAAAACTGATTGGGCCATGTAAAGCAAAGGTGGTATTCAGCAGGTTGTGACCGGTTCTGGAGAACCGGTAGCAAAGATTTTGAGTAGTTCAGAGAACCAGCAAACACCATCTCTGACTGGCCCTGCCCCCATCTATTCTCTGCCTCCTGAGTCCCAGCTGATCGGCTGGGTCTTCTTTTGTTGCCCTGCACAGGAGAATGGAATTGGAAAACAGGTTAGTGGGGTGGGAAGAGAAGGGAATGGGATTTTGCAGTATCTTTCCCCTGGAGTGGAGTGGGAAGGGGGATTTTATAGTATCCTTCCCATGCCATGCCCACCAAACCACACCACGCCCACTAAGCTACACCACGCCCACAGAACCGGAAGTAAACAAAATTGAATCCCACCACTGATGTTGAGACCCAAGAATGAATGAAAATGTAGAAAAAACAGCCCATTTGTTTCTTATTCTGCATAGGGTTTATATATAAACCTCTTAATGCATATGCATGGAAAAGGGATGCATCTAAAAGCTTGATTTGTGTCATTGTAATGAAATAATTGAGAAAAATAGTGAAGGATACAAAGAGGATGAAAGTGACAAATCATTATCATCATATGGTAGCTCCAAAAGCAGGTTTGGGTAAAAATGAACATGAAAGAAAAGTGAAAAAAATACTTTAGATTAAAATAACCTATCAAAAATATCCTACTCTAGGATCTCAGAAATAGAAAATATAGTTCTTTATTTTAAACTCATAGAATGTAGGGTCAAAGGGGACAGATGGTGTAACCTAACCCTCTACCCAGTGCAATCATCTGCTACACTGTTCTCAGTGAACATCCTTGATGGCTTACCTCTATGTGAACACTTTCAATGAAAGCAGGGGTGGGCTGCTGGGAGCTCACAGGGGCTCAGGAGAGCCCCTAGCTAAGACTCTATGGGGTTCAGAGTGTGCCCAATAACCTCAGGAAGACAAGCAGCAAGGGAAAGCTCTTAATAAGCTTAATTGAACTTCTGGGCATTCAGCCAAGAGCATTTCACACCTTGAAAAAGTGTTGCAAGCCAGGTAAACAATTGACTCAGTGCTTGAGCGGGAGAGCCATTGAGAAAATCAGATAACATAGCCACTAGCCTCCAAGGGGATTAATTCCCAAATAATAAGAATCATGTAACTCACCAGAAACTCCACTAAGACTCCAAGATCCTTCTCACAGTCACTGCTATGAAGCCTGGTTTCATCCAGTCTTTTGTTTAAGTATTAAATGCATGAAATAATAAACAACTTTTTGGTATGTATCTTTTTTTAGGTAATTAGGGCAAAAAAGTGACATCGAGTTGGTCACAGTCACACAGTCACATGACCACTCAGCCACATCCACCCAGCCATTAGGGCAGAGAGTCCTTGCTAAAAAATTTGAAGCCCACCCCTGAATGAAAGTCCACCACTTTCTGAGACAATCTATTCCAGGGGTGTCAAACTGAAGGCCCACAGTCCAGATCTTGCCTGCGGGGTGTTTAGATCTGGCCCATGGGACTGCCCTGGAAACAGTGAAGGACTGGCCTCTGCCAGTGAAAACAGAGGTTGGAATGGTGTGCATAGTCCTCCCAGGCTCCGTTTTCAGCTGTGATGGCCTCCTGCAGCACTCTGCCAGTGAAAATGGTGCCCGAAGAGGCTGCCCACAGGCCGCCCGGGCTCCATTATTCTGGCAGAGGGCTACAGGAGGCCATCGCAGCTCAAAACATAGGCTTAATGAGTGATGTCAAGCTGGCCATGCCCCCCTCCCCCCCCTCCCCGAGGTCACACACAACCCTGATGCAGCACTCAATGAAATTGAGTTTGACACCCCGATCTATTCCATTGTCGAACAGCTCTTGCAATTAGTTTCCCTAGTGCCCAATCAAAATTGACTTCCTTGTATTTTACATACATTGTTCTTCTCCTTCTGGAATAATGCTGAGAAATTCTGTTGTATATGAGAACCTTTCAGATATTTGAAAAAAAACCTCTCTTCCATGATCTTCTCTTTTTTTTTCCCCCAGACTAAACATTTCAACAACAATTCCCCCAGAATTCCTCCTAAATTTTTATTTCCAGGCATGTCATCCTCTTGCTTGCTTGCTTAGGACACACTTCCATATATTAACATGCATTTAAAGTGCAGAATCCAGACTGGATGCAAATTCTAGCTATGCTTTGACCCATGCAGAATAGAAGGGAGTTATATTTTAGTAGCCTAGAACTGCTTCTTGTTTTCTTGTTGCAATTGGTATCACACTGTTCAGTTGATGAGACATTTGGATATTCAGAATCCTTTTGTACAGACTGCTTGCTGAAAACAAGAAAAAAGTATTAAATTAATCCCACCAGAGAATGAATGGAAAAGGGAAAGTAAGGAAAGAGGATTTGATAGCTGCCTGGAACAGACTGAAAATAATTATGTGACAGAGTTGTAGAAATGTATAGAGTTAGACTAATGGAAACTGTAGAAAGGATACCTGACTGTGCATGACAAATATACATATAAGAACACAGATTCCTGCAAAAAAAAAATATCAAAGGTGAAAGTTAGTATATAAAGTCTGTAGAAACAAAACAAGAGATGCAAAGAATGCAGTCAAAGAAAACATGGCATAATTAAGATTAAAAGAAGAGAAAATGCAAAGCAATTTTGATTGAGAATATTTGTCACAAAACTGTGCAAGGGGGACTAAGCAAAAAAACATTCAACACATCAAATGCAATTAAAAATAAAACTGATGGTATGACATGGGATGAAGCTTAAGTGAGAGAAGGCTAGAAGGAATGTTTTTAGAGATTTATCTGAAGTGATAGGACAAAGAGTGAAATGAATGTTATAAATACTATTATCCAAAAATTGATGATATGGGAAGGGAAGGGAAGAGAAAGAGAGGAAAGGAAAGAGAAATCAAAGATTGTAGGAAGAACAGTTAGTTAAATCTGCCTGGGAAGATTTTGCTTCACATCCAAGAAGCTTCTTCAATTCTTGTGGGTGAATTACTCTGCTAAAAAAAGGCAATGCAATCCTAGAATGCATTATGAGAGGGATAGAATCAAGATCAGAGCATGTGGAATGATATACTTAGTAAGACCACACTTGAAATATTGCAACCATTTTTGGTTGCCACATTATAAAAAAGAAATTGAGGCTCTGGAAAGAGTGCAGGGAAGATCAATGAAGATGATTAGAGGCTTGGGGGCTAAAACATATGAAGGACAATTGCAGGAATTGGATCAGAGATGGTATTCAGCAGGTTCTGACCAGTTCTGGAAAACTGGTAGCGGAAATTTTGAGTAGTTCAGAGTACGAGCAAATACCACCTCTGACTGGCCCCGCCCCATCTATTCTCTGCCTCCCAACTCCCAGCAGACCAACTGGGTCTTCTTTGGTTGCCCTGCACAGGAGAACGGAGCTGGAAAGCAGGTTAGTGGGGTGGAGAGGGAATGGGATTTTACAGTATCATTCCCCTGCCATGCCCACCAAGCCATGCCCACAGAACTGGTAGTAAAAAAATTTGAATCCCACCACTGCTTCCCCTCTCCTCTTCATTAGGCTAAGGGATCCAAATATGGGGAGGGAATGGGATTTTGCAGTAACTTTTCCCCAGAGTGGGGTGGGAATGATTTTACATGATCCTTCCCCTGCCTCGCCCACCAAGCCACACCCACCACAACACACCTACCAAACCATGCCCACAGAATCAGTAGTAAAAAAAAATGGAATCCCACCACTGAATTGGATATATCTAATCTAGTGAAAAGAAGGACTAGAGGTAACATGATAGCAGTGTTCCAATATTTGAGGTGCTGCTACAAAGAGGAGTGAGGATCAACCAATTTTTCAAAGTGCCAGAAGGCAGGACATTAAAAATGGATGGAGACTAATCAAGGTTACCTTCAGAAGTTGTGGGTGCTCCATCACTGTAGGCTTTTAGGAAAAGACTGGACAGGCACTTGTCCCAAATGGTATGGGGTCTCCTTGCTCGAGCATGGGGTTGGACTAGGTCCTCCAAGGTCCCTTCTAAGTCTGTTATTTTCTTCTCTTCTACATGCAAGGGAATGGAGACTAAAGCTGAATGTATACATCCAGTAACCAGTAACTGCAACAAGACTATTTTTCAAAAATATCACAAAGAGAAATTTGAAATATTTTTTTAAAGTCAATGGAATATGACACAAGACACAAGGCCTCTTTCCTAGGAAGATTTGTTTGATTGATTTAGATCTGTTTTTGAACAAGCATCAATTACAGCTCCTACTTTCTACACAGTGATGACCATGTGGTAATTTTAACATAGACTCTTTCAACTTGATGCTCTCCAGATGTTCACAGCTGGGTTGGCCTAAGTTGGAGCCCTTGGCAAATTGCTCTGTCAAGCATCTCCAAGCAAACTGGTGCTTTGTAATATATTGAACAGGAGGGCTTCAGATTAGACCAGCACTGGCCCTGAAAATCAATGCCTTTTCATAGGTATCTTTGGTTTTTACACACAACATTACACAACGAATAATAAGTCCCCTACAACTTTGGAACCCTCTTTTATGTAAAGAAGAGAATGATGAAAGAGATGCTGGACTAGGCATACATAATTAGTGAGATTTTACTGAAAATAGATGTTACTGAAAATGACCTTTTCATAATAATGTAACAAAGATTCAATGTCTCTCTGAGGCTTTCAGTGATAAAAAGTTATAGCCACACTCGAGCACAGTAAATTAAGCCAGAAGCTAGTCTTTTGTGAACTAAAACTGTTAAGTTCTGCGCATGGGCTCAAGGAACAGAGACGAGACGGTGAACAGTGAACTTCAACTCTTTATTAATCATTCTGAACAGAGCAAAAGCCTAGGGCAGCAGCAGCCTTTTTATAGGCAAGCTGCTGATCTAGTAACCAATGAAAAAAGTGGAGCGTTAACCCCTTTAACCAATGAGAGTGGCTCGTTAACAGCCAATCAGATTCTCCTGAACAGACCAATCTGATATCGCTATTATCGGCCAATCAGAAGTGCAGAATTAGAACCCTGCTATTCCTAAAGGTTTGATAAAACTTTATTTAAGCGTTTTATTAGTTCATAACACCCCTTCCCCCTGGGTTCCATTTAGGGGGTGTGGTGACATAATCCCTTAGGTATGAAGGTTGTTTTGACTGTCTATTGGATTTACACCGTCCCACCGGGTCCTGTCTGTAACCCGGTTTCAGTGGGACGTTTTTGGGCAAGTCGGGTGCTGGTGGTTCTTCATTGGATGACTCGATGCCGCTAATGTTCTCGTTGTTGTCCTGTGGTCTTTGCGGGCTTGCCTCTGTTGAGGTGTTCCTCTGTGGTGAGGACACGCCCCTCCCTGATTCTTCTTCATTCGTTATGCCCGATTGCTGACTTCTTTCGCCCTGCTTTCCACCATCTTGAATTCAGTTTCTTCGACATCCCCTCCCCCCTCAGTTTGGGAGTTACCGGAGTCGCGGAAACGAGGTTGTAGCCTTGAGCTAAGCTGATCTATATGGCGTTTCCATATTTTCCCGTCACAGGTTTTCACCTGGTATGACCTGGGTCCAGTGGCTTGAATTACAGTTGCCTCGATCCACAATGGTTCACCGGAAAGGTTTCTGGTGAAAACTAAGTCGTCTATCTTGAACTCGTGGCATTTTCTGCTAGATCCACAGGGTTTCTCTGGCTCGTAAGACTGGTGAAGCTGGTCGAGGCGGGAACAGAGTTTGCATCCCATTTATAGTTCAGCTGGAGTCTTGTTGGTGGCGCTGTGTGGAGTGATGTGTTGGAGAAGGAGTATTCTGTTTATTTTATCTTCAATGTCCCAATAGTCCATTTTGTAGAGGGTTTTTTTTAACAAATTGTACCATGCGCTCGGCTCTTCCGTTAGCCACAGGGTGCGCTGGCAAAGTTAACGCATGGCGAATACCCTGGTCCGCTAAGTATTGTTCAAAGGGTAGAGCAGTAAACTGGGGTCCATTGTCGGATACCAGAATGTCTGGCAGTCCATGCGTCGCGAATAGCCTATTCAACTTCCGGATGACGGACTCGGTTGTAGTACTCTTCATTTCGTGGATCTCGAGCCAGTTGGAAAAGGCATCCACTGTTAGGAGGAACGTATGTCCCTTAGTAGGTCCCGCAAAGTCAATGTGGATGTGGGACCACAGTCCCCGGGGTGTTTCCCATTCTGTTGGAGTTGCTTTAGGTGGGGTATTGCTAACTTCCTGGCACTTTAAACAAGTCTTTACCCAGGCTTCGATCTGTTTGTCAATTCCTGGCCACCACGCGTAGCTTCATGCGAGCGCTTTCATACGCACGATGCCAGGGTGACCCTCATGCAATGTTTTTAATACTGCTCGTTGTAACCACTCTGGGACAATGACTCTATCCCCCCATAGGATGCAGCCCTTTTGCAAAAAAAGTTCTGTTTGCTGGTTTTTGAAGGGGGTGAAGTCATCAGGGGTTTGATCTACTGGCCATCCCCGTTCAACCCAGCTAAGAACTCGCATTAAGATAGGATCGCGTTTTGTTTTGATCGCGATATCTCTAGCTGTTAGCGGCGGTGAATGAAGCGTTTCAATCTGGAGCGTTGTAAGGGTTGGAGCTGGGTCATCGACAGTTTCCAGAAGTGGTGCATGGCTCAGTGCGTCAGCGTGGGGAATGGCTTTCCCCGGGCGGTGTTGCAGCCTATAATTGTACGCAGCCAAAAACTCCGACCAGCGAGTCATTCTAGGTGATAATATATAGGGGGTTGGCTTGCTTCCTGCTATAATCCCCAGCAAAGGTTTGTGGTCGGTAACAATAGTAAAAACTCATCCATATACATATTCATGAAACCGTTTCACAGCAGATACAACAGCAAGAGCCTCTTTATCGATTTGACTATAGTTACGTTCAGCCTTTGATAGGGTTCTTGAAAAAT
Source organism: Hydrophis major (assembly GCA_033807585.1). Classification (NCBI taxonomy): domain Eukaryota; kingdom Metazoa; phylum Chordata; class Lepidosauria; order Squamata; family Elapidae; genus Hydrophis; species Hydrophis major. Next base: position 244,883,473 of record CM066330.1, read on the forward strand.
AGGCAATAAGGGCTTCACTACTGTTTGGTAACACATGGCTCAGAATGGCTCCTACTTCAAATGGTGACACATCACATGTAATTGTTAAAGGCAAAGTCTCATTATACTGCATTAAAACAGCATTTGAGGTTAATAAGTTTTTTACTTGTCAGAACACGTGCTCCTCTCAGTGCCCCCAGACCCAGGTTGCTTTTTTGTTGAGAAGTCTATGTAGGGGCTCAGCTAGGGTCACTTTGTGGGGCAAGAAGATGTTGTAAAAATTAATGAGCCCCAGGAAAGCTTGGAGATCAGTCTTATTTCTGGGTCTTGGGGCGTTCTTGATTGTTTTTAGTTTGCTATTGGTGGGGTGAATGTCTTGTTTATCGATTAGGTACCCCAGGAACTTTACTTTATCTGTACACAGTTGACATTTATTTTTTTTAACTTTAAGGCCAGAGTCTTTAAATTTCTGGAGAACCAATTTAAGACGCTCTTTTAGTATTTCTCTATTCGGGGCAGCAATTAAAATCTCATCAAAGTATGGAACAACCCCTTTTATCCCCTGTAAGAGTCTCTCCATCAAACTCTGAAAAATCCCTGGGGCTACGCTAACTCCGAATTGGAGTCGGTTGCACTTAAAGGCGCCTCGATGCGTAACGATCATTTGTGCCTCTGCTGTTTTTTTATCTACAGGCAGTTGTTGGTACGCCTGTGCTAAATCCAATTTAGCGAAGACTTTTCCGCCCCCCAGGGAATGGAGGAGGTGTTATACCACCGACACCGGGTAAGCGTTCTGTTGAAGGGCGTGCTTCAGGGTGTCCCAGTAGTCCCCACAAATCCTTAACGATCCATCCGGTTTGATGGGTGTTACGATAGGGATTTCCCAAGGAGCGTGGTCTGTTGGTTCTGAAACACCCTGGGCTATTAATTTATCAAGCTGCTCGTCAATCTTTGGTTTAAGGGCAAAAGGGACTCAATGAGGCTTAAGGCGGATGGGGGCTACTTCAGGGTTAAGGTTAAATGATATCGAGGTCCCCTTGTACTCGCCTAATTTGTCTGCAAAGACGTTCTGGAATTCCTGGATGAGGGCCTCCTCCCAGTCATCGCTTCTGGTTTGGTGAATGCCAGCTACCTCGATCCCAAGTGGAGCAAACCATTGAAGGCCTAACAAGCTAGGCTAATCACGGTCGACGACGGTCAATGGTAAAGATGCAGTACGATTTTTGAAGGAGACCTGGACTAGGCTGGATCCAACAACCGGAATTCGGTTTCCCTGATAATCCTTGAGTATAATTCTTTGGGTTCTGAGGTCTTGACGCCAGACAGCAGGGATTAATTGTTTAAGGGTCTTCCAGGAAACCTTCGAGAGGGACGATCCTGAATCGACTTCCATCACGCAGGGCTGGTTTTCAATGGCGACCTTCACTCGGATCTTCTTTGCATCTAATGATGAGGCGTGACCAATTGTAATGGTTTGGTGTGCCTCTTCTCATTTCGTTGAATTGGCTAGTGGTTTATTTCTGTCGGAGTGGTTGTTCCATTGGTGGTTCAAATGTTCCCGACTCACAAGACGATTTCCTGTGGTTTGGCGGTAGTTGGTCCCCCTCTGAAATGGGCTGGATCCTTGCTTGCTTCTACAGACCTTTCCGATGTGGCCTCTCTTCCCACAAACATGGCAGAGCGCGTCGAGGAATTTGCAGTCTGATCGTGGGTGCCCCACAACCTGCACATTGATGCTGCAGTCTCTGATTATGCTGGTGGCATTGGTCTTGTTCAGACCGGAGCCGGTTGACCTCTTCCTCATCACTTTCTGATGACGATTCGAGGACCTCGTGGTGGGTTGCTGTTGTATGTCCCTCTCGGCGAGGTGAGGTTTCGTTGGCGAGTTGGCAGAGCAGGATGTTGGTGGGCGCATTCAGGCAGCCGACTTCCTGGTTGCTTCTGCTGCAGTAGCATCAGCGATGGTATCTGCAAGGCTGATGTCGCCTTTCACCATCAGCTTACTTTGCACGTGCGGTGCATCTAATCCCAGAACTATTTGGTCTCTCAGAGCTTCTTCGAGGTCAGCGAACCCACAGAGGCCTCCCAGGTTCCGGAGATCCGCAATGAAATCTGCAACGCTTTCTCCTTTCCTCTGGTCTCTCTGGTAAAATTCATGTCTTCGGACAAGCATTGGTATGGTAGGTGCATAGTGGGCCCGTAGGAGGGGCTCGAGGATGTCCCACTCCATGGATTTTACCTCAGACAGTTTCTCCAGTGCCTTAGCCATCTTAAAAATGGCAGGTCCGCAGTGAGTCAGGAATACCGCTTGCTTTTTTCCAGTAGTGGCATCCTTCAAGTTGTTGGTCTCCAGAAATATCTGGAACCGGTCCATGTATGAGTCCCAGTCTTCTTGTGCCGGGTCAAATGGAACGGGTGGTATGGCGCCGCCGGACATAGTTTCCACCGTTGATGCGTCTTCAGCCACGTGCTCTGTTTGGTGCTCTGTAGTGTTCAGTCAGCTCTGACATCTCCGCATCCCACCTTCGTCGCCAGTGTTAAGTTCTGCGCATGGGTGCAAGGAACGGAGATGAGACGGTGAACAGTGAACTTCAACTCTTTATTAATCATTCTGAGCAGAGCAAAAACCTAGGGCAGCAGCAGCCCTTTTATAGGCAATTTGCTGATCTAGTAACCAATGAGAAATGTGGAGCATTAACCCCTTTAACTAATGAGAGTGGCTCGTTAACAGCCAATCAGATTCTCCTGAATGGACCAATCCAATATCGCTATTATCGGCCAATCAGAAGTTCAGGATTAGAATCCTGCTATTCCTAAAGGTTTGATAAAACTTTATTTAAGCGTTTTATTAGTTCATTACAAAAATCTCATTCTCTGTGAATCCAAGCCAATCTATAGTTGTCAAGGAGTTCAATTGCAAATTATAGCCCACGCATCTTGTTATTCCGCAATCTGTTTTAACCAAGTAAAGTCATGTCTTTAGAAAATCCAAACGGACTTTTCTTGGTTTCTAATTCCTTCCTTTCTAGTTAATTGTGTTTTACATTTTTATGATAATTAAGAGTTGTGCAAAACTTGACAAAGCACGAATCATGCTTTTCAGAAAATATGCCAGCAATCCTAGTTAACTAAATGTAAAGAGAGTTGCAAAATTTTGTTTTTTTGTTTGTTTTAATCTGTACTTGTATGGCCTTTAGGAGAAGACAAGTGCCCGTGTGTTTTCTGTGCAAAAAGACACTCAGATCTCAAGAAAATATCGGAGAGGTTAAAACTTAGCTAATCAAAAAGACTCAAAGAGAATATACATCTGAAAGAGTTGAAGGCAACCCAGAATGGGTGGCTACAGAAACAGGATAAATAAATAAATAAGTGTCAATCTTCCATTTCAAAAGTAAGGTTTTCAGAAAGCAATTTCTGTTGGTTTGAGACAAAAAAAGATCTCCAAGGTCCTTCCAATTCTGTTATTCTATTCTATTCTATTCTATTCTATTCTATTCTATTCTATTCTATTCTATTCTATTCTATCCTATCCTATCCTATCCTATCCTATTCTAGTACCAATGTTACATTATAGTAATATAGTAGAGCTAATAATAGGTAGCAAAAAAAAAAAAAAAGACAAACAATTGATAAGACAATGCCACAGCCTGTTTTGCTAAAAGTGTCATTACACAGCAAATATTTACTATCATGGTAATGTCTCTATTGCTCAAAAAATCATCCCTATGAACTAAGCCTAGCTTAAAAAGGGGTGGGTGGGAATTGAGATTGGATATGATTTTCAAGGATGGATAGATTCATAAGAAGAAGATAATATTTCCAATAACCTACTTCCAAAAAGTTTTCGGACAGATTTTTCATCCAAATGGTTCTCTTCATAGTCACCCATGTGATCCAATGTCAATTTTATTTAATTATTTAATTTAATATGACTTTCAATTTCATTGTACACGTGTTGTGCATTGACAATAAACGTTTGATTTGATTTAAACCTACCGTAATTTAGTTCAGAATCTCTTCTTGAAAACAGCATTCCTGCCTGAAACATTTCAAATGCTGATAAAGGAGAGGATAGATTTACACTGGATGGGAACAGGTTTTCTCAGTGCTTAATAAATAAGTAATTAAATAAATGAAGCCTATTATATACTGCATGTAGCCTTCAGTTTTAACCAACAAAGCCCAGAGGTCTTCAAGAAAACAGTTCTCTTTGCATTTTGAAGATGCAAATTTTTATTTTTTTGAATTATTATGAGTCAGAAGACTTTATTTTTCAAATATCATCCTTCTTTCAAATTTGCAGCCCTATTTTCTACGTTAAATGTGTTAAAGATATTTAGGAAAATGTGTATGTGGCGGTACTGCAATTAAAACCATTTGAAATATTGAATATGAATTTTGCGCTAAAATGATTGTAAAGCATATGTGCATTTTTCTGCTAACATTTCCTTCGGTGGGGGTGAAAATCACTAATAAATGCACTGATGCACTAAAAGATTATTTTATGGTGGAAATGATATGAATTGCAAACAGTCTGGTCCATATGTCCCTTACTCTCCCCAGTGGCAATTCCTGTGATTTTATAGTTGGAACATGAGCTTGTCAAGGCAAACAGAATGAACTTAGTTAGCCAAGCTGTGCAAGACAGCACAATTCATTGAAATTTGTAGCAGCTGGAGAATATGTAGAACTGATTACAATCTTGTTTCTTACATTGCTTTGCATTAGCTATGTATTCATAATTCTTTTAATTAGAATAATTCCCCCATGAATGGGAATTCATAGATAATGGTGTTGATACAACAATTCACTTGATTCAGGAAATGCATTCAGAGTTTTTTCTTATTATTTAGTGAAAACAAAAACAAATATATTCTTACATACACATACATGCACACAAACACAAAATCTCCCTCTTAGTTCAATCATTAACTGAGAGTTAATGAATCATCCTATATGTTGAGTCATTAATATGTAATGATTAAAGCAATTAAAGCAATAAGTTGTGTGTGTGTGTGTATGTTTTCTTAAGTTTTCACGAGTACTTACATGTATGGTATTCAGCTTTGTTCGGGTATTTTCTCACGTCATTATACTTGTGCTTTTAAAGTTATAGCAACATTTTGGCAGAATCTCATCTGCCATAATCAGGCTTCTGTATTGTGTTCATCTGTACCCGCGAAAACTTAAGAAAACTTATACATATACATATACATATACATATACATATACATATACATATACATATCACCTCCTCACCTCACCTATCCCGTGACCTCTTTTGAGGTCGTTGGGGCGCCTGCGAAGATTTAACCACCACGCTTCTCCATCCATCTCTGTCCTCCACTGCTCTCTGGGATGCTGCCAGGTTCAAGCCTGTCCAATCATGGATATCATCCTCCCATCTCCTTCGTTGTCTTCCCCGTTTGCGGCTTCCTCTTACCGTCCCTTGCATGATGGTCTTTGCGAGGCCAGTAGAGCGAGACACGTGTCCGTACCATCTCAATTTCCGTTTCTTGACGACAGTAAGAAGGTTGTCGTGTGGTCCTATTGCCTGTTGTATTTTATTTAAGACCTCTTCATTTGTCACATGGTCTGTGTAGTGGATGCCAAGGATCTTTCGGTAGCATCTCATTTCTGTTGCAAGGATTCTTCTTTGTAAATCCGCATTGAGTGTCCAGGTTTCGCAGGCATATAAAAAGATTGATATTGCGAGGGAGCGCATTAGGTGGATCCTTGAGCGCAGACTGATGTTCTTATCTTTCCAAATAGTTTGGAGCTTCGAAAGCGCAGCTGTTGTTTGTGCTATCCTTGCCATTACTTCTGGTTTTGAGCCTTCATCGGAAATGATGGACCCAAGATATTTGAAATTTTTTACTGTCTCTAGGGGTGTTCCGCTGACTCTGATGTCTGAGGAGATACCTTGGGTACTGTTCGTCATCAGCTTGGTTTTCTCGGCATTGATCTCCATGCCATACGCTGAAGCCGCTTTATCTAAGTGTTGGACAAGGCTCAATAGTTCATCCTCATTTCCTGCCAGGCCATCGATGTCATCTGCGAATCGCAGGTTGGTGATGGTTCTACCACCGATGGAAACTGTGCCTTCGTGGTCTTCCAAGGCATCTTCCATGATCCGTTCGAGGAATACATTAAACAGTGTGGGGGAAAGCAAACATCCTTGACGCACTCCTACACTCGTCCGGAACCAGTTACCTTTGCTGCCGTTCAGGAGGACGGCGCTTGTGGCTTTCTCATAAAGTTGTTCTATCACTCTGACAAGGTTATCGTTGATGTTATATTTCCTCATGGTAGACCACAAGGCTGCATGCCACACCCTGTCGAAAGCCTTTTTGAAATCAACGAAAACGTGGTATAAGTCCTGTTGGTGTTGGAGATATTTCTCACAGATCACTCTCAAGTTGAATATTTGCTCAATAGTGCTCCGTCCTGCTCTGAAACCCGCTTGTTCTTCTGCAATGATAGTCTCTGCTTGTGGTTTCAGTCTGTTAAGAATGATTTTTAGCATGACTTTGCTTGGGTGGCTGATTAAGCTGATGGTACGATAATTCTGGCACATCTGAAGATTCCCCTTCTTGGGCAGGGTTATGATTAATGATTGAGTCCAGGGGACTGGCCATACTCCAGTGGTCCAGATCTTGTTGCAGATGACAGTGAGGATGGTGATCACTGCCTCTCCTCCTTCCTGAATCAGTTCTGCAGGTATGTTGTCAATTCCCGCTGACTTCCCTTGTTTAAGTGCCTTTATTGCTGCTTCGACTTCCTCACGTAGTATTGGATGGCAGGCATCATCTGGACTTGTCCGTGGGCCCTGCAATACTGTAGTGTCTCCATTGTGCTGATGGTTGTACAATTCAGCGCAGTATTCTGTCCATCTGTCCATCACCTCTCTTTCCCCAGTGAGTGTTTTGCCTGATTTATACATGTACACATATACAAATACATATATAGACAAACACAATACAGAAGCCTGATGATGGCAGATGAGATTTTGCCAAAATGTTGCAACAACTTTAAAAGCACAACTATAATGATGTGGGAAAATATCTGAACAAAGCTAAATACCATATATACATACGTGTGTGTGTGTGTGTGTGTGTGTGTGTGTGTGTGTGTGTGGTATTCAGCTCTGTTCAGTTATTTTCCCACGTCATTATAGTTGTGCTTTTAAAGTTGTAGTGACGTTTCGGCAGAATCTCATCTGCCATCATCAAGCTTGTGTAATGTGTTCATCTGTGAGTCAGGCTTTCACACCCGTTTCTGTTTTAAATTTGGTGCTAGCCTACTGCTGTGTTAGAATGGTTTTTTCTTCATCCTGATTGGTTGGGAGTCTTGGCCTATGTTTATTGGTCTTGGAGTTTGCTGTATTCTGCTTGATTGGTGTTTCTAATATCTTCTGTCTGTTTTGTAGCTTTTTTTTGTCTTGATTGGCTGGCAACATTGTGTTTCCTGTATTGGAGGCTTTTAGTGAGGCTTGGCTCCGAGTAAACAGACGGCTATCATTTATTAGGAAGCTAGGTTTCATCTGGGTGCCTGGTTGGGGTGTGTTTGAGCTGGAGATATCGGGGGAGGGATCTGTTTGTACCCAGGTGTTTGCCTGGCTTGTGGTGTGGAGATTTTTTTGTTTGTGAGTGCAGGCTTCCAGATAATTGACAGTCTGGTGGAGTCATCTCTTCTATTCATGCTTTCAGGTTTTTTTTCAATCTCTATGGCTTCTCTGATAATTCTGTGGCTGGGATTTTCTATAGTGGCTAGGGTTTTGGTGCCATTGAAGTTGATGTTATGACCTGTGGCTTCCATGTGTTGGACTAGTGAGGAAGTGTGTTCCAGCTTTTTTACTGCATTTTTATGTTCATCCAGACATTCTTCTATTGGTCTGTCCAATGTATGTGGCAGGGCATGATGCACAGGAGACTTCATATATGCCTTGGTTTTCGAGGTCAATTTTATCTTTCTTAGGATGGCTGTTATTTTTCTGTCTGTTTTGAAGGCAATCTTGATGTGATGCCTGTTAGTATCTTACTGATTTTGTCTGTAGTACCTCTTATGTAGGGCAGGACAGCTGTTCCATGGGTCTGTTCATCTTCTGGGTCTCTATTATGTCTCAGTGTGTTTTTGTGGATCAGGCCTGTGATTTTGCTTTTGTGGAAGCCGTTGGCTGTCAATATTTTAGTCAGGGTGCATAGTTCAGTCTTAATGTGTGCCTTGTCTGCCAGGCATTTGGTTCTAGTAATTAGTGTTTTAGCCACGGAGTTTATCTGTGCTGGGTGTTGGTGGGATTGGGCGTTGAGGTAGCGGTTGGTGTGTGTTTTCTTCTGGTATATGGTGTGTCTTAGTGTGCCATCTGTTTTTTTGTAGATTAGTACATCTAGGAATGGTAGTTGTTTGTTTGTTTCTGTTTCCATGGTGAACTTGATTTTGGGGTGTGCGCTGATTTTGGGGTGTGCGCTATACAGAAGCCTGATGATGGCAGATGAGATTCTGCTGAAACGTTGCTACAACTTTAAAAGCACCACTATGATGTGGGAAAATACCCGAACAAAGCTGAATGCCAGACATGTAAGTACCCGCGAAAACTTAAGAAAACAAATATTAAGCTAGATAATTTCTGGGATTTTTTTTTTTTTTTTTACTGTACGATTCTCTACAAAAAGCTTGGAGTGAGGTCAGTATGTGTGATTCCACTTGTACCTTGGAGCAAAAAGAGGAATCTTTTCTGAAAGGATTAGAATGGGTAATAAGAGTCATGTCAATGAAAAGAACTAGGAGATGATCGCAGTGTTCTGATATCTCAGGGGTTGCCAAAAAGAAGAGGGAGTCAAGATATTTTCCAGAGCATCCAAAGGAAGGAAAAGAAGCAATGGATGGAAACTAATCAAGGAGGGAACTCACTTAGTACTAAGGAAACATTTCCTAACAGTTAAAACCAGAGGTGGTATTCAGCAGGTTCTGACCAGTTCTGGAGAACCAGCAGCAGAAATATTGAATAGTTTGGAGAACCGGCAAATACAATCTCTGACTGGCCTCAGCCCCATCTATTCTCTGCCTCCCGAATCCCAGCTGGGTCTTCCTTTGTTGCCCTGCACTGGAGAACGGAGCTGGAAAGCAGGTTAGTGAGGTGGGGAGGGAATGGGATTTTGCAGTAACCTTCCCCTGCCATGCCCACCACACCATGCCCACTAATCCACGTCATGCCCACCAAGCCACACCCACCAAACTGGTAGTAAAAAAATAATAATCCCACCACTAGTTAAAACAATCAGTGGAATGAGTTGTTCCAGAGATTGTGGGTGCTTCAGCACTGGAGATTTCTAAAAAGAGATTGGGTAGACATTTGTCTGAAATGGTATAGGATTTCCTGCTTGAGCAGGGGGTTGGACTAGAAGACCTCTAAGGTCCCTTCCAACTCTGTTATTCTGTTCTATACCTCTACTTTCATCTAATGGTCATCCAGAGTTATTCAGCCCAGAAGTGGCAGCTGTAATATAATTGGACATGTTATCTCCCTGGAAAAGACAAAAGGTTTTCTACCTTGCTGTTAAACAATATGAATATTTAGCGTAAAATAATGCCACAAGTTTCCTTAATGGGATCAAAAATATGTCGTCTGGCAAGAACAGCTTTGTAACCATTTTTCATAATGATATATATGTTTTTTTTCCTGCCTGTTATTGGGAAGGAAAACATCCAAATTGGACTTCTGAATTGTCGCATGCATCATAAATCATTCACTCTATATACTGAAATCCCTGGAAAGGAAGGAAAAAGATAACTTCCTTTTTATGAGTTATGGCAGAATTTGATAATCTTCTTAAAGGTTCGGAAGCCTAGAGAATATATGCTCACTAATCGGAGCAGCTGATAGGTGATTTTTAGATGGAAGACATGGTTTTTGATTGCCATATTTTCTGCAGACAATCTTGTAAATAGTCTACAGAATGCAATCAATAAGTCATTTAAAAGCCAATCAAGATATTAAGGACTTGCATGTGATACGGTCTTCCAAGGATTAGATTACTTTGTGGAAACTCCCCTTCTAAGTAATTTAAAGTATTATATATGAAACCATTTAAATATGGGTGTATGATGTTCCAAGATGTGCTGTGATCTCCTCGTTCATTTCGAGATATGAAGACCACATTGATACATTTTATATGTATTATTTTTTTATAAGGGATACTAAGTCCACGCTCATGTATCAGATGGCCAAATATCTTGACCAAGTTATACAACTGCGCAAAACTTTGAATTAAATATAACTATGTCCTTATATTAAATAAAATATTTTCTCCATCCAGTCTCTCCAACTCTAGCCCAAATTAAGAGATTATAGGATCCTAAAAAGGGAGATTAAATAAAATATTTTATTTATTTTTCAGCATCCAGCCAGGGTGGATTTTTTTAATGTTCAGGTGTTAGATTTATTTGACATTTTGGGGTCCCCCCCAATTTTTGTACCAAGAATTTTTTTCTGATTGTTAATAATGGATGTTTGTTTTTCTATTGTTTTGTATTTTATTCTTATTGTTAAAAGAAATTGATTAATAAATAAGATATGTCCTTATATTACCTTTTTTTTTCTTCTCATTCCCAATAAGGAATTGTTGAGTCAAAACTGTTTCTCTTTTTTTTTAACTGGTCAAAGATTGCAGTAAAGATAGTTTATTTGATCTGAATACAAACATAGTTTTTAAGCTGATATGAAACAGATTGTGAGACAGATTCATGAAATAAAAATTAGGGAAATCCAAATTCTTACAGCTACACCACCATCAGATAGGATGGCCTCTTCTTAACTTTTCTGACAGAGGTTTTGTTTCAAAAGGAACAATTAGTTTATATAACTCAAATTTTTTGAATGAATGGCAACCTAATTTTTCTCTTCTGCAGATTTCAATGTGGAATATATGCAATGAACAGGTCCTGCATCTGATTATCTCAAATGGAAGAGTTTTGTTGTATTTAATATTTGAATCATCCTTAAGTCTTTGGCTCCAAAGAATTAAATAGGACAGTTTAGGAGGCATTCAAATAAAATACCCCCTCATTAGATTACCATGGTAACAGAGGTTATACATAGCTATACAAGGCATTCTTCTGGAAGAAGCCTTATTTAATAGGTTTTCTTTTTTGAGTAAAAGACATAGAGTGGTTACATCAGTTCAATAGGACAACACTAAAGTGCTTCCTTCATTAAAAAAAAAAAAAAATACCTTGTACATACAGATACCCGAATTAAATTCAGAAACAACCCACAAATTTACTCAATTTTCAATCCTCTTCTAATCTCCCTTGGGTGAGAATATGAGTCACTTTGGTGTAATGTTTAAAGCATCAGGCTAGAACAGTGATGGCTAACCTTTTCACCACCGAATGCCCAAAGCACGCACAAACCCCCAAAATGCAATGTGCATACATCCCCTGTACATGCCCCCTGCGCCCGCATGCACCCCTCCACATGGTAACACGCCACTCCTGCATGCACCTTACCCCCCGTGCATGCACGGCCGAGACCCAAAGACCAACTGGCTGATGGGAGCTGCATGTGTATGCGTGGAGGAGATGAGCTGGGGCAACAGTTTGTGTGCTCACACAGAGGGCTCTGCATGCCACTTCTGGCACGTGTACCATAGGTTAACCACCACTAGAAGTTCTAGTCCTGCCTCAAGTACAAAACCAACCAGGTGATCTTGAGCCAGTCATTCTCTCTCAGCACAACAGGGTTGTTGTTGTGTGGGGGGAAGAGGAGGAGGAAGGAATATTAGATAGAATTTCTGCTCTGAGTTTCTTATAAAGTGATAAAAGTCAAGGGGGGAAATCTAATAAATAAAATAAATATTAAGATCACATCAAATATGGAAATTTTGTGAGATTTGGCAATTTTGGAGAGAGAGAAAATGGAGATAGCAGGTGTTCCATTCTGCAAGATCAGAATAACAGAGTTGGAAGGGACCTTGGAGGTCTTCCAGTCCCTGCTCAATAGCAATAGCACTTAAACTTATATACTGCTTTACAATGCTTAACACCCTCTTTAAGTGGTTTACTCAGTAAGCATATGCCCCTCAACAATCTGGGTCTTCATTTTGCCCACCTTGGAAGGATGGAAGGCTGAGTCAACCTTGAGCCTGGTGAGATTCGATCTGCCAAATTGCAGGCAGTCAGCAGAAGTAACCACTGCACCACTGTGGTTCAAGCAGGAGACCCTGCACTATTCCAGACAAGTGTCTGTCCAGCCTCTTCTTAAAAGCTTCCAATAGTGGAACTGAAGGCAAATAACTTGTGAAGATCACGCAAGGCATCTGGTGCTTAAAAGGTTTGCTGATCTGTAAGGTACACCAAATATCTGATGCATTGTACCAAGGATGTCCATATCTTAGCAGGTATGCAAGTGCATGTAATCATTTCTGAGCATCGAGCAAATATTTATCTTAAGGAAATGATAGATCTATACAGATCAGAAGTGGTATTCAGCAGGTTCTGACCAGTTCTGGAAAACCAGTAGCGGAAATTTTGAGTAGTTCAGAGAACCGGCAAATCCCACCTCTGACTGACCCCGCCCCCATCCATTTTCTGCCTCCCAAGTCCCCAGCTGATTGGCTGGGTCTTCTTTTGTCGCCCTGCACAGGAGAACAGAGCTGAAAAGCAGGTTATTGGGGTGGGGAGGGAATGGGATTTTGCAGTAACCTTCCCCTGCCGTGCCCACCAAGCCACATCCATAGAACCGGTGGTAAAAAATTTTTTGAATCCCACTACTGATACAGATGTATTTATTCTGCCTCCAAAAAAACATGGACATTTTAAAATTGGACTTTGCATAAATGAAGCATTTTCATACTCAAATCATTTACTTTGACTAGAAAGGACAACTTAATCCAGTTGCCTTTTTCTTTCCCAAGTTTTTCATTTATGTACTTCTAAATACCTAAGATACTCCAGTAGAGCAACAAATCTCAGGTTAAATCTCTGCACTGTATGCATGACTAGAGCTTCTGATTTATGAGCTCCTTTAATTAAATTGTCACAGGTGACTAGATTGGGCTTTCTCCTTTCTTTCATGCCACATGGAAATTGCTCTAAAAATATGAAAGATTGGACCATAAATCAACTTCTCTTGGGAAAAGAAAACACTGATTTCACGGCATTTGGGCTTGGGTCATCTCCATGCATTACAGGTGAAATTCTTCAGAAGAAGATTGTAAAGCACATTGAACTCCTTAAGTGTCAGGAAAAGGTCACATTTTAAGGACTTCCTAAAAGTGTATGAATATTTTGTGAGAGATTTTGCAGGGAAAAAAGACAAAGGGCAGTTGATGGTTGAGTATCTTCCTCTTTGAGATACCTTGCATGGCATGGAAAATGGGATCAACGAGACACCCATCTTTTCTTCAAGCATGTATTTGGTGGCACAGTGGTTAGAATGTGGTATGGCAGGCTGACTCTGCTCAATGCCAGCAGTTCAATCCTGGCCAACTCAAGATTGACTCAGCCTTCCATACTTCCAAGGTCAGTAAAAGATTGTTGGGAGCAATATGCTGGCTTTGTGGACCTCTTAAAGAGGGCTGTAAAGCACTATGAAGCAGTATATAAGTCTAAGTGCAATTGCTATTGGTATTTAACCCCATATAAGAAACCTCCATTTCTAAGTTCCAATAGCTCAACATGGCAGAAGCTCTATACTGTGTGCTGCAGTGGTGGGATTTAAAAAAAATACCAGCGGTTCTGTGGGCATGGCGTGGTTTGGTGGGCATGGCTTGGTGAATGTGACTTGGTGGGCATGGCAGGGGAAGGATATTGCAAAATCTCCATTCCCTCCCCACTCCTGAGGGAAGGTTACTGCAAAATTCCCATTCGTTCTCCACCCCAGTAACCTGATTTCCAGCTTTGTTCTCCTGTGCAGGGCAAGGAAAGAAGACCCAGCCAAACAGCTGGGACTCAGGAGGCAGAGAATAGATGGGGACAGTCAGAGGTGGTATTTGCCAGTTCTCCAAACTACTCAAAATTTCCACTACCGGTTCTCCAGAACTGGTCAGAACCTGCTGAATACCACCTCTGGTGTGCTCCATATTATTGGCTTAGAAATGCTTCCTGTTCTAAACTGAGGTTTAAGTTTAGGCATGACTGCAATTTTGTGGTTTCTGGGGCATCTAGAAATCACACAATTAGATCTTAGAAGCAAACCACTAATTAACAGCAATGTGGTTTTGTGTTTTCAGGGAAGGATAAAATAAAAATAGCATATAAGCTTTTGCTTAGCACTAACACACACATTAAAAGTGAAAACAGGTTGTGGGGTGACAAGTAATCCCAACTCTTATCAAAATATTGTTTCCCAAGGCAAACCCCTCCCAAAGCAACTTAGAAAAGGTAATTAGCTTTAGTAAGAAAGAATTGCTGTGTTCAAACCACAGATATAATCAGATCAGTTAAAGAGCTGTTTTACTCAACTTGCTAAGCTTGACTACTAGGGTTTCAATCTTGGATTGCTTTTGTTGTTCTTTTTGTAGCTTAGCATGTTGTGTGAACCCAGCCCATTCAGCTAATTTATGTCTCAGTGTATTATACAAAAACCAGAAATCAGTTATTTCAATAATATGTTTAATTACATTGCACGTATGCAGCCATAAAACTTTACATAAGGTAATGGAGGTATATTATGTTTCAAAATGATTTCCAACATAGCCGAACAAATCTTTGGGAGGAGCTGCTTTGCAATAAGGAGATGAAACATCCTTCATTGAAATGTTAATGTGGATGCATCTTTTTCCCATGCTCACGGGTTATTTAATGATTTTTCCCATGCTTACAGGTTATTTAATAGTGATTTTTTTTTAAAAAAAAAAAGATGTTTTAAACACGTCCTTTTGCATTGTAAAATACTTCTCTCAAAGGGTTTACACTGGCTCAGTGGTTAAGGTATTGAGCTTGTCAGCTGGAAAGCTGACAGCCTGGGTTTGAGACCCAAGCACCACATGATGGGGTGAGCTCCCATTACTATTGTCTCAGCTCCTGTCTACCTAGCAGTTCAAAAGCATGAAATGCAAGCACATAAATAGGTACCACTTTGGTGGGACATTAACAGTGTTCTTTGTGCCTCAGTGTATAGTCATGCTGGCCACATCACCATGGAAATGTTTTCAGACAATGCTGGTTCCCTTGGCTAAGACATGGAGATGAGCACCTCCCCCTAGAATCAGACATGACTGGACAGGGCAAACCTTTACTTTACCTTTTTTATTTATTCAACTCTTCCATTGATATAATTTTTTCTATGTCCATTTAATGAAATCATTCCCAGCCTGGTTGCCTTTCTATGCCTCACCTTCTACCTCAGAATAGTCTGATATGGTGTTAATATGGATGTTCTGTGGGCATTGGACACCACAACATTCATAAGACCTAGCTCAAATTATGAGAATTTATAAGATGATGGGAATTTATGAAACTCAGATGTACTGTATATAGTGCTTTATAACACTCTCTGAGCAGCTTATAAATGTCAGTATATTACCCCAACAATCTGAGTCCTCATTTTACCAACTTCAAAAGAATGGAAAGCATTGAGGCCCACCAAAATCGAACTCTAGGCTGTAGGCAGAGTTAGCCTGCAATATATTTTCTCTCTATCTTGCCAGTAGCAGGTTACAAGAGTTGGGAAGAGGAAAAGAGGAGATGTAATTCAATGTTATGATGCAAAGACTAACCTCATTTCCTTCCCTTGCAGTTTTTCAACAGCCAGATCCCTACATACAAACTTTCACTGTGTGGCATTAGATAACAAACCTGATGACATTTATGTCTTCCAGGCACCACAGTTGATTGAGGGTTTTTAAAGAAGAGAGGTAGAAACTGCTCTACTTCAAGGAAAGCAAAAAAAGTGTTTCTAATGCAGTGTTTCTCAACCTTGGCAAGTTGAAGATGGGCAAATTTCAACTCCCAGATTTCCCTAGTCAGCACATTGGCTGGGGAATTCTGAAATTTAAAGTCCACCCATTTTCAAGTTGCCAAGGTTGAGAAATATGGCTCTAAGGAGTCAGAAGTGCCTTTAAGTAAGGATGTGAAAAATATTTTAAACTTGAAGTCATTCAAGCATTACTCCAACTTTTCTGGAATTGTTTGGGGGCTTTAAAAAGACCCTTTTGATAAAAATCAAAGGAGAAGGTATTTTTCTTCAAAATCAAAGGAGAACTCTTTTGAACTTGAAGCACCTTTTTCAAACTCAAAGCACAACCTCTTTCAAAATCAAACATTTCTTTAGTTTGCGTCATAACATGCTCAGAGTTTGTATGCCCCTGCTCTTGAATAAAGTTGCATTCTGATTCAGAATAACCAGCACTGGCCCAGTTCGACTCAGGTAGAAAATTCCCTATTTAAAAGCCTCTCCATCCACTAGTCCTGTGCTAAAAACTTCATGTCTTTTCTGAGCCATGAAGCTGAACCTTGGAACTGATTTCTTGGATAACTGATCTTCAGAACTGCCTGGGGCATATTTCCTTTGGCATAATATCTATACTTTGTAAAGCTTCAACCCCAGCAATATCTGATCTCATCTTTTCTTGCTGATTCTCTTCTGAATAAACTTGGATAATTCATTTACTGGATAATTTATTAAAAAAATAGATGGCTAGGACAAGGGACTCATGCTTTGATTCCAGTCTGACACTGCTGCTTTCCCCCCCCCCCAAAAAAAAAAAAATAGATTGTGCATGAGCTATAGTTTGAGTTCTCCATGCCAAGCCATTGACAGATCTGTATGTTCAACATTGTGCTCAGATTATTAGCAGTCTGGTAATCTTCTCTATATCAGTTTATACATTTTTGTTATATTTGATTCAGCTCCTTGCATGAAATGCTTTTAGACCAGATGATGAGACGCCTTTTCAGGGCATAGTATTCTTTGGGGCAAGAATTAGATTTTCATTATTATGTAAAATAGAATTGTCAAGGAAAGTAGTCAGTTTTACTATTGTCTCTAAGGCATCAAAGCTGTGTTACAGTAAGGAAAAATGACAAATTTGAAAAAAAAATTGAATTTCAAACAATATCTAGAAGACATCAGTTCTTCTGGTGGAGTAGGCAGCAGTACCATTCATGAGATATCCCTTTCTGAAATGTTTTTTCTATTAACAAACTCTCTCAGGTTTTGGCTTGCCTTAGGCTATATTTAGATATCCCAGTAGGTAATGCATGTTATATTTCAAATCCAGACTATTAGTTGCAAGTCCCTTGGCTATAAAATCTAGGAGCCATATAGATCATCACAACTTTCCTTCACATTTCTTCTGAATAACATAGCAAAATGGAAACTTATACATCATGTTGTTTGTATGATTATTGTTTGCATGATTACAATAAGAATATCAACCTGACTGGCAAGTTGATTTTTCCAAGACAAATTCACATACATACTTTAAAAATGTACATTGAGAACAGTTGGTGGTGACGCACCTAGGATTTTACCTAGGGATGTCATTTCATTTTGTTTGGATGGATGGATGGATGGATAGATAGATAATCAATAAAGGAGAATATTTGTTGCTCAGGGTTGAAAAGAAAGTTGCTTGTTTTTTTGCAGATGTTTCATTACCCAAACTGAGTAACATCATCAGCATCTTTAGTATTGATGCTTTAGTACAGTGTTTTTGTCCCCATTTTCAAAAATCACTGAGTGATTCATTATGTCTATATTAGGCTAGACTAGATATTTCTCCTAGAATGCTACTCATTGTATTTTGTTTCTTCTTAGCCTGACCGTTTTCCATTCTAGTTAAGCTTTTCCACTTCCTCTTCATTTTCTGGCACATTGCTTTCAAAAGCCATTATAAGTGCATTCCTCTGCATACCTTGTAACAATGCCTGTAACACTCCATCTTGGTCACAGGTGCTGTAAATTGTGAGCAAAATGCAAGATATTAAGGTTGAAAGCATTAATTTATAAACATTATGAACCCTGTAGATGTCATATGCCTATTTTCTGGAGATGTTTTCAAGAGAGCCATAAGGACCCATCTTCTCAGCTAGCTTTTAATAACATCTGAATAGTTCTAAATTCTCCTCTGCATCTCTTACTCTACAATGTGCAGAAGATGCAAATAGAGTACCATATTTTTTAGACTATAAGACGTTCCAGACTATAAGATGCACCTAGCTTTTGGGGAGGAAAACAAGAAAAAAACTCTGCATCTGCCTCCCAGCAATTTGCCTCCTTGCAGCAAACAGCCTGGTCAGCTTCAGTACAGCCTGGTTTAGCATGAGCAACTGATTGGCAGTTGGATCCACCTCCCAGAATGCCGCCTATCAGCTGTTCCAAGCTGTGGAGATCATCGCCGCCTATCACTACTATCGCCCATCTCCACTGTCGCTGCTCATCGCTGACGCCACCCATTGCTGCCCCATTTTTGGCCTCCGTGTGCCCCTTTTTGGCATCCGCATGCCCCTTTTTTGGCCTCTGCTCATCCCTTTTTTGGCCTGTTCCAGGCGGTGGGGATTGACAAATGGTGGCAGCAGCAATCGGCAGTGGCAATCCCCACTGCCTGGAATGGGCCAAAAACAGGATGCACAGAAGCTGAAAACGTGGTGTGTGTTCTGTTCGGAGCGTGGGCTCAAAGAACGGAGACGAGGCTTCGGAAAGTGACTCAACTCTTTATTAGTGACTTCAGAACAGAGCTAAAATACTCAGGCAGCAGCAACCCTTTTATAGGGCTCGCTGCTGTCATAACAGCCAATGGTTTGAGTTTGCCGCGCTGGCAGCGTCCAATCGGCAGCCCCCGTTAACAGCCAATCAGATCGGCCTGGGACGACCAATCAGGA
Source organism: Hydrophis major (assembly GCA_033807585.1). NCBI lineage: Eukaryota > Metazoa > Chordata > Lepidosauria > Squamata > Elapidae > Hydrophis > Hydrophis major. The sequence goes on from CM066330.1 coordinate 244,902,277, forward strand.
TCCACTGCTGGTGGGCCAATCAGAAGTGCAGGATTTCGAGCCTGCTGTGGAAGAAAAACTATTTAAGCTTTTAATTAGCGCAATTGCTTAGTCCATAACACCCCTCCCCCCTAGGTTCCGTCTGAGGGGTGGGATGATGTACTCTCGCAAGTACGCAGGTCATTTCACCTGTCTGCCTGATCTGCGTTGCCCCAACAGTTCTTGCCTTGGCTCTGTTTCCAATGGGCTATTTGCTGGGCTGAACAGCACAGCTGGGTCAACCACTTCGCTGGGCGACGTGGGATTGTCATCCCTGCTTCCGTCAAGGCTGCCTCCTGAGTTTCTTGGGTTTGCTGCTGTCGCAGTGCTGCTTTGTGGCGAGGCTATCATCTGGTCCAGTTCTTCCTCGGAAGGTGAATATCCTGAGGTTGGTTGTGTTGATTTTTGGGTTTCACGTACTGCATCGTATGTTGGCTCATTTTCGGCCCCCTCGCTTTCCCTTCCCCCCCAGGTTTGAGGTTCAGGGCTAGAGACAGGGATAGGTGCCAGTCTGGAATGAAGTTGGTCAATGTGGCGCTTCCACATTTTCCCCTCAGCAGTTTGTAAATGGTAGGAACGAGGCCCCGTAAGTTGAATTATGATAGCGGGGACCCACAATGGGTCACCTGAGAAATTCTTTGCAAAGACTGGGTCACCTACCTTGAATGTGCGATACTTGTTGCTGGATCCTAGGGGTTGTTCTGGCGTGTAGGCAGGGTGTATGCAGTCAAGGTGTGATTGAAGTTTCCATCCCATCAGGAGTTTGGCTGGGGTTTTGTTTGTAGTACTGTGTGGTGTAATATGTTGGAGAAGGAGCATCCTGGTTACTTTATGATCGATGTCTCCTTGTTCCATTTTTTGTAAAGTTTTCTTCACGAATTGGACCATTTTCTCAGCCCTACCATTGGCCGCAGGGTGGGCAGGTGAAGTCAAGGCATGGCATATCCCCCGATCCACTAGGTACTGTTCAAATGTGAGAGCAGTGAATTGGGGACCATTATCGGAAACCAGGACATCTGGTAGTCCATGTGTAGCAAATAGTTTATTTAATTTTTTAACGACTGCTTCTGTGGTGGTGCTCTTCATTTTGTGGACCTCTAGCCAATTTGAATAGGCGTCCACGGTTATGAGAAAGGTATGCCCTTTGGTGGGTCCTGCAAAATCGAGGTGGATGCGGGACCAGGGACCCCGGGGTGTCTTCCATTCCGTTGGTGGGGCTTTTGGTGGATCTGCGTGAGTTTCTTGACACTTGTTGCAAGTGGCCACCCAAGTTTCTATTTGTTTATCTATACCTGGCCACCACGCGTAGCTCCTGGCTAGTGCCTTCATTCACACAATGCCAGGATGTCCATCGTGCAACAGTTTCAGGACTTTCTGTTGTAGCCGCTCCGGAATGACAACTCTGTCTCCCCACAATATGCATCCTTTTTGGGAGAAAAGCTCTGTCTGTCGGTTTTTGAAGGGTTTGAAGATGTCACTGAGTTCGTTGTCAGGCCAACCTATTTCCACCCAGCTGAGGATTCGTGCTAAGCAAGGATCTTTCCTTGTTTCTGTGGCAATGTCTCATGCAGTCAGTGGTGGAGACGGAAGGGTTTCAATTTGTAGCATTGTTAGTGTTGGAGCCGGATCGTCTATGACTTTGGGTAGCGGTGAGCGGCTCAAAGCGTTAGCGTGGGGAATGGTTTTCCCCGAGCGGTGTAGCAATTGGTAATCATATGCAGCTAGAAATTCCGACCAGCGCGTCATTCTTGGCGATAAGATGTGGGGTGTTGGTTTGTCCCCTGCTAAAATGCCAAGTAATGGTTCGTGATCGGTGACTATGGAAAAGGGTCTTCCATATACGTACTCATGGAAGCATTTGACAGCAAGAGCCTCTTTATAGCAAGAGCCTCTTCATCAAGTTGGCTATAGTTCCTTTCAGCTTTAGCTAAAGTCTTTGAAAAAAAATGCAATTGGTGCCTCAGTACTGTTTGGTAGGATGTGGCTCAGGATGGCTCCTACCCCAAACAGTGAGGCATCTCAGGTGACTGTTAAAGGTAAGGTCTCGTTATATTGTATCAATACAGCATCTGAGGTTAAAAGGTCTTTGACTTTCTGAGTTCTTTGCGTTGTCCCCAGACCCAGGAAGCCTTCTTGTCGAGGAGCCTATGCAGGGGTTTGGCCACAGTTGCTTTCTGGGGCAAGAAGATGTTATAAAAGTTAATGAGTCCTAGGAAAGCTTGGAGGTCTGTTTTATTCCTAGGTCTTGGGGCGTTTTTTATGGCAGTCAGTTTTTTTTCAGTAGGATGAATTCCCTGTTTGTTAAGTAGATAGCCCAGGAATTCAACTTTTTCTGTACAGAGTTGGCACTTGTCCTTCTTGACCTTTAGGCCAGCGTCTTTAAATTTCTGTAGAACCATTCAGAGTCATTTTTCTAAAATGCATCTAGTCGGGGCAGCTATCAGTACATCATCGAAGTAGGGCACGACCCCTTTTATGCCTTGTAGCAATCTTTCCATCAACCTCTGGAAAATGCCAGGGGCTACACTTACTCCGAACTGGAGTCTGTTACACTTGAAAGCCCCTCTATGCGTGACTATAGTCTGGGCCTCTGCAGTCTGTGCGTCTACGGGCAACTGCTGGTACGCCTGAGCTAAGTCCAATTTTGCAAATATTTTCCCACTTCCAAGGGAGTGAAGAAGGTGTTGGATCACAGGTACGGGGTAAGCGCTCTGCTGGAGCGCATGATTTAGGGTGGCCCGGTAATCCCCGCAAATTCTCACTGATCCATCTGGTTTTATGGAGGTCACAATTGGGGTCTCCCATCGAGTGTGGTCAATCAGTTCCAACACACCTTGTGCTATTAATTTGTTCAATTGTTCATCAATCTTTGGCTTGAGTGCAAAGGGCACTCGATGAAGCTTAAGGCGAATGGACGCAACTTCGGGGCTGAGGTTAAACGATATAGGGGACCCTTTGTACTTGCCTAGCTTCTCGCTGAACACATCCTGGAATTCTTGGATGAGGGCCGCTTCCCAGTCATCACTGCCAGTCTGGTTGATGCCAGCTAGTTCAATTCCTAATGGCGCAAACCACTGTAGACCCAGAAGGCTGGGCCGATCTCAATTGATGATGTTCAATGGTAAGGTTGTGGTGTGGTCCTTGAAGGTGACTCGGACGTTGCTGGAACTGACGACCGGAATTCTATTTCCTTGGTAGTCCTTCAATATGACGTTTTGAGTGCTGAGGTCCTGGCGACGGATGTCAGGGATCAGCTGCTTGAAGGTTTTCCAGGATACCATCGACAGGGATGATCCAGAGTCGACCTCCATAACGCATGGTCGCTTCTCGATGGCAACCCTCACTCCGATTTTCCTTGCATCAAGGGATGAAGCATGGCCTATGGTGATGGTCTGGTGTGCCTCTTCTCATCGGGATGAAGTGGTGGCTGCTCGGTTTCTGTACTGAAAGTTCCATTGGTTGTTTTGGCAGTCCCGATTAACTGGTGGGGTGCCTGTTGTCTGTTGGAAATTGTTTTATCTCCTGGTTGGGCTGGGTCCTCACTTGCTTCTGCAGACCTTAGCGATGTGGACCCTCTTCCTGCAGGAACGGCAGAGTGTGTCCAGGAATTTGCAGTCAGATCGCAGGTGACTGCCCCCACATCCAGAGCATTGGTACGGGAATTTTCGATTCTTTTGGTCCCGCTGGTCGCGTTCTGACCTGAGTCTGTTGACCTCTTCTTCCTCGCTTTCTGATGAGGATTTAAGGTCCTCATGGTGGGTAGTTGTTGCGTGCCTCTCGGAAAACGGCGTAGTGTCGCCGGCGAGTTGGCGGTGCGGTGCATTCACTCAGCGCATTTGAGCGGCAGACTTCCTGGTTGCTTCTGCTGCAGTAGCATCGGCGATGACATCTGCGAGGGCGATGTCTCCCTTTGCCATAATCTTGCTCTGGGTCGTGGGGTCTCTTAGGCCCAGAACATTCGATCTCTCATGGCTTCCTCGAGATTTGCGAAGCCACAGAGTCCTCCTAGGTTTCTGAGGTCAGCGATGAAGTCCCCAACGCTTTCGCTTTCCCGTTGGTCCCTCTGGTAAAACTCATGTCTTCTGATGAGTGTTGACACCGCCGGTGCATAATGGGCCCGGAGGATTGGGGCAAGGTTGTCCCAGTCCATTGTCTTGACTTCTGCTGGTTTCGCAAGTGCTTTTGCCATCTTGAAAATGGCAGGCCTGCAATGGGTCAGAAATACAGCTCATTTCTTGCCAGGCGTAGCAACTTTCAGATTGTTGGTCTCCAGGAACATCTGGAACCTGTCCATATACGAGTCCCAGTCTTCGTTAGCCGGGTCAAATGGAGTGGGTGGTATAGCTCTGCTGGTCATTCTGCCGCTTCTTCAGTGCGCTCTTAGCCACGTGCTCTGTAGGGTTCATTCAGTGTTTGATCAGCTCTTAAAGTCTCCGCATCCCACCCTTGTCGCCAGTGTTCTGTTTGGAGCGTGGGCGCAAAAAACAGAGACGAGGCATCAGAAAGTGACTCAACTCTTTATTAGTGACTTCAGAACAGAGCTAAAATACTCGGGCAGCAGCAACCCTTTTATAGGGCTCGCTGCTGTCATAACAGCCAATGCTTTGAGTTTGCCGTGCTGGCGGCGTCCAATCGGCAGTGCCCGTTAACAGCCAATCAAATTGGCCTGGGACGACCAATCAGGATCCACTGATGGCGGGCCATTCAGAAGTGCAGGATTTCGAGCCTGCTGTGGAAATAAAACTATTTAAGCTTTTAATTAGTGTAATTGCTTAGTCCGTAACAGTGTACACGGTCTCTCTCTCTCTCTCTCTCTCTCTCTCTCTCTCTCTCTCTCTCTCTCTCTCTCTCTCTCTCTCTCTCTCTCTCTCTCTCCCCCTCCCTCTCTGTCTCTGTCTCTCTCTCTCTGTCTCTCTCTCTCTGTCACACACACACACACAAATGCCATTAAATCTTATCTAGTCTTTTTCAGGAGCAAACTGCCAGTCTGAGAAAATTGCTGTGAAAGAGGCTTGAGCAATAAAGTAGCTAGTTTGTACTTTATGTGTGTCAGTCTGATTGTTCGTACCTGACAGCTGTGTTCTACATCCAAGGAAACTATATTCCTTTTATAAATCACCACATTTTCATGGGACATTCTGCCACTTTATTCCTCCACATTCTTTCAACATTTTTAAAGTTCAAGAATATGTTTGCTAACAAGAGCTCCTGAATTCAACTCTCCAAGTGATAGTCCATGAAGTTATTTTACCTGCCATGATTATCTTCCAAAACAATTTATGTTTTATCTCAGTCAGCCAGATGTTCAGACTGGATTTGGAACTTTTCCACCTACTGTATCCTTCCCAAAGACCTGGGATGGGTAGAGGTGGATCTTTGAAAGTGTTAAAGGTATTATTGCAAGATGTAAGCTGTTCCGATTAAAGCTGCCTTTATTAATGTTGTTGTTGTTATTATTATTATTAGTGGTAGTAATAGCAGCAGAGCAGCAGTAGTAATAGTAACAGTAGTAGTATTTGGATTTCTATGCTACCCATCTCACTAATACAATGACTCTGGGCAGTTTACAGTAAAATAAAAATTAAAACATTGGGGTGGGGGGGGAACAAAGTAGAATAAAAAGTTAAAAATTTAAATTTAAATTTTAAAACCAAGATGATGGGCAGCCTTGGCAGGGCTGCCAACCTTGAGTGATAGTTCGGAGTGAGACACTGCGAGGGAGCGAAGCGACCGAGGGGGGGGATGGTGTGGAAGGGGGGTGTCCCCCCTTCCACGGTAGGGAGCTTTGACAATTTTACATTTTAAATGGTGCAATCTGATGCATACTTTAGTCATGATTTGGACATATACATACATACATACATGCAAGCAGCACCAATGTACTTGAACCGGATTTGTAAGATATTAATAATGCAGTTCACTGACCATGAATAATTGAAGTTCCTGACTTGTAACTGCAGTATTCTACCTCAACTGACTTTATTAGCTTAGTGATGTACTATAGACCACTATAGGATGAATTCAATGTGCAACAAAAAGACAAAAACCCGAAACAACTACAGAGATAATGCAAATACATCAATGGGTATTCTTCTTTCTGTATCAAATACCATACTACATGCCAATATCAAATGCTATAGTCTCAGTCTTTAATTATATACTAACTTGTTGACTGAAATAGGGGTTCATAATTTCAGACATGTATAAACTAAACATTTAATCAACTAATGAGTGCTTCATATAAATATACATATTGTTAACTGTAAAACTCATCTACTGTATTCTGAAGCTTGAGCACAGTGAGGAAACAGTATATTATTTATTGGGTAAGTTTAGATTCTGAACTTAATGGTCTTACTGCTCTTTGGATGGTAAATTGTGTTAAGATTAGAATATGTTCTAGTTGAGTCAGGGCTATCCCAATTTGGGGCTGAGAAGCCTACTGGCATCAAAAAAAGTCCTTATTGAGTCCTTATCTAAGGGTTTGAAAATATGATAATAATGTAGTACAGTCCTGTCGATCTGGTGCATGGAGACCTAGGATTTAAACTCAAAGGAGAAAGAGGAAAAAGTGATTCCTTCATCCACTGCCAGAGATGTAATCCTGTCAGTCCTCCAACCTTTCTATTAAGTATTTTGCAAAAAAGCTGCCCAGCCCCTTTATAGATCAGCCTGGCGCGCTTCTCGCCTTGCTGGTTTGGGAAGACTCTTTTGGATCAGCTAAAAGAGAGCATAAGGCGTGTAAAGGGGTGGTAATAATAATTATAATAATAATAAAATTTAAAATAATAATAATTTTATTCAGAGTTGTGTTGGATCTCTTTTTTTGGGGGGGGGGTTGTCCCATTCTTTCTTGGTGTTCTTTCTGTCCTTTTTGCTTTTTTAAATGGTCTTTCTCCCCTGGGTCAGAAATCCAGCCAGAGAAAATAAAGAAACATCACCAAAGATTTAAACACCAAAGGGTTAAATGGAAGCCACTCCGTTGGCTTTGCTTACCATTGTTATTACTGGCCGAGGCTGTAAAGAGGCTTTGCCAGCCCCCTCGTGTCCTTCTTTGGAAAGCCTAGGGCAGCTGGCTTGTCCCAGAGGACATTGCAGAGAGGGAGAGGGCGGGGCAAAGTGGCTGCGAGCGCCCCGGGCGGCGAAGAAGCCTCCTGCTCTTCGCTTTCCTGAAGCGATAATGATCGGCATCGTGACAGTTACGGGACGCCGGCAGAAGGATTAAGGCGGGAAAAGAGGCGCGGTGGGGTGGCTGGGCAGGGCGGGGTGGCTGGGCAGGGCGGGGCGGCGCTGGGAGCTCATCCTTCTCCTAAGCTAAGGGGAATATTCGGAATATAATCAGAGAATGTAGGGATATTTTTGTACATTCCATGATTTTGGGGGTTTAGCGTGAGATTTTGTTTATCAGAGTGAGACAGTCAAAATTGATTGAATTGCGTGAGTCTCACGCTGATTGCGTGAGAGTTGGCAGCCCTGCCTTGGGAAGATAACTTTCTCTATCTTGTCAGCCACATCGATTTATAGGAATTGTATGCCAATTCTCAGTTCACTGGAAAAATTAAATAGAAAGGGATACTCTCTGCTCTGGAAGAAGTACACATAATAAGTACTTCTTTAGATTTATTTCAGAGGAATAATTTCAGCCTCTAGATAGTTGTGGTGGAAACATACAAAGTGAATCTTAGTCCTATCGATAGAAGTAAAATCAATTCAAGTCCAAGTCATTTCAACTCAACTGATTGGCTGTTTTTGTTATTTCTTTGCCTAAAGCTCAGCATTAGAAACAACCAGGTAGTTTGAGTTTCCTTTGGAGAATAATATCTAATGCAGAGAATAAATTTTGAGATACATCCCTAATTTATGATGCAGTGAGTGGGCTACATCAGCTGCTTCAATAAACACATTGTCTTACTTTTTCCCTTTAATTTATGAAGAATTCTGTTTTCAAAAGCAATATCTATCACATATAATTCTCTAAATGGCTCGTCAGTAAGTACAACTCTGTTTTATACACATTCATTCATACCTAGCTTTCATTTGGCTTGATTTTATGTGGCAATTTGAAAGAAAAGGTGTCAAGTGGAACCAAAAACTTTGCTTAGAAATAAATGCACCAGAGTATGAGGGAAAGATATAACAGAGGAATATTATAAAATGTATTTCCCCACAGAATTAGTTTACAGAATATTCCCAATAAAAACTCAAAATCTTTTTATATCCTTAAGCATAAAAAGCATCAATATTTCCATATGTATAGATTTGACTGAAGTATGATTGGGGGCATTAAACAGGAGAATAATCAATGTGCTATTATCAGCCAGGGTGCAAAACAGAGGTGGCATTCAGCAGGTTCTGACCAGTTCTGGAGAACTGGTAGCAGAAATTTTGAGAAGTTAGGAGAACCAGCAAATACCACCTCTGACTGGAGATTTTACAATATCCTTCCCCTGCCCACCAAGTCGCGCCCACAGAACTGGTAGTAAAAAAATTTGAATCCCACCACTGGTGCAAAAGCATACTTTTATAAAATTGTCTTTATTAAGAATATGAACATTGCATTAAGGAGGAGACACTAAACTTCACCCAGTCAACCATTTTGTTTTCCATGGTATCAGCTCTCCAAAAACCCAAGAAGGCTCCACATCCATTTGTACTACTTAGGTGACCCTGAGGGTGCAGGTAAATCTCCAAGGAGCCTTTCTGAATCTCTAAAAGGATGCAAATGACCAACTGTCTGTAAGGAGGAATCAATCCTTCCATTCCCACTATCTAGTCAGAGTTGAAGAAGCTTCTTGGATGAGAAGTGAAATGTTTTCAAAGAATAACAAGAAATTCCAGTTACCACTTGAAAAAGCATGTTTAGGACTGCCCCAAAACCAAGTGCAATATGGGTCAGAGTGACTATTTTTATTGCAGCAGCTATCATAATAGAAGCTTACAAGTCTGAACCTGCTTCTCATAACTGCAGATGAACTAGGGAGGGGCTTAACTAGGACATTTCACATTATTTGTTTGACTTGAACTAAATCACCTTTTATCTGACTTGATAGCAGGTCTTTCTCCTTCAAAGATTTTTTTTTTCTTTTTATTGCCAGAAAGAAGAGGGGGTCAACCTATTTTCTAAAGCACCAGGAGACAAGACAAGAAACAATGGATGCACACGAATGGAGGAGAGAAACCTGGGATTAAGGAGAAACTTCCTAACTATGAGAACAATTAACGGTGGAATGGCTTGCCTTCAGAAGTCCTGAGTGCCCCATCACTGGAAGCTTTTAAGAAGAGAATGGACTGCAATTTGTCTGGAATGGCATAGAGTTATAGAGATGAGAATAGAGATGGCAAACCTATGCCATGAGTGCTGGAAGTGACATGCAGAGCCATCTCTCCGGGCATGCCAGCCATCTCCCGTTGCTCTTTCGGGTTTCAGCATGTGCATGCGCACTGGCCAGCTGGCCTTCAGGCACATGCACATGCCAGTAACCGAAAGAGCAGCTCCTGGTGCTTGCATGTACACCAGCCACCTGGTCTTCCAGTTTCTAACATGCATGCACATGCAAAGACGAGCAGGCTGGTGTGCATGAATGCAAAGACCAGCTGGCCAGCATGCATGTTAGAAACTGGCAGCACACCTGGTCTTCCAGTTTCTAATGTGCATACATGCATGAAGACCAGCTAGCTGGCACACACATGCACATTAGAAACCCGGCTGATATGCCTTAGAAGCCGGAAGATCAGGTGGCCGGTGTGGATGCAAGCACCGGGAGCTGCTCTTCCAGTTTCTGGCACCTGTGCGCATGTGCTCTCATTTCAGCTTGTGCAAAGGGTTGGGTTAGAAGACCTCCAAAGTCGCTTCTGAGGAGAAGGCAGAGCCACATCACCATGATACAGCTGCAATCTCGGGGCTCCGAGATCGCAGCTGATATCTTCGCCCCTGGTCGGTCCTGACAGACCTAAACTGTCCCGTAGAGACGGTGACAGTAAGGGGTGCATTCCGTTGATCCCAGGGACATCGTAAGTCCCTGGTTGATTCGGGAGAAGCCCTTCTACCATCGGCGGAGAGGCAGCCATTAAGCTGCTGAAGCAGGGACAGCTCCGGAAGGAAGAGACAGAAAGACAAAGTGTATCGGCTGGTGAGGATTTTTTTTTTTTAAATATTTGGGACTTAAGGACACTCTAAAATGAGAAGAAACCTGTAAGATTTCTGACAAAAATTGATAAAATGGATCTAGCAGCAATTTTTTAAAGAGAAATGTCAAAGTGAGGCTTGGCTTTTTACTTTTACTTTTTTTTCTTCACTGAACTTCTATTGTGACTTAGTAACTGTAACCAGACTGGATTTTTCTCCTATATTTACTTATTTTCTTTCTCCTTTTTGACTGCCTATACTTTTTTAGAATAGAGGCTCCCTTTAGTATTTTTTTTAAAATATATACACATATATATACATGTATATTTTCTTTTTCTATTGGGCTGTTTTTTGGGAAGAAGGGGGAGTGGATTAAGGAAACTTTGTAACACTGCCAACTAGAGGATTGAAAATACTTTATTTGAAGTTGAGAGGACTGTGAAAAATTCTTCCTCAAGGACACTGGAACTTGATAAGATAGAGGGAAGAGCACTGGAGAATGTTTTTACAGGTGTCTCTCTGGGACCTCTACTATTAATTGAACATTTGAAGCTTGGCTTTGGAATTTGTGGAGAAGCCATAATAAGAGCCTTGGATACTTAAATAAAATGCAGTGTGCTCCTTTTTTTATTTTCTCTTAGCTGTTTTATCCCCCCTCTTCAACCCTACAGTATTTTGTAATATTTGTATATTTATTCTTTTTTTTTTATTCTATTTTTATCTTTTTTTCTTAAGGGAAAGCCTTAGAACATCTTTTTTCTTTTTCTTTATTGGGATTTTTGTCTTCCCCATTTTCATTTTTGATTTACTCTTATGGTTATCTTTTACTTTTTGTGCCCTTTCAATTGGATTAAGGTGTGAAGAACCTGAAGAATTTTCTTTCTCTTTTTTTTTTCTTATTATTTTTTAATATTATTGGGTATTATTCTTTTTCTCTTTATTTTTAATTTTTATTTTTGAACAATAACTGACTATCCTATAACAGGATTAAGGTTTAGAAGAACCTGAAGAACCTCCTTTTTATTTTTATTTTTAATCCTTTTTTCTTTTCAATTTTGGGCTTTTTCTTCTGTTTTCCCTTTTCCTAATTGGATTATAATTGGCCACCCTACCAATTGGATTAAAAGAGCTTGAAGACCTGGAGCTATCCAAATGAGTAAGAAAATTTTACCTTCTGGCATTTCAACCTCTGCTCCTGCCTCCCCATCAGCTGGAGGACAACTTTTAACAATGGTGAAGCAAGATAAAGCACAAATGGATCTAACAATGGTTATTCAAGGAATTCAAGAACTTAAAATGAGTATTGAACAAAGAACGGAGAGCACTGAACAAAGAATCATGAAGAATGATGAAAAAATTGAAAAATTCAACAATTGATGGTGAAATACGATGAAAGACTCCAAAAAATGGAAGAGAAAGATAAACAAAGAGATGAGACAATTGGAAACATCGACAGCAGATTAACAATGGCTGAACAAGATAAAAGTGGGATGTTGAAGTGGGAGATGGACAGATCAGAATTTTACATCAGATTCCAAAACATAGAGGAAGAAAAAGGACAAAATTTGGCTGCAATAATGATAGAAATCTTGGCTGGAGCTCTGGGAATAACAGAGGAAAAGATGATGGATGGAGTAGATGAGATATATCGAGTCTTCACAAGATATGCGATGAGGAACAGTCTACCAAGAGAGGTCCATGTTAGATTTACCAAAAAAACTATTAAAACACAAATATTACAAGTGGCAAGAGAGAAGAATAAGGACAAAGTATAAAGACAAAGAGATTGTGGTCTTAAAACAAGTACCCAGAAAAGTGAGAGAGATGAGAAGAGAATATTGATTCCTGACTAAAATGTTGCTGCAAAAAGAGGTGAATTACAGATGGCTGATTCCAGAAGGATTAATGTTTACATGGCAAGAACAGAGACACAGAATTGATTCAATTGAGAAAGCAGAAATATTCTACAATGAATTCTTTAAAAGAAGAGAAAAAGAGATAGAAAAAGAGACCATCTCAACTGAACTTCAAGATGACCAAATGGGAATGGGAAAAGAAGAAGGTGCAGTAGGTGGACAAGTGGAGACCAAAGAACAACGTGAAGTAAGATCTACGAGAGCTGTTAGACCTAAATATAAAATATAATTATGGAGGAAAAAAAATTGATTTCTATGAATATAAATGGACTGAATTCAGCTACTAAAAGAAGAAATTTTTTTCATAAATTAGAGAAATTAAAATTTGATATAATCTGCTTACAAGAAGTACATATTAAAAAAACAACATCAACATTTATTGATACGATCAAAATTAGGGAAATTTTTTACTTCCCTGACTCATTGTAAGAAAAGAGGAGTGGCCTTGTATATTAAAGAATCTATTCCAGCCAAACTGATCTATAATGATGAAGATGGAAGAGTACTAATGGTTGAAATAGTGGATTATAACGCAAAAACACTCCTGGTTGCAATTTATGCCCCGAATGATAAACAAGAAGAAATTTATAAAAGGTTACATATGAAAGCAATCGAACTGGACAATATTAATATAGTTATGATGGGAGATTTCAATGGAATTGTGGATAATAAATTGGACTATACAGTGACAGCATCAAGACAAAATAGAAAGACTCTCCCTAAATCCTTCTTCAGAATAATAGATGAATTAAATTTAAAAGATATATGGAGAGAAAAAATTGCTAAAACTCAACAGTATACTTTTTATTCAAATAGACATGTATCATGGTCCAGAATAGATATGATTTGGGTCTCAACAGAATTAATATCTAATATTCAAGAAACAAATATTGAAACAAGTACATGGGCAGACCATAATCCAATGACAACTAAATGGAAAGGACAACAAAGAAGATCTAGATGGACATTAAATAATACTATTTTAAAGGAAAAAGACTTCACACAATGGATGGAAAAAGAATTGACTTTCTTCTTTAGTGAAAATAAAAAAGAAGATACTTCAATACAGAATGTTTGGGATACAATGAAGGCATATGCGAGAGGATTAATAATAGACTTTACAAAGAAAAAAATACTAGGAAGAGGCAAGCTATTAAAGCTCTAGAAGATGACTACAAAAAACTGGAAAAAGAATTACAGAAAATGCCATGGGAAAAAGATATTAAACTTAAAATGGACATAATCAAACATAAAATGGGACAGGTAGAGAAAGAAGAACTGGCACAAAAATTCAGAAGTGCTAAACAGAACTATTTTGAAGATGCAAACAGGCCAGGTAGATGGTTAGCATCCAAACTGAGAAAGGAGAAAGAATCAAGGAAAATATTACAGTTAATAGATGATCAAGGTCAAATGTGTATGGCAATAAGGAGAAAAGGGAAATTATTCGAGACTTTTATGGACAACTATATAAACAAGAGGATCTTGATGAGGGAAAAATTAAACAGTATTTACAAAATGCTAATTTACCCAAGATACCTGAAGAGACTGAAAAAATGTTAGAAAGTACTATAACAATGATGGAATTAACTGAAGCATTCAACAGAAAGAATAATGGGAAAGCACCAGGTCCAGCCGGGCTTCCGGCAGAATTTATAAAACACTACAAGAATCGTTGAGCATTCCACTGCTAGAAGTCATGAATGAAGTTATGTTAAATAAGAAAATACTTAAAACATGGTCAGAAACTTATATTACACTTATTCCAAAAGAAGGGGCTGATCCATTACAAATTAAGAATGACAGACCTATTTCCTTATTGAATGCAGACTATAAAATCTTTGCCTCAATTCTGGCAGAAAGACTTAAAAAATACTTAAATAATTTTATTCATCCTGATCAGAATGGATTTTTACCAAAGAGACAAATTAAAGACAATATGAGGGTAATATGAGGGTAATTGGAATATTATGAGGCGCATCCTGAAAAACAAATGGCTTTGATATTCCTAGATGCCCAAAAGGCATTTGATAATGTGAATTGGAGATTTATGCTATTATTACTGGAACAGATGGGCTTTGCCAGAAAATTTATTCAAGCAATAGAAGCCATATACTATATGCAATCGGCAAAAGTAATGATAGAGGGAGAATTTACAGAATTTATTAATATAAGAAAAGGCACAAGACAAGGATGCCCATTATTTGTACTGACTTTGGAAGTGTTGAATAGAAATATTAGAGAGGACCAAAATATAAAAGGCATGAAAATTAAAAAGGAGGAATTTAAAGTACAAGCCTTTGCGGATGACTTGGTTTTCATTCTGGAAGATCCTCTAGAAACAGTTTTAAAACTATTGGAAAAGATAAAGAAGTATGGTGAGATGGCTGGTCTGAAAATAAATAAACATAAAACAAAGATTCTGACAAAGAACATGTTATTAAGGCAAAGAGAAGAACTGGCAGACTTATTGAAAATCCAAGTTACGAACAAGGTTAAATATTTGGGGATACATTTGACATCAAGATGTGCTACATTGAAAGAGAATAACTATATTAAGCTTAAACAGCAGATAGCATCTGATTTGAAGAAATGGGAAAATCTACAATTGTCATTGATAGGTAGAATTTCAACAATCAAGATGAATATTTTACCTAGAATTTTATATTTGTTCCAAACAATACCAATTAGGCTTGGCAAAGATTATTTTGAAGAATTAAATAAAATTGTGTTGAAGTATATATGGCAAGGTAAGAAGGTGAGAATAAATTAAAACTTTTACAAGACGCTAGAACTAGAGGAGGATTTGGCCTTCCTAATTGGGAGTGATATTACCAAGCTGCAAAATTAATATGGATCAAAGAATGGATAACATTAAGAAAGTCTAGATTGTTGAGATTAGAAGGACATGATTTATTATTGGGCTGGCATGCTTTTCTGTGGTATAAGGGGACTAAATCGCAGGGCTATTTTAGAAGACATAATATATGGGAGTCTTTATGGTTGAACTGGGAGAAAATTAAGAGACAATGCTATTTGAAAATCCCAGCTTGGTTATCAACTATTGAAGCTTTTTCTTATCCTATAACATATAAGAAGGAACAAACAGTTAAATATGGGGAAATATTGGATGAAAAGGGTGAACTTAAAATGATGCAAAATCTAGAAGAACAAGGTATAAAGATGAATTGGTTTTTGTTATGTATGTAAATAGTTAAAATAAAAGCGAGCTTGGGGTAAAGTGCAGGGTTCTGGCCCTGCACTTCTGATTGGTTGTTAAACGGCTCGATCGGATTGGTTGGGTTCAGAGAATCCGATTGGCCCTTAACGAAGGACTCTTATTGGTTTTGGAGCTAGCGTCTTACAGCTCCCTATTGGTTATTTCGCATTAAGGTTGCCTATATAAGGCAGAGTTGTTATTAAAGTCTTAAGTCACTATGTAATAAAGAGCTGAAAGTTCACCAACTAAGACTGTCTCCATTCATTTAACCCATGCCTGAAACCATTTCACTGGCGATGAAGGTGGGATTTGGAGACATCTGATCTTAAGGAACTTGGAAGAAAAACAGAGCACGTGTTAAGACGACGGCACCAACGGAAACCATGTCCAGTGGCATCGTACCACCCGCTCCATTCGATCCGAACCAAGAGGATTGGGAATCCTACATGGATCGCTTCCAAATGTTCCTCAAAACAAACAACCTGAAGGATGCCACACCAGCCAAGAAGCGGGCGCTGTTCCTGACGTACTGCGGCCCGGCTGTCTTTAAAATGGCGAAAGCACTTGCGAAACCTCGAGAAGTGAAAGCAATGAGCTGGGACGACCTCGAACCTCTCCTGAGAGACCATTACGCGCCAACCGTACCTACACTCGTGAGATGCCACGAGTTCTATCAAAGAAGCCAGCGAAAAGGAGAGAATGTGGCTGACTTCGTGGCAGACCTCCGACACTTAGGAGGCCTCTGCGGGTTCACAAACTTAGATGAAGCACTGAGAGACCGGTTAATTCTGGGATTAGATGCGCTAGGCGTGCAAAGCAAGCTGATGGCGAAAGGCGACATCGGCCTTGCTGATGCCATCGCCGAAGCCACTGCTGCTGAGGCAACCAAAAAGTCTGCGGCACAACTACGGCGAAGCCGAAACCCAACGACCCCACTGACAGGCGACATTTTATCCAAGTCAGAAGAGCAGCTCGTAACGACGCACCACGAGGACCTCTCTTCATCGTCAGACAGCGACGAAGAAGGGGTCCATCAACTGCGGTCCAACCGGGACCCTCACCCTAAGCCCTTACGCCCCTGCGCAGGTTGTGGAGCGAACCATGCCAGGGCCCAATGCAAATTCTGCGATGCACTCTGCCATCAGTGCGGAAAACGAGGCCACATCAGTCGAGTCTGTCGCAGTTTACTGGGACCAAGTCAGGCCTCAAAGGGAACCAACTTTCGCCAATCGGCAGGAAACTGTCCTGTAAGGCGAGATCCAGCAAACCACTCCTACAGATATCGAGCGTTGCAGAAAGAAGAGGCTCACCATACTATCACTATAGGTCACGTCTCAGCCATGGATGCTAAGAAGATTCGAGTTACAGTAGCCATAGAGAACCAACCTTGCCACATGGAGGTCAATTCGGGATCGTCCCTCTCGATGGTGTCGTGGAAGACATTAAAGCAACTCATTCCTACCATCCAATGCCAAGACCTTCGAATGCAACGTCTCATCCTTAAAGACTACCAAGGGAATCGGATCCCTGTGTTTGGGTCTTGTCGAGTCCGCGTCTCGTTTAAAAAGCATACGGCATACTTACCTCTAACAATCATTGATAGGGACAGCCCTAGTTTGTTGGGCCTCCAATGGTTTGTGCCACTCGGCATTGAAGTAGCCGGCGTGAACCGAGTCGGTGATTGCGAGTGGGAGGAGGACCTTATTTCTGAATTCAGCGATGTCTTCGCAGATCATCTGGGCGAGTATAAGGGGACCCCAATTTTGTTTAGCCTCGACCCTAAGGTCGCCCCGATCCGTTTAAAGCCCCGTCGAGTTCCGTTCGCCCTTAAGGCCAAGATAGATGAACAACTTGACAAACTAATTAAACAAGGGGTACTGAAACCCATTGATCATTCTCCATGGGAAACTCCTATTGTAACCCCCATTAAGCCAGATGGGTCAATCCGAATCTGTGGGGACTACCGGGCCACTCGAAACCACGCCCTCCAGCAGAACGTGTATCCAGTGCCGGTGGTGCAGCACCTCCTTTATTCCCTGGGAGGCGGAAAGGTTTTTGCTAAATTAGATTTAGCTCAGGCCTATCAACAATTGCCCATGGACGATAAAACAGCCCAAGCTCAAACGATAGTAACGCACAGAGGTGCTTTTAAATGTACCAGATTGCAATTCGGGGTAAGTGTAGCCCCGGGAATATTCCAAAGTTTAATGGAACGATTATTGCAGGGAATCAAGGGCGTGGTTCCGTATTTTGATGACGTGTTAATTGCAGTTCCTAGCAAAAAAATTCTGCAGAATCATTTAAAATGTGTTCTTAAAAAATTCTAAGAAATGGGACTGAAAGTAAAAAAGGATAAATGTCATCTGTATACCGACAGTGTTGAATTTTTAGGTTATCGCATTGATAGTCAGGGTATTCACCCAACTGAGAGTAAATTAAGGGCGATAAAAAATGCTCCCAGACCCCGTAACAAAACAGATCTCCAGGCATTTTTAGGCCTTATCAATTTCTATAATGTGTTTTTACCACATAAGGCGACTGTGGCTGAACCATTACACCAGTTATTAGACAAGAAAGCATTGTGGGTTTGGGGTTACCGGGAGGAAAAAGTGTTTCGAAATGTAAAAGATTTACTTACATCTGATTCTGTACTTATGCAATATAATGAAACATTACCATTGGTTATAACTTGTGATGCCTCACCGTTTGGGGTGGGCGCTATTTTGAGCCATGTGCTGCCTAATGGAAACGAGGCCCCCGTTGCATACTTTTCGAAGACTCTTTCCCATGCAGAATGTAACTATGGATAAATAGATAAGGAAGCTCTTGCAATAGTGTCAGCCGTAAAAAAAATTCCATGAGTAATGGAATTTACATTTGGAAGGACATTTACCATTGTAACTGACCACAAACCTTTACTGGGGATAATCGCTGGGGACAAACCAACCCCCTATATATTGTCCCCAAGAATGACTCTGCTTACAAGCACCCTGCTTACAAGCCAGAAAAGCCTGCAGGATCCAGTGGACGCTACCATACCTTCAAGGTAGGCGACCCCGTTTATGTAAGAAATTTATCGGGTGACCCGGTTTGGATTAAGCAACGATAATACACGAGACTGGGCCCAAATCCTATATTGTAAGATGTGTTGATGAAAGACTGTGGAAACGACATATTGACCAATTACGGTCACGACTCATATCGGCCAGCCAACAACTCCCCTACGACCAAACTGAGGGGGGGGAAGGAATTGAAGAAGACAACATTCCAGGGAACCTGTTCCAAGAGAGCGATGAATCAAGTGAAACTCAGGAAATGGAGCAGGAGGAAGAATCATACGCTCCAAAGGAAATCACACCAGAACGAGAAGCTGAGCCACTGCCAAACAACATTCTTCCTCAACAGGACTGCACGCAGCCAGTCCAAAGAAAATCTGATAGACCCAAAAGACAACCGTCCTATTTGAAGGACTATATAATCACACCATAATTGAGGAGCCGGGGGAAGGGGTGTTATGTATGTAAATAGTTAAAATAAAAGCGAGCTTGGGGTAAAGTGCAGGGTTCTGGCCCTGCACTTCTGATTGGTTGTTAAACGGCTTGATTGGATTGGTTGGGTTCAGAGAATCCGATTGGCCCTTAACGAAGGACTCTTATTGGTTTTGGAGCTAGCGTCTTACAGCTCCCTATTGGTTATTTCACATTAAGGTTGCCTATATAAAGCAGAGTTGTTGTTATTAAAGTCTTAAGTCACTTTGTAATAAAGAGCTGAAAGTTCACCAACTAAGACTGTCTCCATTCATTTAACCCATGCCTGAAACCATTTCAGTTTTCATATGCACAAATACAATCAAGGTATCTTAAAGATTCTAAAACAGAGAGATTTTATGATAAATTGACTGACCTAGATAGGATTTTGACAGGTACTGATGAAAAAGTGATTAAAACATTATATAGTGATTTGCTGGAAATTAAATTAGAGGAAGAACAAGTTAAAGAAACAATGATTGCTTGGGGGAAGAATTTTGGATATGGGATTGATTTAGAGAAATGGCAAAAACTGTGGTCTCAAAATTATAAAATGACAATGTCAACAGCATATAAAGAAAATGTATATAAGATGTTTTACAGGTGGCACTTTCCCCCGACAAGAATAGCAAGAATGTTCAAGAATAAATCTGAAAAGTGCTGGAAATGTCATCAGATACCTGACTCATATTGTCATATGTGGTGGACTTGTGAAGACGCTAGAAAATATTGGACTAGAATCCGCATATGGTTGGAAAAAATGACAAAGAAACATATAGATTTGAAGCCAGAGATTTTCTTATTGGGAATCTTATCTGATATATATAATAAAAACTTGAAGTATTTGATTGTAAATGTATTAACAGCAGCTAGGATTGTATTTGCTAAAAATTGGAAGAGTGAGAAAATACCATCAGAGGAAGAAATTATTAAGAAAATATTGGAATGTGCTGAAATGAGTAGATTGACATTTGAAATTAGAGAACAAGAAGATAAACAATTCTATGAAGTTTGGGACCTTTTTTTATCAATGGCTAGATAGTAGAACATAATAATAGAATATTTAGAAACTAAGGAAATAATCAATTTAAACCTTTTTTTTTCTTTGACAGTGTCTTTATAAAATTTTTATTAAGATAGACTTGGTATGACTTTATGATTGGTTATAAAATAAACTAAGTAAACTATAGTTATCTCATTAAAGCATGAATTAATAAAATTGTAGTCAAATGATTGTTTAATAATGATATCAGGTAATATAATTGTTGTTTGATAATATGAGCTATTGTGTAATACAATTACAATGGAGACTATGAAATGGATGCACAAAAAGGAGTGGCAAACCAATCGATACACTGTATGTAAATTTATGAAGGAGGAGGATGTTTTTATGTTTTATGTCTTATGTTTTATGTGTTTTTGTTCGTTGTTAAAATCAATAAAACTTTTTTTCAAAGTCGCTTCCAACTCTGTTATTCTGTTAAGGCCATTCCCTCTGTCCTCTACACATGAGGACTAATCAGAAAAATATCCCTCACAAATCCTGATGAAAGTGACAATGACAGCTATTGAGTAGTCCCAGATGTGTAGGGAACTTTAACAAAATATGGTTCAAATCTAAAACAATCAGATAATTTGACCATACCCACCAAACAGTAAAACTAATTTGTTGAATATAATAGAAAATTTGGGAATTTTCTATGCACTTTGTCTCTTTGAATCTTAAGAAAGCTCAGCTATCCATTTGAAAGTCTGGATACTTGCATATCATAAATGGATTAATTTGTATTATGTTAGAGTACAAAGTAGAGTAACCACCATCTACTTGAGACATTAAATATAGCCCTTTGAAATATAGTTTTATAAGGCTGAACTAATTTAAATTAGTTATACTGTTCCAAATTAAAAGGAAAATGTATAGATATGTACAATATTATTAACAGTATAATATAATACCAACATTAATAATCAGAGGGAAGGGAAGAGAAAGGAAAGGAAAGGAAAGAGGAAGAGAGAAAGGGGAAAGGGGAAAAGGAATGAAAGGAAAGGAAAGGAAATTTCTAAATGAACACCACCAAAAAATTTGACATTATTGCTCTGAAATCACCTTTGTCTTAATTTGCAAAAAAAAAATACAAACCATACACCAGTTCATGTCTGAAACAGAATCTGATTGCAGGTTATCCACCTTTATCCTCCTTTAAAACCCAGAGGCTTATAGTTGTAGTTGATGGGACAGGAATTCATAAGTCATAAGCATCCTTAAGGAAGCTTGAGTTAGTATTTTTTTTTTCAAAATACTTCCACAGATCTCAGTTGTCGTGAGAATACATTGAAATCCACTGTCTGCTATGCAACCTGTATATTTGATGCAGTTTTAGTCTGATAAAATAATCAATATTTATAATAATTTTAATTCTTTCAAATAACTTCGTGCTAAAATAATGAAACAACTTTATACCTCACTTCTAGCAAATTCCAGCTTATCTGGTAGAATCCTATTATTTGTAGCAGTATGTTTTAATCTCTCAGTAATTAACTTTAACGCAGAGTTTTAGAAAGTCATGAAAAGCTACTATTGATTTCCATTTGGTCTAGCTTCAATGAACACTTTGGGTTTTTTGGGGAGCACACAATCTGCAATCTACAATCATTTCTGTACAGCTCTAAAACAGAAAGGAAACTTCAGAAACATTTTATTTAAAGCACTATTGGAACTGGCAAATTAGCTCAGATCTATAAACATTTGAAGAAAATTGTAAAAGCATCTTCCCCATGTCTAACTATTGACATAATTTTCCTAGCTATTACTTGTGCAATCATACCGTACTTACATTTTTAAAATCTAATCAAAACCTACATCTGAGAATCCATCAGTAGTTAAGCAATATACATAATTGCAGGTCATTAGAAACAGGGCAGGAAAAGAGAGAATAGGGAAGTTTTCCTCTTGCCATCAAAGAGGATCATGGGTAAGCTGTAATTTTTATCCAATCCTAAACAAAAAATATCCTACCCCAAAAATAAAGGGAGGAGAATTCATTTCTTCTCATCCCTATTTGTCTTCCTCAGTCTTTGGTCTGCTACCTGAGACCTAGGAGGTTTAGGTATGGTATCTTCACTGTTCCTAACAGCTCTTCTGGAAAGCATGGATGTTTTTCTTGGGATCAATTGAAGCCACTCTCAGCTTAGGTGTCTCAGCCCAGAGTCCTACTACTACTACTGGGATCACCTTGGCTCTACTTTCCACATCAGGGGTGTCAAACTGAAGGCCTGGGGATCAGATCCAGCCCACGGGGTGCTTAGAGCTGGCCCACGGGCTACCCTGGAAACAGCAAAAGACAGTGCCTCACAGTGCCTCTGCCAGCGAAGATGGAGCTCAGGAGGGCTACACACAGTTGCCCTTTTCACTGGCAGAGGGCTACAGGAGGCTGTCACAGTCGAAAATGGAGCCCGGGGGGCAGGGGCAAAGCTCCTTTTTTGCTGGCAAAGTACTAGCAAAACAAACTGTTGTGTACTAAAAATGGACTGCTCGAAATCCCTGCACCTTGATTGGCTAAGGCGCAGGGATTTCTAATTGGCCAGGCGAGCCGCGCCGATTGGCCCGATTGAAGTCTCCCGCGATTGGCTGAAACCATAAGCGGGAGACTTGAATCGCTGCCATTGGCCGCGGCCGCCGCGGCAAAAGAGTATAAAAGCCGGAGGCTTTTTCTCTTTTGCGGTTCGGTTCACGTCTTCAATAAAAAGAGCTGTTACTGATAGTCACTGCCTCAGAGCCTTCCTTTCGGACACGACACTGGCGACGAAGGTGGGATCTCGCCCCTGAACCGAACCCCGTGTCCACAGACGAACTTGCGACAACGAAATGGCGAAAATAGCACCGCCCGCCCCCTTCAACCCCGCCGCCGAGGACTGGGAGTCCTACTCAGACAGATTCCGGATGTATTTAGAGTGTGCCGGCATGAAGGACGCCCCGGGCCCGCTAAAACGCGCCGTGTTCCTGACGCATTGTGGACCAGAGGTTTTCCAGATGGCCAAGGCATTGGCCAAACCGGCAGACGCGACTGCCATGGATTGGGACGTCCTCGAACCCATACTAAAGCGCCATTATGCTCCCGAGGTCCCCATCCTAATTCGGCGGAACGAATTCTACCGGAGATGTCAAAAACCGGACGAGAAACTGAGCGACTTTGTCGCTGAATTAAGGCGCCTAGGCGGGCTCTGTGAGTTTGAGGGATTGAACAGTCTCATAAGAGACCGTTTCGTACTAGGACTTTGGGATCCGACACTCCAGAGCCGACTTATGGCCAAAGGCGACATCAGCCTCGCCGATGCCATCACCGCAGCCGCGGCCGCAGAAGCAACCCGCACGTCAGCAGACACCATGCGGAGAACCGAGGCAAAAGGCGCAAACAACAACAACCCCGCAAGGTCGGCCGATGCAAGAATCGAAGCGGCCGCACACTACGGCGGTTACCAGTCAGCCTCCAGCATTTCAGACGATGAGGAGGACACACATCGCATGCAGGCGGGTCGCGGAAACCAGCGAAGCCAAAACAGTCGTAGGTCGAGGACCAACTGCGCAGGGTGCGGCGGCGACCACCCCAGGTCCGAATGCCGTTTCTTTGACGCGGTCTGCAGGCATTGTGACCGAAGGGGCCACATCGCCCGAGTTTGCCGCCAAAAGAAGACACGCAGCCCGCCAAAATGGGAGCAGCAGGATAGAAGGAGAGAGAGCCCGCCAAGAACCAGAGAGCGCCAGCCAGCAGGCAGATGGGACCAGAAGCAAAGACCCCAGAGAAGCGGCGACGGTCGGCGGAAAGAAGAAACCCACCAGACGGTGACAATCGGCCATGCCATCTCCGACGGCGCCAGAAAGATATACGTTGAAGTCTACGTCGAAGGTCGGCCTTGCAAGATGGAAGTGGACTCCGGGTCCTACCTTTCCATGATTGCATGGCGCGAAATAAAAAAACTAGTGCCCACCCTGCAGAAGGAAAATGTACCCGCCCAGAGAATCATCATAAGGGACTATCAGGGCAATCGCGTGCCAGTAGTGGGCACCAAAAACTTTAGCGTAACCTACAAAGGCCGAACCGAACAGCTTCCACTCACGATAGTCGATCGTGACCGCCCGAGCTTGCTTGGCCTGCAATGGTTCGCCCCACTGAACATCGCATTGACAGGTGTCAACCAAGTCTCCATGGAAGCCTGGGAACAGCGGTTAGTCCAGGAGTTCCAGGAGGTCTTCGATGGAGGATTGGGCAAGTATAAGGGGCCCCCTATTTCCTTTGACTTAGACCCATGGGTTTCCCCCAAGCGACTTAAATCTAGGAGGGTACCCTTTGCGTTAAAACCAAAAATTGACGAACAAATCAACAAACTCGTCAAGCAAGGGGTATTAACACCTATAGATCACGCCAGATGGGAGACCCCTATAGTGACCCCAGTAAAGCCAGACGGGTCCGTGAGGATTTGCGGGGACTATAAGGCCACCCTAAATAGCGCGCTACAGCAAAGCGCCTACCCAGTGCCCATAGTGCAACACTTACTGCACTCATTGGGAGGGGGAAAAATTTTTGCCAAGCTTGACCTCGCCCAGGCATACCAGCAACTGCCTGTGGACGAAGAAACGGCAGAAGCCCAAACAATCGTGACACACCGGGGGGCCTTCAAGTGCAACAGACTCCAATTCGGAGTCAGCGTGGCACCAGGCATTTTTCAAGGTCTAATGGAACGTTTGCTACAGGGCATAAAGGGGGTGGTGCCCTATTTCGATGACGTGTTAATCGCGGCGCCAAACGAAGCCGAATTAGAGAACCGTTTAAGACAAGTCTTGACAAAATTTAAAGAGACAGGACTTAAGGTCAAACGCGAAAAATGCCAACTGTGTACGCAGCAAATAGAATTTCTGGGTTACCTCCTAGACAGACAGGGCATCCACCCTACAGCTAAAAAGGTCAAAGCCGTCAAGGAAGCCCCCACCCCGAGGTCCAAAACAGAACTACAAGCATTCCTAGGGTTACTAAATTTTTATAATGTCTTCCTACCTCAGAAGGCAACGGTGGCGGAGCCCTTGCATAGACTCCTAGACAAGAGGGCAGCATGGACTTGGGGGAAACGAGAACAGGCCGCCTTTCAGGGAACCAAAGACCTCCTCACCTCCGACGCCGTTCTAATACAGTTCAGTGAGACTTTACCCCTAGCTGTCACTTGCGACGCATCGCCCTACGGCGTCGGCGCTGTCCTCAGCCATACCCTCCCAGACCAGAGAGAAGCGCCTATTGCATTTTTTTCCAGAACGCTAACAAAACCGGAACGGAACTATAGCCAGCTGGACAAAGAAGCTTTGGCTATAGTTGCCGCCGTCAAGCGTTTCCATGAGTACTTGTACGGCCGCCCATTCAAGATAGTCACCGACCATAAGCCACTGCTGGGCATCCTCGCTGGGGATCGGGCCACACCAAACATCTTGTCACCGCGCATGACTAGGTGGTCTGAATTCCTGGCGGCCTACAACTACGAACTGTTCCACAAGCCAGGAAAGAAAATTTCACACGCGGACGCTTTGAGCCGCTCGCCCTTGCCGGACTCGGAACCTGACCCCGCTCCTACAACTAACACCTTGAGCATAGAAAGCCTGCCCATAACCGCATCCGATATTGCCAGGGAAACCAGTAGGGACAGACAATTGGCGAAAGTCTTGCATTGGTTAGAGAAAGGTTGGCCGGAAAAGGACATTGACGAGACTTTTAAGAAATTCCGGCAGCGCCAGACTGAACTGTCTCTGTTAAGGGGTTGCATCCTGTGGGGAGATCGGGTGGTAATTCCGTGCAAATTACAAAGCAGAGTTTTGGAAATGTTACATGAGGGGCATCCTGGCATCGTCAGGACAAAAGCCCTGGCCAGGAGTTACGCTTGGTGGCCAGGGATGGATAAGCAAATTGAAACATGGGTTGCAAGGTGCCACCGGTGCCAAGAAACCAGGTCCAGCCCACCCGCAGCACCCACCAGGGACTGGGAAATACCACGGGGACCCTGGTCCAGAATCCATTTAGATTTTGCTGGCCCCACAAATGGACACACTTTTTTGATCACAGTAGATGCATACTCGAACTGGTTAGAGGTGGCTGACATGAAATCCACCACCACGGAGGCTGTCATTAAAGAACTTTGTAAACTATTCTCGACACATGGCCTCCCAGACGTAGTTGTCTCAGACAACGGGCCCCAATTCACCTCGCTCGAATTTGAACGCTTCCTGGCTGAGAAAGGTATCCGCCACGCGTTGACAGCACCGGCGCATCCGGCGGCGAACGGTAGGGCGGAACGGATGGTCCAATTTACAAAAAAGACCCTCCGGAAAATGGACCACGGGGAGATCAACGAAAAAATTAATAAACTGCTTTTCATACAACACATCACACCTAACACCACAACAAACAAAAGCCCTGCAGAGCTCCTGATGGGCAGAAAGCTGCGGTCACCACTCGATCGTCTACACCCCACATATAACCCGGAGCGACCCCCGGACTCAAGCTCCAGGTACCGGACTTTTCAACCAGGCGACTGGGTTTACGCTAAAAATATGACAGGGGAACCCCTATGGATCCCAGCCGTCATAACACAAACCACAGGCCCACGGTCATACCGGCTCCAAACCGTCGATGGGCGAGCCTGGAAGCGACACATTGACCAACTCCGGTCACGGGCAATAACTAACCTCAACCCCCAAGACACGAACCAAGGGGGGAGGGAAGACCCGACAAAAGAAACGCAGAAAAAAAGTAAAGACTCACCAGATCGCTGCCTCCGCGAATCCCATCCGGAGAGGAGCCGTCCAGCCAACTCTACCGACTCGGAAAAGCCAAGCGGGAGCGGCAAAATCCGTGACTCAACCGACCCGGTAGGCCCAGGCGGGAGCCACGGCGAGAGCACCGGCCCGACCATCCAGCCGGTACCCACAGAGCCAGAAGCAGCCAAAAAGATGACCGCTCCGGCCGAGCTACAACAGAAGAATGAGCTGCGCAGGTCAACTAGGACCCGACGTAGCCCCGCCTACCTGCGTGATTACACCACGTGAAAGACCCTACCAAGAGGGGAGGGGTGTTGTGTACTAAAAATGGACTGCTCGAAATCCCTGCACCTTGATTGGCTAAGGCGCAGGGATTTCTAATTGGCCAGGCGAGCCGCGCCGATTGGCCCGATTGAAGTCTCCCGCGATTGGCTGAAACCATAAGCGGGAGACTTGAATCGCTGCCATTGGCCGCGGCCGCCGCGGCAAAAGAGTATAAAAGCCGGAGGCTTTTTCTCTTTTGCGGTTCGGTTCACGTCTTCAATAAAAAGAGCTGTTACTGATAGTCACTGCCTCAGAGCCTTCCTTTCGGACACGACACAAACTATGAGCAAAAGTGGATCCACCCCAGTCCCGCCCGGGCCACCACAGGTGCTGCCGACACAAGTCACGTCAAGCTGACTATGTCCACTCAGCTGGCAATGCCCACCCAGCCCTGCCAATGTCAAACACAACCCTGAAGCAGCCCTCAATGAAATTGAGTTTGACACCCCTGTTCTACATCCTCTATAATTCCTTCATCAGGCCCCTTTCTAGCTTTTTATATTCTCGCCTCATGTTACTGTCATTTGGCACCATATATCTATTACCACCAGTGCAGAAGTTGTATTCAGCAGTTTCTGACTAGTTCTGGAGAACTGGTAGCGGAAATTTTGTTATTTAGAGAACTGGCAAATACCACCTCTGACTGCAGATTTTACAGTATCCTTCCCCTGCCATGCCCACCAAGCCACGCCCACAAAACCGGTAATAAAAAGAATTGAATCCCATCACTGCACCAGTGTCTTCTGGTCCTTGTCTATTACACAATGTCTGGTTGATTGTCCCTGTCCTTCTGGATCTGGAAGTCCCACTTAATGTTATTCTCCACAATCTAACCAGCTAACTTCTGTCTAACCCAGCTATCATTTCTCTAAGTTGCCTTAGCTTCCAAATTCATTTTCCGTGGGTTGGATGAGTATATACTTTTTTCAGGTTGAATTAATTATTCAGAATTTTGAAGGAAAAGTTCTGATATTTTGAAGAGTCATGGTTGCGCAGTGCTTAAAATGCAGTACCACAGGGATAACTCACTGCTCACTCCAGAAGTTCAATTCTGAGTGGCTCAAGGTTGACTCAGCCTTCCATCCTTCCAAGGCCAGTAAAATGAGGGCCCAAATTGTTGTGGAGAATATGATTCTGTATACCGCTTAGAGAGGGGTGTAAAGCACTGTGAAGTGGTATATAAAACAAAGTGCTATTATTGTATTGTGTTTCAGGGCAGGGCTACAGTATCTAGATTACAAAAATCCAGATGTAGATTTTTGCACAAGTTCCTGCATCTGGAATTTTGAATTCCCTGTAAGGCTAGACAAATCCAGCTGACATGTCCCACCAAGGCAGCCATTTTCTGGATGATCAAGCCCTTATGGCAGTCCTTATTTTTGTCAAAATGCCACAACATGCTCTCAAAGTGTGGAATTACATATATTTGGTTAGAAAGCCCTGATAAAATTATCTGAATGCTAAATTAGGATTGGGGAGATTCAGATTCAAAGCAATACTTTAATTAAGGAATAATTTGGAGATTATGGGCCCAATTTGTATTTCAGCTTAATCTACCTCACGGGATATATGAGTAGAACAACCAACCAGGTGTGCCATTTTGAATTCCTGGAATATTTTTTTCTTCCATTCAGTCCAATGGGGGGATTCAAATTTTTTTACTACTGGTTCTGTGGGTGTGGCTTGGTGGGTGTGGCAAAGGAAGGATACTGTAAAATCTCCAATCAGAGGTGGGATTTGCTGGTTTTCCGAACTACTCAAAATTTCCTCTACCGGTTCTGCAGAACTGGTCAGAACCTGCTGAATAGCATGTCTGATTCAGTCCTGTCCAGTTCTTAAAGACTGCTTAGAGAAATCCTTGTGGTTTTCCTGGCATGGTTTTTCAGAACTAGTTTCGGAATTAATTTTTCATTGCCTTCTTCCTAAGGTTGAGTGAGACTGACTGGCCCAAAGTCAACCAACAGGCTTCATGCCCAGGCTGGACTTACAGTCTCCCAATTTTCAGCCTGATGTTACTGAATCACTACCCCACTACACCACACTGGATGTCTCCTGGAATAACGGCAAAGTGTAAGTACAAGAATGCATGCATGAAGGAATATATGAAAATTGGTCCATTCATTTCCATCATTTATCTGTTTTAAAGTATCACACATAGAACCAAAAGAGAAACACAATAAATAATAGATGCTGCTACATCTGGACCACCACATGCAAGCCCAGGGTCCCACAGTCAAAAGAAAGTAGAAATGTCTCACCAGTTATTTTCTGTAGACAATTTTGAGTTTCCCATCTTAGTGTTCTTATCACCCAAAAGGCAGTTACTTATCTGTATGTAAACATTTCCCTGATCTTCATAGAATCCTTAAGGACATATCCAAGTACTGCTCTGAGTACAGTCCCTGAGGTAGCTCTCTTCTTTTTTTTAGGGTCTTTTTGATACTGTCCATGCAAATTTAACATCATATTAATTTTATCCATCTATATGAAATGGGAAGAGGGATGAGAAGAGCAGCTTTTAACATAAATGAGCCATAATGGACTTTGAATGAAATTATTATAGTAAATATATTTTCACTGGTGAGTTCTTTGTTTTATTTCAGGTTTGCCAATACTGCATGATAATGAGGCTATATAAATCTATATTTTAAAAATTACTTTCACACCTGTATGGGTGGTATGTATCTTCCTCATTTCCTTTCACCAATGCTTTTTTTCTGATCTTTGTCTACTATCACAATGGCTGGCTGAAGGCCTAGTGCCTGCCAGCCTATTTGGCTTTGAAAGCCCCATGGGATATATTTGACTACAAAGATGGGAGTAGGTTGCTCCTCACCCCACTTCCTGCTTTTGCTCATCTTCCATTGAAAATGGCTGCTTCCTTCTACCTAATGATAGGATAGCTGTATAAAGAGCTTAAAATTAGTCAGGAGGGAACTGGATAGCTACAGCAAATATCCCCATACTATTATTCATTCACTCTTATCAGTATTTATAAATCATCTTTCTACAAATGTCACCAAACTGGCATACAATAAATCAAAAAAGCAATTGCACATTGAAAACAATATTTAATGTTATCATAATATTAAAAGGCCATTAAAAGACAACTTAGTACCAAAATTGAAAGCAAAGATTGAGGCATTAAAATCAGAAGACTGGAGCAGCACATTGACATACTAAGCAGAAAAGAGTGATGATTTAATAGGCATGACAAACTAGACTCTACCACAGGAAGTATCCAATATAGACAATTCCTGCAAGGGGAAAATGAAAGACAAAGTAAACCAGTAAACAAAGATGACAATCAGAAGCAGGAGATACAGAAGATATTCTAGAATGTTGGAATTCAGACAACAGCATTGGTATCTGAAAGAGCAACAGGTCCTAAAATCTGAGCGAAAGAAGAAAAAGAAAAGATTAATAGAGCAACAACAGAAAGGTGGATCCCTGAAGGGCAGAGGAGATATTGAAACAGGATTGAAGAGAAGATATGTGATGGTTGGTGACAACCAGCTTACAACATTAAAAATCCACAACATAAACCACACATACTTCCATGGCATCAGCCATAAATCAAATTAATCACTTGATTGGCTCCATCTCCATTCGTGGTATACCAGACCTATTGACAAAATGACATCTTCAGGGCCTTTCAGAAAAGACAAAGGGGGAGATGAATCATACCTCAAGGGAAATAATGTTCTATAGATAAGGGGCCATCACCAAGAAGGCCCTTTGATGCGGTTCCACCAGATGTACATCCTTAATAGATGAGGCCTGTCTTTCAGTACTTTTCAGAATGTTCTTCCATACTAGAGACAAACATTACTATAAGTTTATAACTTTCTTTTCATCTGCATCATCATTATAATTAAGAAGGGAATAGGAAACTGCTCTCTGTTAAGTCAATTTTCTGTCTTCTGCTTCTGGGATCTTACAGAGCTGTGGTGGTGCAGTGGTTAGAATGCAGTACTGCAGATTAATTCTGTCAACTGCCAGCAGTTTGATTCTAACTGGCTTGAGGTTAACTCAGTCTTCCATTCTTTTGAGGTTGGTAAAATGAGGACCCAAATTGTTGGGGGCAATATTCTGGTTTTGTAAACCACTTAGAGAGGGCTATAAAGCATTATGAAGCAGTATATAAGTCTAAGTGCTATTGCTATTATCCCTAAACTGAGCAAAGGAGTGACCAGAATGACCATTTACAATCCACACTTTTGAACTTATGAAAATAATGCCTGAACAGAACATACAACTACATCTACTAACATTATGCCTTGAGCAACTCTCCTTAAAAGCTTGGTTAGCAGATAAACATTCCACAGCTATTTTAGCTGCCATTCCTAAAATTAAACTAAAAACAACCATTATCTCACCATCTATGCACAGAGTCAATTTTCTGTCTTCTGCTTCTGGGATTACTTTCAACTCTTTTTGAAAGGGGAACTTGCACTGTCATCTTTCACCATGTATTCCACCAAAAGGGAGAAACAAAGGGTTTGCAATGATATAGAAAATAAGCCGAGTTTTATTCTACAGGATTTAATATTTGTTTGCTTGCTTGCTTGATGGTTTATTTACTACCAAAGAGACTTTATAAAACCTTGCTTGGATTCTCACTTTCTTCTCTGCTTTATTTTTTCTTGCTGGTTAATTTTTTTATTCTTGCTTTTGAAATTTAATCATATTTTTTAAAAAATGAAAATTGGCTCGGGGATCAGACAAGAGGGAGATAAAAACTGACCAGAACTTGAAGAATGCCATGCGTATGATCTTGAATAAATTTAGGGCATGTCGTAGAGAGCACATTACTTGCTAAAAATGTAACTTCATTAACTATTTTGCTATAGGTCAATGCTGCTTTAAGACAAACATAACGCAAATTTGGCATTCTTCTGCACATCAACATGCCATTTTTTTTAAAAAAATGCTAATGTTATTCAGAAGCATACCTTGCAATTTTCCCAAGCTTCCCCCCCCCCCCCCCCCCCACAAAACAAGTATTTGTTTTTCTGCCTTATTCTCTAGGTACCTACCATGTTCTTTTGAATTTCTCTTGGGAGAATTTTGGAATATGGGAAGTCATGGAGGGTTCAGAGACGTTTGTACAAAGGAAAACAGGATGTTCACACATTCTTTGTTCACCCTGCATTGAAATAACTACAAAAACTTCACATTCTACCCATGAGAATGTCTCAAATTTTCATATCCTTTGAAAGCATTTAAAAAGCAAATTCTTTTTCATCAAATAATTCTGTAACCAAAAAAAAAATCAAAATTTTGCTGCATAAATAGATGAAATATTAAAACTCTGCAGTATCATCCACGCAGGGATCTCTAAACTTAGTAACTTTAAGATTTGTGGACTTGATGTGGAGAAGAATGAAACTTTGACTTTGGAATTTACCAATTAGATTAATAGATCTTTATAGAAATGGCTTGCTTATACTATCAGGAAACAGCAAAAAAGTTGTAATTTGATCTTAATGCCTTATTTTACTTTAACAGAGAGAGTCAGAAGTCAATACTTCTTCTTTCTTTATTATCTTTCCTAACTTGTCCTTCCCCTTTCCCTCTCCATTGCTTTCCTATTTACTTTGTATTTTGTATTTTATAGTACTTTATAACTCAATTTTAAAAAATATTAACAAAGATTTGTGGACTTCAACTCCATTGCCAAAAAAGACCAACAATTAGCAGTAATTCTTTGTTGCTGCCTCACTGCCCCTTGTTCCCCCAGCTAAGGGTCAATCATCATCACTGCAAATAAACAAACCAAAAAGACAGCACAGGATGTGGCTGATTCTTATAAATATAACTCGGGTGGAGCTATTTCTAAATTCTCGCCAAGAATGGGATGATTTAAAAAACAGACAAGGATCCAGCCGAAAAGCATAAAGGGGGCAAGGCGGGTGGGACCCAAAGAAAGTGCCCACATAAAAGCAGCATTATTTTTTCAGTGCCACCTCATTCTTCCAGAGTGGTGCTTCACATAGAATGTTTCAGTGTCCAACAAGAATTAGCAAGTGGGGTTCTGGGCTTTAAAAAAATTCATATTATTTTTTTTATTAATGATTACAATCAAATATTGTTTTCATCATTTAGTCACCAGAAGACATTTATTTACTACAAGTTAGTGACCAAATGGTTCTATTTGCAATGTCTTTTTTGACAAACTTCTTTACTGATAAATATCCATCAATTTATCATTCCGAAGTGTTATTTCCTTGGAAATTTCCCATCATTTCGCTCTACCTCAGACAACATTCTCTCTTCATACAGAAGTATATTAGCATGGATATACACAAGTCTTTTCGTTCAACATCAGTTTCCCAAAGACTAAAAAGGAGCTTTAGGAGAAGCCAAAAGAGTTACAAAATGTTAGATTTCATCCCACCACCACAACTAGTTTGAATAATTATTTACAAATATACATAATTAGAGTCAAGTTTATTACAGTCAAAAACCAGAGATCAAATATACAAGATTTACAAATATACAGTAAATCTTACATTTTCATGTATATACCAAGACGACTCTGTTATAATAAAGATAAAGATTTCCCTGTCAAGTCATGTCCAGGACTGTCTTAATTCATGAGCCTGATGGGTACTTGCCCGTGGGCCTCACAAACATAGGGGCCCCATATTAATCTGTGTATGTTAACCCTTGAATGGTGAGCTTTCTTAATCAGACTAGTGGTGTTAATCTGCCAGGACAAGTCCTCAAGGAGGTGGATCCCCAGGAACTTGAAGCTGGTGAGACGTTCTACCATTCTTCTGTTGATATATATAGGAGAGTGTGTGTGACCATTCTTTTTCCTGAAGTCCACAATGAGCTCTTTGGTCTTGTTAGTATTAAGTAATAAGTTATTATCAGTGCACCACGTAGCTAGGCACTGCACCTCCTCCCTGTACTCTGAATTGTCGTCATTGTTGATAAGTCCGATTATCATCTGCAAACTTGATAATGGTGTTAGACCCATCCACAGGCCTGCAGTCATAAGAGAGAGAGAACAGGAAGGGACTCAGCACATAACCTTGAGGTATGCCAGTACTCAGTGTGATAGGAGATGAAGTGGAGTTATTCAACTTGACATGTTGTGGTCTATTTGTCAAAAAGTCCAGTATCCAATTACAAAGAGTAGTGTTAATACCAAGGTCACCAAGTTTAGTGATCAACCTGGAGGGAATGACTGTATTAAATGCTGAACTGAAGTCAACAAACAGCATTCTAGCATAGGTATTCTTATTGTCCAGGTGTGTTAAAGTGGTGTGTAATGCTATGGAAACAGCATATGGTACTTCTTTTTTTTCTTTTCTTTTTTTGAACAAATTTTATTGATTTTTAAAGACATACAAAACATAAATACACAAAAACACAAAACATAAAAGCATAAGAAATCTCTTTTCTGAAAGTTGCTTAGTCCCGGGTTAAAACTCTTGGTACAAACACAAATTCAAATTCATATTCATTTTACATACCATTCCATATCTTATTAACATTTTCAATTTTCTATATAACCTCTCTTTTAAATTTTCTCAATTTTATTTTATTTATCTCCTCTCAATTCGAATCATAATATTTATTATTCTTTGTCTGTTCTATTTCCAGCTACCCATTTATCTTTCTTCTTTGAAAAAAACTTCTCCTGTACACTAAATGGAATATGATGCCTTTATCTCTTTCCCCTATATTTATAATACTTAATATAAAACACATAACTTACATTGGGATTCTGTCTGGTACATTCTAAAATTATACAGTATTATCAAAACCAATACAAATCTATTCATTAATATTGATATTCATTTATATCTTAAACATTTAGCACATTACTTTTCAATTAAATCACATACTTTTATGGGAGCACCTATTTTCCATAGTTATCCCCCCCCCCGTCACATCACATATTATAGATCATTATTCATTACAATGTTCCCCCTTCTTCTACTTCAAATCTCTTATTTCACAAAAAGTTTCACTAGGATAACATAGTCTAATCATTAATATTAACAATCATTTATATCTTAAACATTTTACCCATTTCAATTAAATATCATGCCTTTGTGGGAACACATGCTTTCCAGAATTATTCCCCCCCCCCACATCACATATCTTAAATCATTGTTTCATTACTGTACTCCCCTTTTCTTAACAAAAATTTCACTAGATTATACTAAATATTTTATCACATTTTAAGTTACATATTATTTCCAATTTTCTATGGTTATTTCTAAATACAAATATAGAAATGTAATTTTATGTACCTGTTAGGGATACACCCTAGCAGAATATGCACGGCAGGCAGGCAGGCAGGCAAATATGTGAGATAAACATTTTTCTAGCTTACACTCAGTAAAACAGATACACTGTGTTAGTTAAACAGTTTATTCCAGTAAGAGTTTTAGCATAGTCAAACAGTCCATATACCATTCACTAGTTCAGTCCGTCCGTGGATTATTCAGTTGCAAAGTCCAGTGTCGAAAAAGAGGTCAGTAAACTTACAAATATCAGTCCAGTAATATATCTCCTCGCAGTAGAGATATGAAGAAGTCAAACCTCCTTTCTTCCTTCGACATTCAAAAACTCAGCAGCAGGGAACACGCAGTTAGCAAACCATCAATCCAGCAATCCAGCAATTTCTCTTGCTGCCTCTTATGGCAGTTTCACAACTGCACCCAAAATTACATGCTTTGCAGTTTAAAGTGACACACACTTAAACTTACTTTCATAGTTTATATATATTATTTTACCCAAACTACGTTAGGTAACCTTGTTATTCCTAACATACTCCCCTTTGGGGTAATATATGCTTAGATCTCGTTTTCACAGCAATATTTGTAGCCATCCGTATGGCTGCTTGATTGTCCTCATATACTAAAATGGAATCATTAACAGTTATTCCCATATCCAATAACAACTGTTTATACAGAATTAAATCAGTACATAATAAAGATAGACATGAAAATTCTGCTTCCATTGTGGACATACTTATATGTTGCTGTCTAATTGACCTCCAAGCAATCAGTG
This sequence comes from Hydrophis major, assembly GCA_033807585.1. Taxonomy (NCBI): domain Eukaryota; kingdom Metazoa; phylum Chordata; class Lepidosauria; order Squamata; family Elapidae; genus Hydrophis; species Hydrophis major. Next base: position 244,938,239 of record CM066330.1, read on the forward strand.
CTTTTCCTAACAGTATAGCCGTACCTGAAGTTGATTTCCTAGTGTTTATGTCTGTTGCAAAACTTGCATCAGCATATGCACTTAAAATCAGATCATCTTTTGGCTCCAAATACAATGCATAGTGCATTGTCCTTTTAAGATATCTTAAGATACATTTTGTTGCTTGCCAGTGTTGTTCAGCATTGAATCTTGCCAATTGATTAATGCTATAGGCAATATCTGGCCTTGACCAATTACTAATGTACGATAAACTACCAATTAGCGATTGATAGATAGTCTTATCGAATTTTGGACTTTGAACATCAGTGTGGCCAAGGTTTCTTTAGTTGTATAGTGTGTTGCAATGGTGCATGCAGATAGGCAGTTTCTACATCTAAGTGATTTATGATATAGTTCTTCTTAGCTGCCCACACTAAAGCTGCTCTCAAGGTTGTTGTTTTTAGACTTGGTGCAAATACTTCATCATAATCACATGCAGTTTGATTAAATCCTTGAGCTACCAACCTAGCCTTATGGGTAACAGTCCCATTTTTACCTGTTTTTAATTTAAATATCCATTTACAGCCAATGGACTTTTTACCTGGAGGTAATTTAACATTTTCATAACAAATGTTCCATTTGTTTCAATGAATTTAGTTCCTTCTCCATCACTCTATGCCAATTTTCTTTATCCTTTGCAGGATACATTCTAAGTTCTTCAACAGTAGTTGGAACTTTACTACCTTGGCAAACTACACTTGCTTGGTACCTGTCAGGTGGTCTGGTTTCACATGTTGAACGTCTAGGTATTACAGGGCTTAAAGGTGGACTTTCATGTTCTACCTGTTCCTGGTTATCTATTTCTTCCTGTTCACCCATTTCTTCCTGTTCTGGTCCTATATGCTCTTCCTGTACTTCCTCTTTAATTGTACTCTTCTTATTACTGATATGTTGTTTTGGTCTTTTGTAGGTTTCTATGATTACATCCTTACTTGAATCTTGCTCCAGTTTTTCCCATCCTACATATTCAAGGAATTGTGCACTAGCACTATAGTAAACACTAGATGTACCTTTTTCCCAGAATCTGTATAATTTGTGATTAGATTCATAACCTACAAAGAATAACCTTTTAGCCCTATGGTGCCCCTTATGTCTCAGTTGTGTAGGAATATGCACCCATGCTGGTGCTCCAAATGTGTGCATGTAGTTTAGGTCAGGTTTTCTACTATGCCACCATGTGAATGGTAATTCACCTGTTGTTGAGTTAACAACATTATTCAATATATGATTACCACACATTATTGCTTCTCCCCACAAAGTTTCAGGTAATCCTGAATCCGACAACATAGTACGTGCCATTGATTGTAGTGTTTGGCCTCGACTTTCTATGAAGGAATTATGTTGTGGCCTATACGGTGCAGACTTTTTATGTTCAACACCTGCCATCTTCAGTCTATTTTTGAATTTATTATTTATAAATTCCATACCATTATCAAGAGTTACTAGTTTCCTTTTAGTTTTTCTTTCTGCAAACTTCAACCAATTAAAGAAATTCTGATATGTTTCAAAACCATATCTAGAATAATGATCCATTATACTTAATATGTAACGAGCACCTCCCACACTTGGTTTTTTTAGGACCTATAATATCAGCAAATACAACCTCTAGAAGCTCTTTAGTTTTAAATCCATTAATTCTATTTGCTGATATTACCTTGCTTTTTTCTTGACTTCAAGCACTGCAGTGCAAATACTTACTGCAAGGCTTCAGTTTTATACCTTTAGACAGTTCAACCGTTTGCTTGAGCATTTTAAAATTTATATGCCCTAAACGTCCGTGTAACAAATGTATGCATTCATCATGAGGTTTAACATTATTATACACTGTGTTAGCCACCTCTAATTGATTATCATTTAACACATACAATTCACCTTTTAAAGTTGCAGTCACTTTTTTACCTTCCTTTTCTATTATGCAGTTTTCTCCCCTAAAGGTAACTACATAACCTAGTTTAATCAAAACTCTAACCGAAAGCAAATTAAACTTAAGTTGTGGTACATATAACATTTTTACATTTTCTTTTATGCAAGAACAATGTACAATACCTTCACCTTTTGCTTTCATTTTCCAGCCATTAGCTAACGATATCTGTTGTGAACTCATGGACATCTTAACAAATCTTTTCTTATCTTCGTTATGCAGTGCGATGCTCCACTATCTACAACCCATAAATTATTATTCACAGTTTCATTGCTATACATGGCTAACTAAGCATTTTTTATCCTTTTGATGCCTTTTAGCATTCTGGCTGGCATTGTGGCATTTTCCTTTCTTGCAGAATCTAGCCAAATGTCCTTTTCCTCCACAATTAAAACATTTTCTCAGTTGATCCCTTTCAAGCCTTCTCCTGGCTTCTTCAATTAATCTGCCAGTAATGTCAGTTAATGTGAGGTTATCTTTTGGCAGTACTTCCAGTGAAGTTACATAGTCGTCATAGCTCTCATCTAATGAAAACAAAATTATATGAACCTGATGTAGTTCTGTGAAGATAAGTTCTTTTTCATGCAGTTCCTGAAAAATCTTCTTCATAGTGTTTATATGAGTCAACATGTCTCCATTCTTTTGAAGATGTGTTCTGAACAGCTTCCGTGTAAGATTTATATGTGCTCCTACACTGTCTCAAACATAAATCTTCTTTAAATTCTCCCAACATTTCGCAGCTGTTTCTTCTCCATGAATATGGACAAGCTGCTGGTCACAGAATGTCAGTCCTATTATACAGAGAGCTTGCTCATTTTTCAGTTTATATTCTTGTATTTTCTGGGCATCATCCTCATCCTCCGGATTCCAAGCATCTACCTCTGGTGGGTTTTGAATTATACTCCACAAACCATCTCTGCGTAGAAGTAGGCTGCATTTCATAGACCATGAAACATAGTTTGTTCCATCCAGTTTGGATATTAGAGACAAACTTGGTAAATTGACTTGTGCCATCTTTCTCTGGATATTACACTATAATTAATAAAACACAGCTGTCTGTTTATAGTATTGTGTAACTACACTAACTCTCACTTTATATAAGCCTGTTATATCCTGGTTAGTCTGACTGTGCACCTGGGCCCATAACCAGTGTTAGGGATACACCCTAGCAGAATCTGCATGGCAGTCAGGTAGGCAGGCAAATATATGAGATATACGTTTTTGTAGCTTACACTCAGTAAAACAGATACACTGTGTTAGTTAAACAGTTTATTCCAGTAAGAGTTTTAGCATAGTCAAACAGTCCATATACCATTCACTAGTTCACTAGTTCAGTCCGTCCAGGGATTATTCAGTTGCAAAGTCCAGTGTCAAAAAAGAGGTCAGTAAAATTACAAATATCAGTCCAGTAATATATCTCCTCGCAGTAGAGATATGAAGAAGTCAAACCTCCTTTCTTCCTTCGATGTTCAAAAACTTAGCAGCAGGGAACACGCAGTTAGCAAACCATCAATCCATCAATCCAGCAATTTCTCTTGCTCCCTCTTATGGCGGTTTCACAACCGCACCCAAAATTACATGCTTTTCAGGATGACCTTTTCAGGTCATAAAAGGATCAATTATTTCATCCAATCTCATCAAAGTAAAGGTCAGCAAAATGGAGCCCCCAATATATAGGACAATTGAAACATTTCTACTCAGTACCCTAAAATCATACCACAGTATTACTTTTTAATTTGATATTGTTGAAATTTCCTAAGATTGCTAAATCTCAAGGAATTTCAGTATTTGTACATGAACTCTGATGAAAATCAAATTGACCATGATGAAGTCTTATGAGAATTCCAATAAGAATATACAGCACTTTGGCATTCTTCTGCAGGATCTCAAGGATAATGTTACCAAATCACAAACGTAATCTGATTAAGCATAAAATCATCATAAATACATCCCAGTGCTTGGTTAGAAGGGTAGAAGGATTCCTTGCCTCCTCTTTACAGCCTAGTGAAAGGGTTCACAGTAAAATATTAACCTCGCACTTACTCTATTTATTTATTTATTTATTTTTATTTGTTAATTGCTTACAAGATAATAGGTATAAGTAACAACATAGTTATGAATACATGGATACATATAAGAAAAATAAAAAATATATAAAAGAAACAATAGGACAGGGACAGTAGGCACATTGTTGTGCTTATGCATGCCCACTACAGACCTCTTAGGAAAGTGTTGAGGCCAATAGTAGACAGTCTAAGGTTAAAGTTTTTGGGGCTTGGGGAAAAAAACCACAGAGTCAGGTAGAGTATTCCAGACATTGACCACTCTGTTGCTGAAGTCGTATTTCCTGCAATCAAGTTTGGTGCAATTAACCTTGAGTTTGTATCTATTGTTTGCTCTTGTATTGTTATGGTTGAAGCTGAAATATTCATTGACAGGTAGGACATTGCAATGTATGATTTTATATATGATACTTAGATTGGACCGAAAGCGGCATAGTTCTAGGTTTTCTAGATCTACAATTTTGAGTCTGGTGGCATGAGGTATTCTGCAATGAGTAGAGGAGTGGAGAACTCTTCTTGTGAAATATTTCTGGACTTTCTCAACTGTGTTAATATCAGATATGTAATGTGGGTTCCAGACTGATGAGCTGTATTCAAGTATTGGTCTAGCAAATGTTTTGTATGCTCCAGTTGGTAGTGTGATATTACCAGAGAAAAAGCTATGTAAGATTAGGTTAACAACTCTTAACGCCTTTTGGGCTATGTAGTTACAGTGGGTTCTAGGTAATTTGAGATGAGTACTTCAAGATCCTTGACAGTTTGAATCATCAACAAGATCTTGACTATTCAGCCTGTATTTTATTTTCTGAGGTGATCTTCCGCCACCAATGTGGGAAATGTAGAATAAATCAAGTCTGTAATGTCTTTTTTTCAAATTAAGATTCTTCTTTTGCTCTAAGTTGTCTGTGTAACAGGAAACAGTCAGAAAAAAAAATCACACTCAAAAGAATAGACTGCCTCACACCAGCATGCTGGATTGATTTCTAATCGTGTGTAAAAATGTTGTAAATGGCTAAAAGGAAAAATACACTCCAGGCTGGATGTAGAAGCTGTATCAGAAAAACCTTCAAGCAGTTATTTCTTGTGAGCTAATTTTTGTTAAATTCTTTCAACCAAGTTTAGCAACAGTAAGGATAAAACTGCTAATAAAGCTGACTGAACAAGAATGTTTGCTTGGTTATCCACGGCCCTGAAACTAATGAAAGGTTAAAGATTGCAAAAATTAGAATGATAGGTGATGGATGGAAGAAAGGAAGGAAGGAAGGAAGGAAGGAAGGAAGGAAGGAAGGAAGGAAGGAAGGAAGGAAGGAAGAAAGAAAGAAAGAAAGAAAGAAAGAAAGAAAGAAAGAAAGAAAGAAAGAAAGAAAGAAAGAGGTATTAGCAAAAAAGGAAAAAGTGAGAATACGAGACAAGAAGAGAAGAGAAGAGAAGAGAAGAGAAGAGAAGAGAAGAGAAGAGAAGAGAAGAGAAGAGAAGAGAAGAGAAGAGAAGAATTGGAAGGAACCTTGGAAGTCTTTTGCCAGCTCACACAAGAAACCCTATACCTTTTCAGACAAATGTTAGTCCAATCTCTTCTTAAAAACTTCCAGATTTTAAGGAGGCAAGTTGTTCCACTGATTAATTGTTCTAACTGTCAGGAATTTTCTTCTTAGTTCTAGGTTGCTCCCAGGGGTGGGATTCAAATTTTTTAATAATCTGTTCTGTGGGTGTGGCTTAGGTGGTGGGTGTGGCTTGGTGGTCATGTGACTGGGTGGACATGGCTTGGTGGTCATGTTATTGGCTGGGTGTGGCCAACTCAATATCATTCACATCGAGGCATGCATCTCCTCACCTGGCCTCTCATGACTGTGGGGATGCTGCAACAGTCATAAAATGGTTGTAAAATGGTGAAAAATGGTCATGTCACTTTTTTCCAGTGCCATTGTAACTTTGAATGGTCACTCCACACAAGCAAAGTACCAGCAAAGGAGGGGGGGAAAACTCCAGAGAGGTTCCTGAGAGAGGAAGTCTCGTCCTGCCAAGAACGTAATTAGGGTTAACGGAAAGGCAGTTTCTGTAAGCAACACCAGAATGTTTCCTTCCTGCCTTCCTTACAGGATTAGGCCAGTAATTTCTTCTAACAACCGGTTCTCCGAACTGCTTGGAATGTTAACATCCAGTTCTAGTGAATAGATGCGAACTGGTAGAATCCCACCCCTGGTTGCTCCTCTCCTTGGTACTGTCAAGCCCAAAATTGACATATGTCTTGCCATTTTATTTAGCCCTATATCCTAATCATATATTCCTTTTCTTTCTTTCTCTTTGTTGGTAAAAGAGGGAGGGTTTCGGGCTCGCCACATTCTAAGGTGGGGAAAATTATTAGATAGTTAGGATTGTTTTGGCTAGGTGACTTTCCTTCCCATGGGAACAGAAGAGGTCCCTGCTGAGACCTGGAGGCGGAGACTGATGACACCAGGCAACATTGATTTATTGTTATTGGGGAATGTGACTTTTGGAGGCTGTTTCTACTTTCCAATATTATGTGGTGTAATTCTGGTTTGTATCAGATCAGGAATTACAATAGACTTTGCCAATTTGATGCTTACTTAAATAAAAGAAATTTGTTTTGGAAGATGGACTTTACTCATTTCTTTTTAAATGAGTTTCATCACTTGGAAACCTGACAGATACCAAGTTTCATAATCAACCTATGACAACATTCACAAAACCACATATAATTAATTTTGGAAATGTCTCATTGTCTCCACATTTTGATATCCATGCTAACAATGAGTATTAGGTGACAATATATTATGTCTAAATCTGGGAGAATTACATCAATTTTGTATTTAGCTTTTTTTTCTCATCCTGTATTTTTTTTCTGAAATTTTTGAGTCAAGAAATGTGTGGAATAATTCAGTGTGACATCAGCAGTAGTGGTATTTTTATTTAATATGTGTTATATCTAAACACAGTACAAAGAAGGCAAAATTTTGTAATGGAGGATAAACCAATATAAGTATTAAAACAGCAGAACAATTTTTTCAAAGCATTAACTAAATCTCAACACTACCATAATTTTAAGGAGTATCAAGTATTGTCAGTAAAAAAGAAAATTCTTCTAGCTTCATAAAAGTCCTGAAGAAAGAAGCATTTTAAGAGTCTTTTTTAAGTTTGTTTTTTTAAAACCTAAGGATATCAGACTCCAAATATAGTTCAGAGGTGAATCAACTCTAAACAGCGGAAGCTAAATGAGTAAAGGCTCTGAAATATGAAATGGCCACTGTAATGTGAGGAACACCTAAGTAATCCCCAACTCCACAGATGATCTGAAATTCAAATCACAGATTATTTTAAAAACTTGACAGCAGTTCAGTGTTCCCATGCAGTCAGGTCATGAGGAATTGGGATCATGGGATTGTTCCTCACATTACAATATTGTAGAAAGTTAACACCCACCCCTCTCCTAGAAAAATGAAATAATTTGAGAAATAATAAAAAAGTAGGATAAAATATTTCCCCTAGAAGAGAAGGGAGACAGAAACAGAAACTCAGAACTCAACTCCCTGCCCTAACCAGATAGTAAGTTGAAGTCAGCTTTTAGAAATGCAGATTTAATAATCCTTTACTCTCTGCCAGCAAGAACTGAACAAAGGTAGGATTTAGCCCTCAGCCACAATAGGAATTGCTCAACAAGCCCCTTCATTATAGTATAGTACAATGTTGGTGTGGTGTCGGGGGTTTCCGATTCAATATGTGAAGAGTAAAGGATGTGTGTTTGTGTTTATTTTCATAGTCATGGTGATGATGTGCACTGAAGATGGTGTTTGATTTCGTTGTACGAGGTGCAATGACAATAAAGTAAACTAAACTAAAAAGTAAACATTGGATCAACCAAACTTCTCAGACAACCCACAGAACCAGCTATGACCCCTGCATTGCTCCATGGGGGTCTCACAACAGTCAATAGAATACATGTTCTTGCACAGGAACAGGAAGCTCAAGTGCAAAGCCCAAGAGAATGTATAAAAACCCTTCGCTTTCAACTCCATGTAGTCAGCTACCCAGATTCATACGCGTTTGGTGATTCTGCTTCATCATTAAATCAACTTTCCAATCAGCCTCCATGTTTCCAGTATCTTTCTCCCAGCTTGGAACTGAACCAAATGGTTATTTCTTCCAACAATGTGAAAAACTGAAACTTTACTCTTAGGCTTTGATGACAAGATTAACTTTGTTGTAATAGAAACGTAAAGCAAAAAGCTGAGGTTGCAACTGTGTGTTATGTCCTATTGCACCAAAAAGAAACAGAAGTCACTACTTTTTTTTTCATTTTCTTTCTACTTTCCCTTCCTTTCCCCTTTCCATTCTGATCTTTATTTCCATTTGTATTACACATTGCAATAAACTCTTATAAAAACTTTTTTTAACGAAAAAATTCCCAGTGGAACATCCATTTTTATCTAGATTAATTGGAAGATCTGGCAGAGATAAATCCTTTATTTCACCTCCTACATAGAGAAAGTCAATCTTTGAACATGTGAGCATACTTCATGAGAAAGCTATAACCTTTACTCCAAAATATCACTCACTGACATTATGCAGGTTAAATTTCCTTACTGTTGGAGTAGAGAAGCCATGAAGCCATTGCATTCATACAGTGGTCTGCAAAATCCATTTCTGCACAAAAGTAGCAGTTATATTTATAGACAACAAAATTATTAAATAAAGTCTCGGATATCCTGTAAAAAGGAGGATGGGGGGGAAAGTGTACCTGGGTAAATCTTTGTGTCCTTTCTGCTCATTTTGCTGTAACTTTCCCTTTTGTGACTTTGTGATTTGTAGCACATCTGCTCCAGGATGAATTATAGCAATTTAATGGATTGATTTTCTGAAGTGTTCAGCATCAAATCTGAACCATTTGTGAGCAATGTGAGCATGGAATGTAAAAGAAAGGAAGAGGATTTAAGCAAAACCATTCATGACAGATAAAGTGTGAGCCAATATTTTGGAATAATGCAGAAAAAAGGATATCACAAATCAAAGTTGTCTATTTAATCCTCTTTATATTTACAGTTTGAGAATCTTGGCAAACTGTGAGCACCTTCAACAGTTCTAAGAATTATTAAGAGCTCTCTCCATTCCCTGGCCTGCTATGCTAGCAAATGATGCTTTCAAAGGGAATATTAAGATTAGTGCATCAATATGGTACAATTGAATATACTGTGCTTGCAAATAAAACCTACCTGGAGATTGGGGAACGCATTACTGGCATTGCATTGTCAATAAGAAGACTACTCAGAGTGATGTGGTTAAAAAAAATAGCAGAAGTAACAAAAATGCAAAAGGCAATGAAAAACAACATTATGAAAATAACAAGAAAAAGAGAAGGGAGACAGTTTAGTCTAGGCCTAGGGATTAAGGCACCAAGCTAGAAAAAAGGAGATTGTGAATTCTGGTCACACCTTAAGCATAAAGAATGGTTGCAGGAATTGGGTATGACTAGTTTAATGAAAAGAAGACTAGCGGTGACATGAAAGCAGTATTCCAATATTTTAGGGATTGCCACAAAGAAGTGGGAGGTGTCAATCTATTCTCCAAAGCACCTGAGGGCAGGACAAGAAACAATGGATGGAAACTAATCAAGGAGAGAAGCAACTTAGAACTAAGCAGAAATTTCCTGACAGTTAGAACAATTAATCAGTGGAATGACTGGACTCCAGAAGTTGTAGATGCTCCAACACTGGAGGTTTTTAAGATGAGATTGGACAACCATTTGTCTGAAATTGTATAGGGTTTCCTGCTTGAGCTGGGGGTTGGACTAGAAAACCTCCAAGGTCCCTTCCAATTCTGTTATTCCATATTCTGTATTCTATTCTGCATAAAAGCCATCTGGGTGACTTTGGGCTAATCATTCTCTCTCTTTCTCAGCCCATAACACCAGGCCGACAAATATTAAGTCAGTCAGCTCCTACTGAAACTAATGAATCAACATTTGGTTGATCTGAAAAAATACTTGGAAGAAAAAAAAATCAAGAAAATAAAAATAAGCTTAAGGTTCCCTAAGTTTGTTCAAGGAGCCATGCCTTATTTAGGCAAGAATGTGCTTTCCAAGCTAGTTCCCCAATCAAGTTTCTCAATCAAACTGTTTGTTGTGGAGTGGCAGTAATAACCTGAGGCAAAACTCGGAGCGAACTTCAACTGTAACTTTATTACAAGAATAAAGGTTTGCTGCGGCTGCCGAGCTAACAGGGCAGTCAGCTGGTGGCAACAGCTGATGCCGTTTGATAGCTCCTTTTATAGCCGGCTGTCAAACGGCATCAGCCAATAGGAACGGTCCATGTTTCCCGCTAGAAACACGGACCGGAGTGAAGACTGCAGGTTAGTCCATTACGAACGCTACACTGTTGAAGATGCATTTCTAGCAATATCAACTTTTCATTTTTTTTTTCATTCTATTCACCACTAATAACATTAGTAGCTCTATTTTCAACTGTTTGTAAGATTAATGCTCTTAAGGCTTGTTTCCATATTTCTCTAACTGAAGTCTGAAGATATATCACTTACTGTTCTTTAAGGATTTGTCCTCATCTGTAATTCCTATTTCCAGCCCAGACCTGAGTCTGTTTAATTTTGGATTTTTCTAATCCCGGAAACAAAACAACACACACACACACACACACACACACACACCCCGCAATATACACAGTTTGAAACATATCAGCATTATAGGAGAAAAGAAGCTAAACTGGCAACATCAGATATGTAGAAAGAGCTTGGGTTGGTTGTGTAGGAAGATGTATTAGTTCCAGGATTTTCAATCTCTGATCATTTCTGGAAAAGTTGGCAGCAAAATGTTACATCCACTTGTTGTGCATAAATTGGTGAGTTAGTGGTCTGTACATCACATGACTGATAGAATGAGGATGAAGTTACCAAAAATCAGTGTATGCACATGATCTGCTGAGCTTAATTTATAATGACTAAGTGGGAGCTTTTAAAGGGAATTGTGTCTTTGTGAAATTCTGTGTGTAAGTGTCAACTCATAAAATATTTCTATGGTCTTTTTAGAGTTGCCAACAGAAAAGGAGGGGGGAGCAGTGGGCAACTTGCATTCCATAAATGTTTTCAAAGTTAGTTTCTAGGTGACCGAAGTTTCTGCCATACAAATTTCTAACTGGAGAGTATGATTGATGACTCTTGGCTATGGATGTGTCCCACTGGAGAAGATGAATTATGATACACCCAGGGGGTGAGGGAAAACCAGGGTCAAGGGTGACAATAAATGATGTGTCTCAGATTCAGCTACACCCAGGCAGTGCCAGCATGTTTACCTCTAATAAATCTTTAAGTTTTGGAAGTTTGACTTGAGATTTATGATTTAAATGGGGGTAAATGTCGGAGCCCTGACAGTAAGATGACTTGATCTATTACTGCTGATCCCAAAGCCACTGGATGGTCTCTTTATACAAATGTTGCAATTACATTCCCAAAAGTTATGAAGGGAAATTTTAGTCTTTATCTTGAAGTATTCTGATCTCAGAATCTCTAAGATATCTAATGCCACAGTAGCGATTAGACTGGCAAACTGGATATGAAGAATGAAATAGCAAGGTTTTACACTCGGAGAAGAAAAACCAAATGTATGGATACAGATTAAGTGAAACATGGCTAAATAGCAGTAATTGTGAGAGGGATCTTGGAGTTATAGTAGAGAATTCCTTAAATATAAGCCAGCAGTATGTTGTAGCTACCAAAAAAGCCAATGCAAACCTAGGTTGCATCAACAGAGGCACAGAATCAAGCTGATGTGAAGTGTTAGTAGTGCTTTAAAAGGCTTTGGTAAGACCACACTTGGAATATTGCATATATATCTATATATATCTCTATACCTATATCTATATGTATCTATCTATCGATAGATATAGATTAGGATATAGATATAGATATAGATATATCTGTTTTCTTAAGTTTTCGCGGGTACTTACATGTATGGTATTCAGCTTTGTTCGGGTATTTTCCCACATCATTATAGTTGTGCTTTTAAAGTTGTAGCAACGTTTCGGCAGAATCTCATCTGCCATCATCAGGCTTCCGTATTGTATTCGTCTGTGAGTCAGACTTTTACAGTAGTTTCAGTTTTAAATTTGGGGCTAGCCTACAGCTGTGCCAGAATGGATTTTTCTTCATCCTGATTGGTTGGGAGTCTTGGCCTGTGTTTATTGGTCTTGGAGTTTGCTATGTTCTGCTTGATTGGTGTTTCTAATATCTTCTGTCTGTTTTTTGGCTCTTTTTGTATCTTGATTGGCTGGCAACATTGTGTTACTTTATTGGAGGCTTTTAGTGCAGCTTGGCTCCGAGTAAATGGACAGCTATCATTTGTTAGGAAGCTAGGTTTCATCTGGGTGCCTGGTTGGGGTATGTTTGAGCTGGAGGTATCAGGGGGGATCTGTTTGTGCCCAGGTGTTTGCCTGGCTTGTGATGTGGAGATTTTTTTGTTTTTGAGTGCAGGCTTATCATATATATATGATGAGACTCTGAAAAGAGCACCAAGAAGAATAATTAATATGATTAGGGGGTTGGAAGCTAAAACATACGAAGAACAATTGCATGAATTGGGTATGTCTGTAGTCTAATGGTTTCTAGTGTTCCAGCATGTGTTTATGTTCCGGTTTGGGCACTCGGTGCCATAAAGTTTTGCCATCACTGATATAGGATCTCCTACTTGAGCAGGGGGTTGGACTAGAAGACTTCCACGGTCCCTTCCAATTCTGATGATGATGGTGGTATGAGGCATCTTTCTAAGCACTTGGGCTATTCTGACTCTTTGTGTCATGGCCAATAAATGGGTGTGCTTTGGAACTTTGCAATCAACAAACCATTGTCACAAATCTTGCCATCATCAGAGTTTGCTATCAGATATCAAAGTTTTTTAGCATTAGAATGATCCAGCCTTGGAATCTGGTGATGAAGTAGAAATAAGAATGTGTCAGATTTTCTCCTCCGAGTTGAGTTTCATCTGCAGCCTTGGAGAAAATAACCCACTTCCTGACAAACAATAAGTCACAATTTGCATTATCAATATTGAGTTCAGTGTGATATTCTCAGACCTAATATTCCTCACATTCCACGCTTCCAAATGTCAATATTATTTCCCAAAGCAAAAATGAAACTGGGAGACCAAGTTAATTTCTTCTGTAAGACTTACTTCTGTTGAAAACAAATAAACCAATTGTGTTATACAATGAAATAAGTTCTCTGAAACAAACTAAAAGTTAAATCTCCAGAAACTGCCTTGAAGCAGATTTATCTAACACAAAAAAGCGTGCAAAGCTAAGAAATTCTAAGAGGTAAAAAGTGAACAAACAAGATATAACCAACATTTAAATGGATCTCATTACAATTATTTATTCCCATGTTTCAGTGGTTATTGCCTTTAAACTCAATGGTACCCAAGTGGATTTATCTCTTCAGTTACTACCAATATGAGATGGTAATTACTTCTACTTTACTTAGTGGTTGTGTCCTAAAATGCATCATTAATATCTGTACCAGGATCTACTTAATAGGGGTACTATATCTGTATCCAGGTATAAGTAAACAATTGACTGCTAAACTGCAGTAAAGAATATCTATGGAGATCCTCAGTCATCCAGGTCATGGTTTCAAAAAGGCCATCTATGTCAAAATTGAACAGCCCTCTCTCAACAGAGGGGGAGGGATGTGACTTCATCTATCTCCAATATACAACACAATCCTTTCAGCAGTTCCAAGATGGCTCCACAATGATTTGCACTACTCAAGTGACCCTGAAGATGCAGATAAACCTTCAAGTGGCCTCAACAACTCTCTAAAACAAGCCTATCAAACTGGAGGCCTGTGGGCCGGATGTGTCACGTGCAAGCCACGCCCACCCCAGCTCTGCAAAGCCCAAAAAACGTCATGATACATCACAATATGTCTTGGGACACAATCAAGTTTGACACCCATGCTCTAAAAGAATGTAAATGACCAGTTGTCTGCAAGGAGTATAAATCCTTCCATTCCCCACCATCCAGTCATGGAATCAATCATTATCCAATCCATTACCCACCACCTAGAGCAGTGGATCCCAAAGTGGGCGGTACCACCCCCTGGGGGTGGTGGGATGCCTTAGGGGGGTGCTTAGAGGCAAGGGGGGTGGCAGGGGGGCACTCAAGGCGCTGGTCCTGCAGGTTCACCAAGGGGGCGGCAGGGGGCGGTGTGTCAAACTAGCAGTGCTAGTCAATGGGTGAAACTGCAGGGCCGGCCGGCGCCTCAAATGCCCCCCTGCCGCCTTTTAGCCCCCCTCTGCTGGCTCCCTTGGGGACGGCCCTGCAGGTTCACCCATTGACTGTAGTAATGTTCTTTCCCAGCCCTGCCAACGCTTTCCCAAAGTGCCGCTGCTGTCACATTCTGTCTGTCCGTCTATCCATCTGTCCATCCATCCATCCATCCCAAAGGTCTGTCTGTTTGCCTGCCTGCCTGCCTGCCTACCTGCCTGCCTGCCTGCCTGTCTGTCCTGTCTCTGTCTCTGTCTCTGTCTCTGTCTCTGTCTCTGTCTCTGTCTCTGTCTCTGTCTCTGTCTCTGTCTGTCTCTGTTTCTGTCTCTGTCTCTGTCTCTGTCTCTGTCTCTATCTCTCTCTCTCCATCCATTCATCCATGTTTGAAGCGCCGGCCCCACAGGCACATCAGGAAAGTAGAGCAAAGCCAGTCTGAGAGGGAAGGAGGGAGAGAGAGAGAGAGAGAGCAATAGATGCGATTTACATAGACTTCTGCAAAGCCTTTGATTCAGTGGTACATGACAAACTACTGTTAAAACTAAACTCTTACGGCATTTCCAGATCCCTTCATAAGTGGATTACTACATTCCTATCAAACAGGCAACAAATAGTGTGTGTGTGTGTGTGTGTGTGTATTATTTTCTGCACTTTCTATTTTTTTGTTTTTATTCTTTATTTTGTTATATTATTAGAAAGTTCTTATCTTTCTAATTATAATGCTCAATAAAATTACCATAAAATAATCTGGCAAAGCAACATCATTAATATTAACCAGATTTTTAAGCCAACAAATGAAGCCAGCAGCATGTAAGTAAACCATGTGAAAAAATGTTAATAAATATTGTCTTTCAGATCCAAGGCGATGCAAGAAAAAAACATTCATGCCAATCTATGTGAGTGACTCACATAGATAAAATACAATCCCACTTTGTTATTTAGACAATTTAGTCCATTAAATACTCTCTCTGCATTTAATCTGTCACTTACTGGCATTTTGATCAGATCCTGATATAGTTTCAATGTTAACTCTGTCTGTACTTTAATAAAATGTAAGTGACATATTAAATGCACAAAGTGTATTCTATCTTTAATCCAAAGCATAGACTAATTTGTTATGGAAATATGCACCAAAAATGTTTATGAAAGTAGACTTAGCAGTCTAATGTGGAAAATCCAAATGAAGTATCCAAAATGCCATTGCAGCTGAGATTTATCGGTAGTCCTCAACTTACAACTATTCATTTAGTGACCATTCAAAGTTATAACAGCACTGAAAATAATGACTTGCAATCGGTCCTCTCACTTACGACCATTGCAGCATCCATTCAGTCACATGATCAAAATATGGGCACTTGGCAAGCAAAGCCAATGAGTGAAATGGATTCATTTAATGACTCCCTGATTTCTTTGCAAATGCAGTGTTTCACTTAACATCTGTGTCAGAGAGTTGAAAAATTATGCATGTCTCATTTAACAATTCCCTTGCTTAACAATGGACGTTCTGACCCTAATTGTAGCCCTAAGTCAAAATACCTTCAATTCTTTACAGATCTTATGTTTATTCTTAAAAAATGGTGATAGGCTGCTGTATTTATATAAAAAAATATCAGCCAGAAAGTAAAAGAATAGTAAAAAAAAAAAATATCTATTTCAAAAAGAGAAGGCTGGGTTCATCCTGGGATCCTGGAGGCTGCAGAAAAAAAACAAACATAAATCTCCCAGCTTACCTTCTAGCGAATGGGAATCTGTGGCATAAATTCATATAGATGTCCATTTTGTGAATGAGCAAGATCCTTTTCACAGTCATTTTCTTTCAGTCCCCAGACTGTGCTGCATCCAAGACTGAAGATCTTGAGATAAGTTCATCCTTGCAACCATTTGATGAATGGGCAAAACACTTGTGGCAGCCATTTTCTTGCTACACTAACATTCTCAAGATTCCACACACGTCCATCCCTCTCCACTCCCAAAATTGAAAGCTGCTGCTGTAGTCTATTTGAGTTACTTTTTTTTACAGGTATTCATGCTGCTCATGGATTTATCCCCCTAGGTAGAGAAAAATAATCTCCATACATTTATAGAGGCATATGTCTGGATCAAGCCTGATAACTAGGCTGCAAGCAAACAATAGTTCTAAGAGGCTTTAGCATAGTATTGTATAATAGGAGCCTTTTCTACTCCACTGTCATCTTGAATAATTGTCTAGTTTTTCTGGAGCAGTAGCAAAATTAACAGAATCTGCACAACTCACGAATGTGTAATGAGAATCCACTATGAAGGTAAGGATGCTTGTTCAAGTGGCACATTGCTGTCTCTTTTCAACTGTTGAGAAAAAATTTAAGCTTCATCAATGGCTTAAAAGTGACAAACAACCTTATTACACAGTTGATTCCCAGGCCAGGAAGGTAGACACATCTCAATATAACCAGCAAAAAACTACAACTCTATTAGCAAACTAGCAAACTCTTGGCATCAAAATAACTGCAGACATCATTCTCTCTCTCTCTCTCTCCCTCTCCAATGTGTGTGTGTGTGTGTGTGTGTGTGTGGATATGCAGGTCTTGGTGTGTTCTGGTCTTTTCCCATGTAAGATTGAGAGTATTTCTCAATCTTACACAGGAAAAGATCCAAACACATCAAGGCCTGCATACCTGTACCCATGAAAATCTACGAAAACATATATGGATATATATATATATGGATCTTTGGTTATTCGGGTTTTCTCCTGCGTAAGATTGGAAGTATCTAGGCAACGTTTCGATGAAGTCTCATTCATCATCTTCAGGCTTGGTCTTCAGCTCTGTGCTTCTCAGACTGATGTAAGCTTGCAGCTGCTTCTTCCTTTTAACTGCTAGTGGGGGTGTGACTTGATTGGATGGGGGCTTGGCTGTGTTCTGATTGGGTGGGGGTGTGTTCTCATTGGTTGGGGGTTTGGCTGTGTTCTGATTGGCTGGAGGCGTGTTCTGTTCAGGTGGGGGCTTGGTTGTGCTCAGGTTAGTCTTAGTTGCTGGGGGATTTGAGCTGGTGAGCTGTGATCTTGCTGTTTGGCTTCAAGTTCGTGGTCGTGCTGCATCTTCATGGTGGGGGTCAGTTCGCTTCATGTATTCACTCTGAGAAGCACAGAGCTGAAGACCAAGCCTGAAGATGATGAATGAGACTTCATTGAAACGTTGCCTAGATACTTCCAATCTTACGTGGGAGAAAACCCGAATAACCAAAGATCCACATACAAGTACCCGCAAGAACTTTAGAATACACACACACACACACACACACACACACACACAATAAAGGCAAGATAAAAATCAAACATATAAATAAATTTCACCTCTCTGTACTTGCCTGCTACTTCCTCAATATATGAGGTTGTATGTATGTGTCTGGCAGAGAGGAGGAGAGGGAGAGGGAGAGGGAGGGAGGGAGGGAGGAAGGATAGAGAATCAATGTACAGTACAGGTTTCGTTCTGTTTTATATACGCTACTTTATTTTAAACTTGACGATCTGTTGGGAAGTGATTGCAAGAAATTGTGCATTTGTTGTAGGCTTTCAAGAGCTAAATAATTCAGCAGTTTTATTTTGTGACAAACTAACTGAATTATTTAAAAGTAATCCTGTTATTACATTTTGCCTCCCATTCATTTTTTGTTGGAAGTGAGAATTCACTGGCCCTAATGCTTCATCTCATTACTGACCACAAGGGTGCAGTGTAATATGCTATGGATCTACTGTGTGTCCGATCTTTATTATAATTCTGTCTTCACTCATAAAGATGCCCAGGATGCCATTGTGGAATTCCCATTTTGAAGCTTGCTACCAAATACTACTGGCACCAATGGCAGATTTCTTCTTGTTTTCTCTTTCAGCTAAGGCTAATCTTCAAGTGCAGATTCATATTTCTGCATAGTATAGAGATCGGACCTAAAATTAAAACTAGTTGCTTGGGTCTGTTTGCTCATGTTATATCTGCTTGTGCCTACTTGCTGATGTCTTTTAAGAAAAGATTATTACTAATCTTAAACCACTTCCATCTTTCAGCACATGTGTAGAGAGTATGTTCTTTTTGAGTCTTTTCATATGATGTAATTAAACTAGGTGCTATGTTTTGCCTATCTCTACCATGTATTTTCTGCAAAAAAAAAAAAAACATTTCTTTCTTTTCTATTGTAACATTTGCTTCATTGATCATTGCTCAGATTAGACTCCCACTCTCAGAAACACTAATGCCTACAAAGAAACTTTCACTGGGGTCCAACAGGGTTATGAGTCCAAGGTCTGAACTGAATGTGCAAAGAGGTTCCATAAAAAAGGAGGAAAAAATTAAATCTCCTGGGGAATTAGAAAAGCAGAAAACCTGCAAACACAGAGTCAGGAAAGTTACAGCCTATGGAAAAACTAGGAAGATGAGAATTTTCAGTTTGGTAGTTCAAAACAAAAATGCTCCTGAAATCTCAATTAATAACCTTTCTACTGGACAAAGAAAAAGTCACAAGGGCAAGATCAAAGAGACTGGAATCTTATAAAGAGTAGCTGTAATGATCTGGCCAGGAATGAGCAACTCCATTCTTGGGCATGTCAAGAATTTAAATTAGGTGAAAGAACTTTTGAAAACCTTCTCAGACTAAAAAAGATATCTAGTTTCAAAAAAAAAAAAAAAAGCCTTCCACCCCATATTTGCAAAAAGCTGTGCTACAAGCATCTGGAATTTGTGAGCTGGGAAGGGGTGCACATATAAACCCCCTTTGATGCAGAAGAGAAGACTGAGGCCACTTGGAGGTTTATTTGTGTCCTCCGGGTCACCTGAGTCTATAGCACAGTCCTTTCAGTAGTTCCAAGAAGCCTCCACACCCATTTGCACTGCTCAGGTGACATTCAGATTATTTGGTAGTACATGGAATTTTCCTTGTCTCAACACAAAAGTGCCTCTACTTATCACTTTTACTCTTTTAAACTCAGACTTGCTTCTGGAATTAGGCAACCTTTGTCTCTATCTATTGTTGGAAGTTAAAACCCACCCCTCCTAGAAAAAATGAAATATTTTAAGATATACTAAAAAGGCAGAAACTCAAACCCACACTTTGTTAATGGGCCATTAAGGCCTGGGTCAGTCTATTCTACATAACAAAGATTTACCTCCTTCAGGCAGAGCCATTTAATTGCCCTTCATTGCACCACCCACCACGTTTCAACCAAATTTAGCACATAGACAACCTACAAAGCTAGCTTTGACTTCTGACAGCAACCAATCAGGATTATCTTCCTGTGCCCCAGGAAGTTCAAAGCCCAAAGAGGGCATAAAACCCAGGCACTCTCAGCATCTGCTCCCTTTTCGGCCAGGATCTCTAAGCCATGTGGTCCTGTTCATCAATAAACCATCTTTCCAAGCAGCTTCCATGTTTCCAATGTCTTTTTTCCCATCTGGAACTGAACCCAGAAGGATATTTCTTCCAACACTATCTATCTGTCTGTATGTCAAATCTAATTATCTATCGGGCCTATTGTGACAATTGTATTGAAATAATCTTCTCCCCAACTTTTATTCTGCATAAAACAGATTCCATCTGTACATGGTGTGAAAAATCAGCTGGCCGGGATGGAAGAGAGGATAAGCCAGATGCCCCCCCAATCTACTTATTTCATTTCTTAAAACATCCCTATGGTACTTGGCTCCCAAGACAACTCTGATGTCTTGCAATTTATGGCAATGGTCTATTTAAAAACAAGCTCTCCACAGGCAGGCAGCGGATGATGGGGTGAGAAGGACTGCATAGAAGGATGAGAACAGTACAAACTGTCCCCATCTTTCTGTTGCTCATAAAACTGGCAATTACAAAAAAACAATAACATTCCAGCTAGACACAAGCTATCTTATGCCATATTCCACGTAGCCCAGGATTGTCTATACATGTAAAATAAATTCCCTTGTTTTTCCTAAAGATGTCATGTGAATAATTGGACCAGTGATGCTATTTGACTCATTTACACAAAGGCAAGCACAACAGCTGTGACATGATTTGCCTCCCATCCTCCCATCTGTCATTATTGTCAGAAATCTCAAGGATCTTTTTATACCACTTCTTCCCCAGTCATTTTAGATAAAGACTGAAAAGAATCTTAAGGCCTGGTCACACTGCAAGAACTTTGCTATAGCGGTCCTTGAGTGGTAGGAAGAGGGGGACAAATTTCGACACCGCTCGTCACCACGCACAAAATTTGAAAAAAATTCGAAAACACGGGCGTTGCCTTAGCGGTGCACCGCTGAAGCCGGCGTTGCTTTAGCGTTGGTTTAACGGTAGGGAACGTTGGTTTAGCGGTGATGCGAGCGTTGATAAAGCGTTGTTCTGCGCATGCGTGAGTTGGCTCGGCAGGGGTTTGAAGTAATTGCGACATGCCGCTTTGGACTACCGTAACGGAGCTGTACAGAAGTTCTCAAAGAGTTTTGATAGAAGTTCATCATGGGACGTGGACAAAAGAAGAGGAAGGCTGGAGGAGGAAAGGCAGCAGCCTCCAAGAAGATGCAGGCAGCAGTGGAGTCAGGTAAATATATGTGGCCCACTGGTTGCGTCAAGAAAAATTTGAAACCTCAACCATTCTCTTTAATTTATTATTCCATTGTTATATTTTGCAGAGACCAGTCAGGCCACACCAGAAGCCACTGCTAGCACAGCCACTGCTAACACAGCCACAACCACTGCTACCATCGCCCAGGCAGGGGCAGCTGCTGATGAAGGTAATCACCAATGAAAATGTATGAAATTTAATATAATTATGATGTTAATAATAATAATAACCATAATCTTTCTTTCACGTTAATTGTCATTGCTCATTTATTATTCATGTTGTATATTTTGCAGACTCTGATGATGAGCCCCAGGAGGCCCTGACACAGGACCAGCCTGATGGTGAGGAGCTACCCCCTGGTGATGACCAACCTGAGGAGGGCCGTGCTGCTGCTGAAGGTAATTATAGTGTGATGAATGCAATGAAAAACTAGACTTTCAATAGAGGAGTTTTGTAATGTAGTCAAATTTATTCATGTTTCCCCCAAGACAAAATATGTATTCACCTGTCAAAAGACAACCACATCACAATAGTTAGAAGGCGAATTGCATACATTAGTGTTGCCAAGTCGGACAAACATTGTAGCTTGTCCGACCTAGCAACAAGGACTGCGGGTGACGATAATTCCATCCATAACAATGTTTGAATGTTATTGTTTGTTATCAGGAGAACAACTATTTTCTCATTGAAAATTTAACAAAGATGTGTGCATAAAATGTGACTACATTACGAAACCCCTCTATTCGTCAAGTCGGACGAATTAGGTGATCCGAAGGATATTCGATTCTGTAATCAATACAAGTTGATCTAAATAATATATGTTTAATTTATTTATTTATTAATATTATTTTTATTCAATTGCTATATTTTTCAAACTCTGACTCTCAGCACCCATACTTGGAGAAGAATGATGAACAGCGTCAGCCTCAGAAGAAGTCTCGCCGCAAGGCCCTCCTGCTCGACGATGACACTCAGGAGCAACTCATCGAGTGGATCCGGGAGCACGAATTTATTTGGAGGAAGGGGGCCACCGACTACAAGGATACAAAGAAGAAGACGGAGCTTTGGACCAGGAAGGCAAGAGAGCTGGACATTGAGGAGGGAGCTGAAGCTCTCAGGACATGGTGGAAGTCAGTTCGGGACCTCTACACTAAGCTTCTCACCAAGAAGTCTGGCCAGGCTGCAGCGAACTTGACGGACAGGGAACTGTTCATCCAGAGGAACTGTGCCTTCCTGCACAAGGAGGTGAAGCCCAGGAAAGGTCGGCCACTTAGATGCATACTCCTCACACCGGAACCTGTAGCCAGCCAGCCTCCAGCAGCCCAGCCCTCGGCGTCGCCCAGCACCTCTCGCCAGCCTTCCCATGACATCGAGGAACAGGAAGGGAATGAGGGCTCACTCTCGCTCATTGAAATGCAAGCGGCAGTCTCGAGGTCCATGGGCAACCCCTCACCAGCTCCCGCCTCCACCACCACCAGACAACGCCGTGGCGCCACCAAAGGCGAGCCTGAAGACTCCCCTGCAATGCTGGAGATGAGAGATTGTATGAAGGCCACCAACGCCCTCATGGAGAGACTGGTCCAAGCCCAAGAGATCAGCCATGCAAGGCAGCCCTTCATCACGTACATGTCCCAGTCTCTCCAACGGCTACCTGAGGCCCAGTACCAGCTCACAGTTGAGAGGATGACGGCCATCCTCCACGAGACGCAGCGATCCATGTCCCACCCCATTCCTCCAGCTCCACCACGTCCAGCATTCGCACTTTCACCCACACACACATTCTACCACCAGCAGCAGCCGCATTACTTCCAGCCTCAGCATCACGGCTTCCAACAGGAGCCTTTCCACTTTCAGCAACAGTCTCAGCCTCAGCATCAGCCTCAGCTCTTCCAGCAATTGCAGACACCCGGAGTCAGCCAGCCATCCTCCACCCCAAGGAGCTCCAACGAAGGCCTCATGTTGTCAGACATGCCGAACCTTTCCTCCAGTAACCACACCAACATGAGCACCATCAGCGAGGGGGGTATTCTCCAAGACCTCCAGAGGCAGGAGATGAACGCTCCACCCTTATCAATCACCACCTCATCTCAAAGGACTGCTGATGTGCTTGCAGAGATAAGGGCCACCACCGAGGAGAATTGAGACTGTTTGAAATGTGTTGAAGGGACTGCTCAGATATTTCATGTGATTTTTGTTTAAAGGTTGAGCTGGTCAGCTGTTTTGATGTTTGTTGTTTATTGTTGTGCACTTTTGTGTTTGGGTGGTCTCAAAAGCTTTGAGCTTTAATAAACAGCATTTTTATTAAACTATTCTTGACTACTTTACTTAATAACGAAAAAAAACCTTTGTAGTTGTAGAATTCTGAGCCAGAGTTGAGGAGCTTTATATGCCACGTGCTTGCCATCAATGGCACCAACTGTGTGGGGAAAGTTCCATCGCTGGTATCATTGTTCAGCCAGGTCCCTCCATCATTGTTCAGTTGTTGGGCAAAACAAGAGTTCATCTGTGTACTCCTCAATGATGGCCTTTACCACTTCTTTGACTACCACACTGATGGTGTTGTGATGTTGTTGGTGTTGTGATTCAAGGCCTATTCCAAAAGGGCTACTGGTCCATTTCTCCCCGTATTTATAGGCAAATTCTGGTTCCGCTCCAACACCTCCATACCAATGCCAAACCAAAGTTCATCACTGCAATGGATCGCTGCTTCAACGCCTGACACCGTTCCAGGAATCCCGTGTCCGCTCGTAAAACGCTTACAACCGCTCCACCAAAGTTAGTGCAACGTTTAATCACCGCCCGGGCAAAGCTTGCAAAACAGCGGTGGTCCAGCGTTGAAGATTTCTGCGTTGGCCTAGCGGACCCAAGCGTCCACGAACTTGCGTCTAGCGGCACCAAACTTTGACCGGGCGTTGTTGGAGCGGTGGTGAACTTTGCCGGAGCGGAAAATTGTGCGCTCCTCACTGCTCGCAATATTTTGTGCAGCTCAAAACTTTCGGAGCGGTAGGAGGAACCATCAGTGGAGGCCGAGCGTATAGGGCGTTGCCTTAACGGAGGCCAACTTCTGTTAAACGGTGGTGAACGGTTACGAGCGGTGATTATTTTTTTTCACCGTTCAAGGACCGCTATAGCAAAGTTCTTGCAGTGTGACCAGGCCTTTATTCACAGTATTTGGTATATAACAAAAGAGATAAAACATGTAAGAGAGACAGGTGATGTAGTGATTAAGTGTTCCCCAACCTTGACAACTTCCAGGTATGTGGACTTCAAATCTCAGAATTCCATAGCCTGCATATTCATTACTGGCTATTCTGGGAACTGAAGTTCACACCTGGATCATGCTAATGGCAAGGGAGACCCTGGACAAATTCCATCTTCAATCATAGAAAATGCATGAGACACTTTAGGCCAGGCACTCTGTATTCTCTCTCATAGGACTGCAGCTATGGAATATGAAACAAAAGGAGAACCTTATTAATGAACTTATCCTTAAGGATTAAATTATAAACCCACAATAGATCCTTGAGATCCAGTGTTGAATAGCTGAGATTATTCTATTCTGAATTGTAGCTTCCTGACTTCTCCCTACTTCCCTCCCTCTTAGGAATTGTTCACAGAACCATCACAGTGTCTACCGTGCCCCTTATTTTTGTAAATTTTAACTCCATCTCAAATCGTTACTCTGTATAATTGTTTGCAGAATGCCAGACCTTCTGGCACTGCCATTTTTAGTGCCATTGCAGGGTTCCCCTGTGTAATTACAAATGTTTATTACTTAATGAACTATGCATAAAATAATATAGAAAGCTGTTGACATATGACTGAATCTGTTTCATTACCAAGGTAATAATGTCCTGTGCCTTTTAATGAGTAATTAAAATTATCCAAAGTAGTAAGAACTGTATAATCATACTGCTTATTAACATGATAATCCAATTAGCCCTCTGCTGAAACAATGATTATTAGGCTGTTAAATGGTGGCACCTAATTATTTCAGAGTCAGTTCAGGGTCCTCCTATTCCTATTTTTGCCCTGAACAGATGAACAGATGGTTAAACACAGAGTTCCTTAGGGATCCATTCAAGTGAAGCTTTCATGTGAAGCTTCTCCCTCAGTCACATCAGACATAAGGAAGCCACAGTTCACCTCACTGACCTTCAACCTATCCTTTTAATTGCCCCAAAGGCTCATTTACAGTTCATCCGGACACATATCAGGTAAATAGACTATTAAAGCTGTTATAAGAAAAAGCCATAGGTCCATCATATGTTTCTTTGTGTAGAGACATTGTGTCCAACTCTCTGTATCTCTAGGTAGAACCGGGAATAAATTCTGGAGAGCCATTATAAGTTTAGTTTAGTTTAGTTTAGTTTAATTTATTGTCATTGCATCTCGTACAACGAAATCAAACATCATCTTCAGTGCACATCATGACCATGATCATGAAACTAAATACAAACACACATCCTTCACCCTTCACACATTGACCCAGAAACCCCCGACACCACACCAACACTTCACTATACAGTAGAATTCAAAAGAGCTACTGCCTTGGGATAGAAGCAGGGGTGGGATTCAATTTTTTAAAACAACCGGTTCTGTGGGCGTGGCTTAATTGGTGGGTGTGGCTTGGTGGTCATGTGACTGGGTGGACATGGCTTGGTGGTCATGTCATTGGCTGGGCGTGGCTAACTCAATATCACTCACCTCGAGGCACGCATCTCCTCGCCTGGCCTCTCATGACTGTGGGGATGCTGCAACAGTCATAAGTGAAAAACAGTCATAAGTCACTTTTTTCAGTGCCATTGTAACCTTGAATGGTCACTCCACACAAGCAAAGTACCAGCAAAGGAGGGGAAAAAAAACTCCAGAGAGGTTCCTGAGACAGGAAGTCTAGTCCTGCCAAGAACGTAATTAGGGTTAACGGAGAGGCAGTTTCTGTAAGCAACACCAGAATGTTTCCTTCCTGCCTTCCCTACAGGATTAGGCCAGCAATTTCTTCTGACAACCGGTTCTCCGAACTGCTTAGAATGTTAACAACCGGTTCTAGCGAATAGGTGCGAACTGATAGAATCCCACCCCTGGATAGAAGTTGTTTTTCAGCCTATTTGTCCTTGTTTTTATTATTCTGTTCTGTCTGCCAGATGTAATAATTCAAAAAAAAGGGTGCCCAGAATGAGATGGATCTTTGACAACGTTTTCAACTTTCTTAAGGCAGTGGGAGCTATAAAGCTCTTCCAAAGAGGGGAGAGGGCAACCAATGATCATCTGGGCAATGACATTAACCCTCTGGAGTGCTTTCCTATCTGCCACTGTGCAATTGGCAAAACATACAGAGGTGTTAAAATATTCTCTGTGGTACAATGGTAGAAGTTTTTTATTCAGTTGTTGTTTTCTGAGAAGTCTCAGGTAGTATAATCTCTGCTGGGCCCTTTTGACCAGGACTGCAATGTGGGCACCACATCAGGTCTTCTTTTAGGGTAACAAAGTTAGTGCAAATAATAGTGAAACATGCAGAACATGGGCTTCCTATATGGAGTTCATTTACCAAAGCTTCCTTCAACCTGAAGGGCAAAACACTCTGCCTGATTAAGCTTCAGCAATCCATTGGTAAGGCTATTTAGAACTGGTCTAATGGCAGGTGATCATTTGAAGATCACATTTTCATCTGACTGCCTGTTGCTGTGTGTTCCAAGAATCTCTTGTTCTCATTAAACATTTGCTAGTAATGTTCCTTAGAAAAGGATGGTTATGGCTGAGGGGTGGAGCTCATGTTTTAAATACTCTTGATCTAGCACATGGTTTTGCCAGGTGAAATAATCCTCGGAATCAGCTATTATCCATCTAAAGTGGAGGTTTAATGGTTTCCCCTGTCCAATCATGGCCAACTCAAGGGGGCAGTGGTCATCTTTGATTCTATGCTAAGGGAGCTTGCAATTATCTGAGAGATGCTTCCAATATCATGTGGCCATCATGAAAGTATGGAATGCAGTAATGTTCCTTCCCTCCCAAATGGTACCTATTTAACTGCTTGCATTTGCATGCTTTCAGACTGCTAGATTGGCAGGAGCTAGGGCACTAGTTGGCTAAATACTGCTTTCTTTGAGTAGGCTATAACATTTCCATAACAATATATGTAGTATAGATCTATTTCAAGCCATTTAGCTCTCGTCAGCTAACCATACCCTTCTGGGATCCAAACTGGGGCTTACTTACATATTAGGTAGATGTATTAACCTCTAACCCACGGGCTCTGTTGTCACCTATTGAAGCAGGTTTGGATACACACAGTATTTTCTTTGCTGTGCTTCAGTCTTTGCCTCTGACACCTATGGCAAGCAATTTCTGAGAAGTTGTTTGATCATTATATCTTACACAGTTTGACCAGGCACTTTAGCTGCCAAAGACTTTGATGAAGTGAAGCCACTGAACTAGATTGGCCATCTAACACTGCTCATGGGAAAAAAGCCTGCTTCAGAAGAACTCCTGACACTTTATCAGTGATATTTACAGTCTGTCTGTCTCATGAACACTGCAGAAATAGGGACAAAGGGCACGAAAGAACCATCAAGCATTCCTGGCATTTGATTTTTGTGAAGTTGCCTTAAATGTGGTGGGTATTTCATTTTAACTTCTTCTATTTTTGGAGATATATTAAATATCCCATTAATAACCTTGTCATACTTCATTTAGATCCTAAAAGATGATAGGAAATTTTTCCATGGGATTTTGAGTTTGGGGGGGGGGGTAGTCCATCCAGCAAGATCACAGGATAATTAAAAGATGTGTAATGGAAAGAACGATGCCTCCTAACAACAAAGAAAACTCAAAAAAAAATCACCAAAGAAACTGAAGAAAAAGTCTAATGTATCCTAAGGAAGAAAAATAAAAGTCTCTACCCCAAGAAAGAAAACTTTTAGGAAATTGGAAAACAGATATTAATTTAGACTTTTGGCCGGCTCCACTGCTATGGACAGATACTGAGACCAGCACCTTCCACCATTGCCAAGACAGCCTACCAACTAGAAGTCAATGGCCAGCAACCTCGCGGGCATCCCAAACAGAGATGGCAGGACACTATCAACAAAGACATACAATCCATGGGCCTGCGCCCCGGAGATGCAGCTGGCCATGCAAAGTGGCATTCAATGATGCGAAAAGCGGACCCTGAATCTGCGGAAATACACTAGGAGGAGGAAGAGGAAAAGGAAAAGGAGGAGGAGGAGGAGGAGGAGGAGGAGGAGGAGGAGGAGGAGGAGGAGGAGGAGGAGAAGAAGAAGAAGAAGAAGAAGAAGAAGAAGAAGAAGAAGAAGAAGAAGAAGAAGAAGAAGAAGAAGAAGAAGAAGAAGAAGAAGAAGAAGAATTCTTGCATGCTATACAAGTATACCATCTCTTAATTTTGATAACTGTTGCCAAATCAACCCAGTTAAATTCTACCACAGCGGTGAGATGGAATTTTTGCTTTGTCAACATCCTATTACTGCACACTAAACCGGGCTGTTTAATGTACTCCAGTCTTGGCTGTATTTCTCAGTTATCACCTCCCCTTGGCAATGCACTCCAGATGCCTTGAAAAGATTACTAAATTGGAACCCTACCTGTGAAAACGTTATTCAGTCCCACCAACATCCATGGAGACACTTCTAATTGAGCTTTGGCTGCTTTTATAGCAGATACATCTAACAAAAATAGGCTTTTTGAGGGGGGGGGATTTTGTTTCAAAGCTTTAAACAACTCAGTTTCACAATGACCTGGATGACTTTTAACCAGCAGTCTGTGAACAGTGCATCAGCAGGAATCAGCACACAAGATGTTTCAGAAGACCAAATTATCTTTTTCTGCCACTGATAACATCCAGATGAGTTCAGATTCTCCTCCTGGCAAATACAGTTTCCAAAGAAAT
Organism: Hydrophis major; assembly: GCA_033807585.1. Classification (NCBI taxonomy): domain Eukaryota; kingdom Metazoa; phylum Chordata; class Lepidosauria; order Squamata; family Elapidae; genus Hydrophis; species Hydrophis major. The sequence goes on from CM066330.1 coordinate 244,967,004, forward strand.
GCCTTCATTTTGTCACAGAATTAAAGTGTGTTTCAAGTTCTGCCTGCACAATCAACTCATTTTTTCAGAACACCCACAGGTAGTATTCTACTCTTCCACTGAAACCATCATATAATTGTTCAAGCACTAAATCTGAACCACTTAAACTCCGTAATCCCATTTTTAAAAATGCAGCTGAATGACATTGTAAACAAGACCTGACATACCTTTTTCATGAAGGTGCCATTCAGAGGTGGTATTCAGCAGGTTCTGACCAGTTCTGGTGAACCGGTAGCTAAAATTTTGAGTAGTTCGGAGAACCAGCAAATACCACCTCTGACTGGCCCCGCCTCATCTATTCGCTGTCTCCTGAGTCCCAGATGATCAGTTGGGTCTTCTTTTGTTGCCCTGCACAGGAGAATGGAGATGGAAAGCAGGTTAGTGGGGTGAGGAAGGAATGGTATTTTGCAGTAACCTTCCCCGGAGTGGGGAGATTTTGCAATATCTTTCCCCTGCTATGCCCGCCAAGCCACGCCCACAGAACCGGTAGTAAAAAAAATTGAATCCCACCACTGGTGCCATTGTGTAATTCAGGAATGGGGAACACTGGCCCTTTTATGACTTGTGGATTTCAACTCCCAGAATTCCTGAGCCAGCTGTTCCCCATCCCTGGTGTAATTCGATGAAAAGAGGCATTTTTACAGAAGGGAAGGCAGCATTGCTTGGCATTAAAGTATGGGCATTCCATGCAGAAGGGCCTACATTTAACCCTCAACAGGATTATGTAGGTCTTGCCATGCTACTACTCAAATAACACAGCTGACAAAAGACCCCCTAATAATTACAGTTCATATGACTCATGTGTTAAATATATTTCCAAGGCTTCTTTGTACATTTATCCCCTGCTGATTTTAACAATTGTTCAAATGCTAGATAGTAGCATTTGATGTTCAGGTTGTGTGCCAATTCCTCCTTCCTTTATGGTTCACTTTATTTTAATCAACCACTTTACAGTATTGTATTCCCCGGGCTTCTTATCAATTCTGTTAGACTTTTGAGTTATCTTATCCTCCAATGCAATTGATCTTTTCCCCCTGGTCTTTGCCAAAGCATTTTGGGGTTGATATATCAAGTGATCAATTGAATTTAAATAAGACAAATACTACAAATATCTGTCGTGTATATATTTATGGGCTTCTTTTTCCCTTTTTTAAGCTTCAAACCACAAACATTTTGATATTCTTCTACTTTGGACTGGAGAAAATTGTAAATAAGACTAGCTATATAAAGTGGGAATGGCTAACTATGCATTGTATTTGCTACTCCAACTTTCTCTGCGAGATGAAAGGACAAGTACTATTTTGCTTATCATTTAATTTATAAGGTACCTAATTCATAACAACTCAGGACAGCAAACAAATTAGAATTCAAACCTAAGATATCAAATTAGTTTTTAAAATTATGCTCTTAGCTGGGGAAAAAAGACATATGCAAACAGGCTAAATTTGATTTTAGGCAGTGGTGGGATTCAAAAGATTTTTACTACCAATCCTGTGGGCATAACTTGGCGGGTGTGGCAGGGGAAGGATACTGTAAACAGGGGTGTGTTTCAAATTTCTTAACCGGTTCTGAGGATGTGGCCTAATTTGTGGGTGTGGTTTGTTGGTCATGTGATTGGGTGGGCATGGCTTGCTGACTGAGCGTGGCTCGGTGGTCATGTGACTGGCTGGACATGGCTTGTATGTAAATATTGTAAATACTTATGTAAATATTGATTTTTTTTATAAAAAAAGAGCAACTTTTACCCAAAATCAGGCAAAGCAGGCAAGCAGATTGAGTGCTTGCAGAATCACAGATTGACTCAGAGATTTATCCTTTTGCAGTCTGCTGCCTGAGACTGTCACATAAAATTTGCTAGCAAGCAAACTCACAAAGTTATCTCACAGTGCACCATGTATGTAAATATTGATTTTTTTTTTATTTTAAAAAAGCAACTTTTACCTAAAAACAGGCAAAGCAAGTAGGCAGATGGAGTTCCTCACAGAATCACAGAATCACTCAGAGATCTACCTTTTTGCAATCTGCTACCTGAGTCTGCATTGAAAAATAGAACCTTCAGTCCTAAGGAAGGTTCAGCTTTAGCTAGAAAGCAAGAAATCCAATGACTTCCTGCTTTCCAGCTAATCTAAATCTCCTGGCACAGCTGATGGTCGGAACAGCTGACAGTTGGGGGGGAAAAAGGAAAAATAGCAAGTTACCAAAAATTAGGTGAAGGCACAATGCAGATCAGTTGGATGGCATGCATGCCAGGTAAGGAGTGAGTGGGCATGGCATGGTGGAGCCAGTCAGTGTTGCGATTTGCTGGTTCTCCGAACTGCACAGATTCTATAGAACCAATCTGATCAGGTAGAATCCTACCCCAACTGTAAAATCTGCATTCCCATCCCACTCTCAGGGGAAGGTTACTGCAAAATCCCCATCCCCTCTCCACCTCATTAACCTGCTTTCCAGCTCTGTCCTCCTATGCAGGGTAACAAAAGAAGATCCAGTTGATCAGCTGGGACTCGGGAGGCAGAGAATAGATGGGGCAGGGCCAGTCAGAGGTGGTATTTGCCAGTTCTCCAAACTACTCAAAATTTCCACTACCAGTTCTCCAGAACTGTCAGAACCTGCTGAATACCACCTCTAATCTTAGGCCAGGTAGACATATATTTGTTAGTTTGTTGGTTTTTATCCCTCCTTTATTTTTTTTACAAATAACTCAAGGCAGTGAACATATCCAAGACACCTTCAATACACTAAATTAGCTTTGTATATGTTAATTGCTGCAAGGATATTCTGTACCTGTATTGGAAAGATTGATTGAACCTTTCATTGGACACATGGCTAAGTCCTAGGAGGAAACTTCAGTGTTTGACATTAAGACTTATCTTAACAATCAGTCTTATACAGAATTCAGTTCAACTTCAGCTTTGCATAACATCTAAATATCTAAATTAGAATAGAATTTTAGCAACATGGACTGAATTTACAACAGCATATAATCAGCCTTTATATTATGTTGACTTGATTTTCTGTATATTCTTGATATTCATGTTTAGTTTTGAATTTAATAATAATATTTAAACTTTAAAATTGTATCATATACTCCATTATTCATAATTAACTAATGATACACTGGAAAAATATAATATTTTCTTGTATAAGAAGCAGAAAATGGTTGGCTTATTTTATCCAGCTCTTTGCTCCAGCTGAGGGCTGCTATATTTGGGCTACAAAAATCTGACTGATCACTAGATGACAGCAAAGAATTGTCATTTTTTAATATCTCTTTGCTGCTATCTAATGGTCTTGTCAATATATTGTTCTCAGTGCTTCAAGTCTGGAGGGAGATTTTCAAGGCAGCTTCACAATGCTTTCAAAAAATATAGGAGTAAATTATGATGGTAAAAATGCTGTAGTGTAGAAGTACTCTCATATTCGCATGCAAGACAAGAGAATAAGAAAAGAGAGAGAGCAAACTGAATGTTCAACAACATATATCTTGGGATTTGCAGGAAAACTGGTTAAGTGTAGGCTATCCAACAACACAAAAATTCCAGGATGGTTGCATCAACATCATCCTAAAGGTCCATATAGCCGAGGGACATAGCCTATGGTCTAATCATGTCACTACCTTCTACAGGGGGTTCTCTTACAGATTTTGGAAAAGGTTGGCAGAGGAAGACTATGTATATTAAATGAATGACTTAAAGTTAGGCAATAATATAAGTTTCCCACCAAGTATTTTTTGAGTACATTTATATTCTACTGCTTGATTCACATTTTATTAATTGCTTTTGTAGAAAGTTAGCACCCACCAGAGGTGGTATTCAGCAGGTTCTGACCAGTTCTGGAGAACCAGTAGCAGAAATTTTGAGTAGTTCAGAGAACCGGCAAATACCACCTCTGACTGGAGATTTTACAGTATCCTTCCCCTGCCGTGCCCACCAAGCCACTCCCACAGAACCGGTAGTAAAAAAAAATTTGAATCCCACCATTGACATCCACCCCTCTCCTAGAAGAATGAAATAGTTTGAGAAATATTAAAAAGGCAGAATATTATATTTCCCTAGATGAAAGATGGAGAAACATGATCTTGGATAGCACTCTCCCTCTTGTCTTTCTTAATAGCCTTTAGCAGATGTCAGCACTTAAGAGATAAAGAGGTAGCTAGCTCTATTCATAGGCAAAAATCCCTGCAGCAAGGTCTGAACTAAGGTAGAATTAACTGTCAGCCATAATAGGAATTGCCCAACACCCTTTCAGAACATAAGTCTCCTTCATTGTATCATCTCAATTGTACCACCCTTGACAAACTTCAACCAAATCTGGGCAACAACATACAGAGCCAGCTATGACCCCTACAGCAGCCAATAGAATACATGTCCTTTCACAGAACAGGAAGTTCATGTTCAAAGCCCAAGAGAAGGTATAAAAACCTCTCACTCTCTCCTCCATGTGGTCAGCTGCCCAGAACCCATGTGCTTGGAGGTTCCGCTTCATTATTAAACCATCTTTCCAATCAGCTTCCATGTTTCCAGTGTCTTTCTCCTGGCTTGGAACTAAACTAGATGGATATTTCTTGCAACAATTTTCAGTCTTCAAAGAATGTATGCCCTTTGTGAGAAATACCACACTCACAGATACGTAGTAGTTGCTGCCTTTTCTCCTCTCTCTTTTCTGTTAATTCAAAGTCCTTGTGATAAATAAGTGACTCACTCCAACCTGCTACCTTTGGTAATAAATGAAAACACAAACATGACCTATTTATCTTCTTCTTTTTAATTATTATTTCGCAGAATAGTCACTTGTTGCCAAATTGCTCCCCAAAATCAACTTTGTAATCACAATTTCATTTTGTTATAGTCCCACTTAAAACTAGGCTGTTTAAGTACCATTAGCATTAATAGGTTTTAATCAGATTGAAGAACAGCAAAAATTGCTAAGTATTAAATGGTAGTCCCAAAGGTGCTTTTTTTTCAAGAAGCAACTGGACGTTCTTGTTTCTTTAAGCTTCTTGGATGAAAAGTGAAATGTCTTCAAAGAAAAACAAGAAAGTCCAGGTGCGTCTTGAAAAAGCATCTTTGGGACAACTTTAACTCAGACGACAGAGATCTCCATAGACATATTAAATAGTAGGATACAAAAATAATCAGTCTACAGAATCTCAATGTAGTTTTTCCCTCTTTGTCTGATATTCTTTGAATCAGTGACTATTTATCTAGCAGCATCCCTAGCCTACCAATTTGAGATTGCAGCCTTCTTCTAATTTTGGATATCTTTTTTGAAGGCTTTACTTGACGGGGTATCCTAATTCTGTTAAGGTAACTTGACAATAAAATAGAATTAATTTTTGTCCGGTTTTCTGTCTGCTCTACCTGGTCTACATCAGACCTGCAAGACATCAGTCTTGCAAATCTGAAAGTACAATTCTCCCACTGTCTCTTTTACAGATCAAGAAACTAGGGTGGTCCTTTCTGAGCCTTGCCTCACCTACTATCCAGCTGCAGGCTATGCCCTTTCTTATATGATTATTCTGTAGGCATATCTCTTCAGCCAGTCTCCCAAGGTCGTTCCCAAACACCATTGTACAGAGAAGGACTGCCATAACAACTACACCAAATTGACTGACATACTAATATAGCCTGTGCTAATAAAGTAGAACAGGGAACATAATAATTATACTGGAGGGGAATCTAAAATACATTGTCCACACCAGAGGTCCACAACCTCCAAGCCACAAATTGATACCAGTTCATGGCCTGTTTGCAACTGCGCTGCACAAGCGAGCAATGCTTCATCTGTGCATGTGCAGTATCTAGGTAATGCCCAAAAGTAACCACCCCTTGGTACGTGGAAAAAGTGATCCCTGGTTCCATAAAGGTTGGGGATTGCTGGTCTACACCCAAAAAAAAATTACATTTGTTTTTTAACTATATTTATTTCCAACTTGAATAATAGTTTCTCATTATTTCAAGTCATTCATTTTAACTAGTGCCCTAGTTAAAACAGTATTTCAAGGACAAATGTAGGATTGATGGAATGCATTAGGGTTTATGCATATGCACCAATAAATAAGTTTCCACATTGCACTAACTTATGTTTTAATCAAATTACAATGATTCATATATAACATTTAATCAGAAATTGTGTTTTACAAGCCACAGTGGTTAGTTTGTATGATGCTCTAAACCAAACTTAGCATACCATCTCGTGTCTTTACATAATCTACAGATCTACAGCAGCTATCCTCATTTGTAAACCATAGGTGATGACTTAGTGCAGTGCTTGAGCCCAGTCTATGAAAATGATCTATTTGAAACAACTGGAGAGATGTTGCTTATAGATAAGCAAAAAAAAAAAAAAAAAGGTGACATTGTTTAAAGCTATCTACTACATTTCCAAACAGAATTGTTGAGCTGGGACACTATCAAATCAAATCTCTCGCAGAAGCAGGAAATCTATTTCTGTCATAACATGATGCATTCTTTGAGCTCACAACAACAACAACAACAACAACAAGTAGTAGTAGGGCACAGATATTCTTCAGCAGATTTTCCTCGTCCCCCCTCCCACAATTCTCATTCAATCTGATGAAACAGGATTTGCTTTCAAACTTTCTTTCAAAGAATAAGACAAATTCTGAGAGTTTTAGTGTGGTGTTTCGTAGCTTAGTTACTGATGATGGAGTAGCTGTGTGGTATCTTTAAGAATTCTCTATTTCACCTGTTAAGCCTGGGTTCCCCAACCAAGGTTAAGGAGACAAGCTAAACAGAATGTGCAGCGTTAGTCAGATAGGCATACAGATAAATGAGTGAGATATGTTTGTATGTTTGTTAACATATAGTAAAAATAACAGATACGCTTGTGCTATCAAAAATATAGTTTATTCCATTTAGAGTTTATAGCATAGTCAAAATAACAGTCCATTAGTCATGTATCATTTTAGTCAGTCCATTCAGGGATATTCAATTAGCAAAGTCCGTGTAGAATATCCAATGTCAGTTCACTTACAATAAATCAACAGTCCTTTCTCTCTCCCGTTCGAGTAAGGAAAAAACGCAGTCTTCATCCAGTAATTAGGGATCATCAAGCCAGAGAGAGCAAGCTGACGTTCCTTGCTTCTTTTATGGTGCTTTCACAACCACTCCCTTAATTACATTCCTATATTTAAAGTTGCAGACACTTTAACTAACAAACTATGATAACATATTTATTATTTTACCTAAACCAGTTAGGGTAAACAATGTTATCCCTAACATTCTCCCCTTTTAGGTAAATATAATGATATAACTATTTATATTTTTAAATCATATTTGTTACAACTCTCTTTAAACTTAATTACTCCTTGAGCTTTTGTAAATTGGTCTGCAATGTTTTCTTCTGTCATGCAGTATTCCAATTTAATTAGCCCATTCTTTACAGATTCTCTAACAGTTAAGTATCTTAAATCAGTATGCTTTGATCTAGTTTTTACAGCAATATTAGTAGCTAACTTTATGGCTGCCTGGTTGTCCTCGTACACAATAATGGAATCTTTAACAGTTACACCCATGTCTAATAATAACTGTTTGTACAAAATTAAGTCAGTGCATAGTAATGACAGACATGAAAATTCTGCTTCCATCGTGGACAAGCTGATATGCTGTTGTCCGATTGACCTCCACCCTATTAATGTCTTACCAAATAATATAGTCATCCCAGATGTTGATTTTCTAGTGTTTATGTCAGTTGCAAAACTTGCATCTGCATAGGCACTAAGACTCAAATCACCCTTTGATTCTATATGCAAAGCATGGTTCATTGTTCCTTTAAGATATCTTAAAATTCTCTTTAATGATTGCCAATGACATTGATGTGGATCTGAATTAAAACGTGCCAGCTGATTAACACTATAAGCTATATCAGGCCTTGACCAATTGCTGATATATGATAAGCTACCAATCAAAGATTGATATATTGACTTATCAAATTTGGGACTTTGATCATCAGTTTGGCAAACTTCCTGACTCATTGGAGTCTTTGCTGGTTTACAAAGTTCCATTTTATACGTTTTAATTAATTGGCAAATTTTATCTTCTTGAGATATCTTAAATCCATTTTTTGTTTTGTTAATTGTCAATCCTAGATTCCTTTTAATTTCACCTAAATGCTTTAATTTTATCTTTTTGGCTAATAATGATATAATTTCATTAGCTTCATCATTAATCTTAGTTATCAAAGCAATATCATTTGTAAATAATAACAATAATGACACCGTTCCATTATTTTCTCTTTTAAACACACATGGATCTGCTAAACCAGATTTAAAACCTATATTGTTTAATTCTTTCACAATATATTGATTCCACTCAAAGCCAGATTGTTTCAACCCGTAAAGACTCTTTTTGAGTTTCCAACCATCATTACTATTTACTTTATTGTCTTTTATAATAATTGGCTTTTTCAAATATATAGTGTGCTGCAATGGTGCATGCAAATAAGCAGTTTCTACATCTAAATGGTGAATGACATAGTTTTTCTTAGCTGCCCACACTAAAGCTGCTCTCAAAGATGTTGCTTTAAGACTTGGTGCGAAAACTTCATCTTAATCAGATGCAGTTTGATTAAATCCTTGAGCTACCAACCTAGCTTTATGGGTAACAGTCCCATCATTTCCAGTTTTTACTTTAAATATCCATTTGCACCCAATTGATTTTTCTCCTGGAGGTAATTTGGCATCTTCATATACTTTCATTACCTTTAATGAATTTAGTTCTTTTTCCATTGCCTTTTGCCAATTCTCCTGATCCTTAGCAGGATACAACCTAAGTTCATCTATACTAGTTGGAACTTTAGTTACTTGGCAAATTATACTTGCTTGATACCTATCAGGTGGTCTAGTTACACGTGTAGTACGTCTAGGTATTACAGGACTTACAGGTGGACTTTCATTTATTAACTGTTCTTGATTATCAAACTCTTCCTGAGCAATTGTTTCCTCTTGTTCTGGTCCTATTTGCTCTTCGTGGACTTCTTCTTTGATTGGACTCTTCTTATAACTAGTCTGATCTTTTTGCCTTTTGTAGGGTTCAATAATTACTTCATTATTTAAATCTTGCTCTAATCTATTCCATCCTACATGTTCTAGGAATTTAGCACTAGCACTGGTGTAAACTCTAGATGTACCTGGTTCCCAGAATCTATAAGATCTATGATTAGATTCATATCCAACAAAAAATAATCTTTTAGCTTTATGCTGTCCTTTGTGTCTGAGTTGTGAAGGGATATGCACCCATGCTGGTGCTCCAAATGTGTGCATATAATTTAAATCAGGTTTTGTACCATGCCACAGTGTGAATGGTAATTCACCTGTTGTTGAATTAACATTATTTAATATATGATTACCACACATTATTGCTTCTCCCCACAAATTGTCAGGTAATTCTGAATCAGACAACATAGTACGTGCTATTGATTGCAGTGTTTGGCCTCGTCTCTCTGTAAAGGCATTATGTTGTGGCCTATATGGTGCAGACTTTTTATGTTGAATACCGAACATTCTAAGTCTATTCTGGAATTTATTATTTATAAATTCTGCACCATTATCTGTTGTAAGAGTTACTAATTTCTTATCGCTATCGAAACAAAACAAGATCCTGTCCTGGCGCGAGTTCTCAGCTGGGTCGAACGAGGATGGCCAGTAGAACAAACCCCTGATGACTTCACCCCTTTCAGAAACCGGCAAACAGAACTTTTCTCGCAGAAAGGCTGCATCCTATAGGGAGACAGAGTCGTCGTCCCAGAGCGGTTACAACGAGCAGTTTTGAAAGCATTGCATGACGGTCACCCCGGCATTGTGCGTATGAAAGCGCTCGCACAAAGCTATGCGTGGTGGCCGGGCATCGATAAGCAGATAGAAGCCTGGGTGAAGACTTGTCTAAAGTGCCAAGAAGTCAGCAGTGCCCCACCTAGAGCAACTCCAACAGAGTGGGAAACCCCCCGGGGGCCATGGTCCCGCATCCATGTTGACTTTGCGGGACCTACTAAGGGACATACGTTCCTCCTAACAGTGGATTCCTATTCCAACTGGCTCGAGATCCATGAAATGAAGAATACTACAACCGAGTCCGTCATCCGAAAATTGAATAGGCTATTCGCAACGCATGGGCTGCCAGATGTCCTGGTCTCTGACAACGGACCCCAGTTCACCACCCTAGCATTTGAACAATACTTAGTGGACCGGGGTATCCGCCATGTGCTAACCTCGCCAGCGCACCCTGTGGCCAATGGCAGGGCCGAGTGCATGGTACAATTTGTTTAAAAAACTCTCCACAAAATGGACTATGGGGACATTGACGACAAACTAAACAGAATACTCCTTCTCCAACACATCACTCTGCACAGCGTCACCAACAAGACTCCAGCTGAACTGTTGATGGGACGCAAGCTCCGCTCCCACCTTGACCGTCTCCACCCGTCCTATGCGCCAGAGAAACCCTGTGGATCTAGCGGAAAATGCCGCAAGTTCAAGATAGGCAACTTAGTTTTCGCTAAAAACCTCTCCAGCGAACCATTATGGGTCGAAGCAACCATAATTCAAACCACCAGGCCCAGATCGTACCATGTGCAAACCTGGGATGGAAAAATATGGAAATGCCATATAGATCAGCTTTGCTCTAGGCTACAACCCAGTTCTTGCGACTCCTGTGACTCCCAAACTGAGGGGGGAGGGGATGTCGAAGAAACCAAATTCGAGATGGTGGAAAGCAGAAGCGAAGGAAGTCAGCAATCAGGCGCGATACATGAAGAAGAATCAGGGAGGGATTGGCTTCACCACAGAGGAATACCTCAATGGAGGCTAGCCCGCAAAGATTGGAGCACAACAACGACAGAATTAGCGGCACCGAGTCGTCCAGTGAGGATGCGGAACCACCTGTTCCAGATATGCCCAAAAATGTCCCGCCGAAACCGGACTACAGACAGGAACCGGTGGGACAGTGCAAATCTAATAGACAGTTAAAACAACCTACATATCTTAGGGATTATGTCACCGCACCCCTCAAACGGAACCCGGGGGGAAGGGGTGTTATGAACTAAATAAAGTTTTAACAAACCTTAGGAAAAGAAGGGTTCCAATCCTGCACTTCTGATTGGCCGATAATAGCGATATCGGATTGGTCCGTTCTGGGGAATCTGATTGGCTATTAACGAGCCACTCTCATTGGTTCAAGGGTTTAACACTTCCATGTTTCTCATTGGCTAATAGGTCAGCAGCCTACCCTATAAAAAGGCTGCTGCTGCCCTAGGGTTTTTCTCTGTTCAGAATGATTAATAAAGAGTTGAAGTTCACTGTTCACTGCCTCGTCTCCGTTCCTTGCACCCATGCACAGAACTTCACATATTCTATTCTATTCTATTCTATTCTATTCTATTCTATTCTATTCTATTCTATTCTAATCTCTTGCAAAGAACATGCTTTAGAACTGCTAGGAGAGCAGAAGCTGAAGTGAGTGGCAGGAGCTCACCCAGCACAGTGCTAGAACCCAGCACAGTGCTAAAACTCGCTGGAGCAGAGACTATTTCCAGCACCATTAAGCCACCATTAAGCCTCTTAACTGGCAGGGATGTAAGATGGTTGCAGCATCCTGTGATCATGTGATTGCCATTTGCAACCTTCCCAGCCAGCTCCCAACAAGCAAAGTCAATGGAGCAAGTTGCATTCACTTTAACAACCACAGGAAAAAAGATTGTAAAATTAGGCACTATTACTTTAACAACCACTTTGCTTAGCAACTAAAACTCTGCTCCAAATTATGATAATAAGTCAAGGACTATATGTAAATACGATACATAATGAACAATCCTTAGTTGCATTTGGCATCTTTGCATTTTCTATAGCTCCGCTTTACTTCACCGGCATCCCTTAAGGTTTCGTATTATTGTTTATTCATAAGGAACACCTGCTTTTTTGCCACAGAGTTCTACCTGCCTTCCCCTCTAGGGCTCACATTCTTTCAACAACTACAATTATTAATTAAGTGACTACTAATTCTTTGTATGCTTAGATCTCAGAAAGAAAAGCAAATTATCCCCATTTCCCTCTGGCAATTTATCTCTAAAGAGACAACAGGATGAGAAGCTGTGTGCCCTTTTTTTTTTGTCTGTTCCCCCAACCTATAAAAAGGGGGGAATTCTTTTTTGCCTTTTGATTAATTGATTAATCAAAGCTGCAAGCAATAATGAAACAAAGCTTATACCAACGTGAAAGCAGTGGCTACTATTATTGAAGCAACATATTGAGCAAACGGAACGAATGCATTCTCCGAAAGGAACCTGCCCATCGACTAAGAACTTGTGGGGTTGCCCACTTTTCAATTGCATGTCTGCTAAAGGTTTGTTATGCAGTACCTTCACCCCACAAAAAATCAATTCTTAGTACATGTGTCTTGCCTTATGTGAAACTCTCTTCCTGATCAGTTTCAATTGGCAGTGAACATGTTATGATATGTTATGTTATGGCCTTGGGACACAGGAGGAAGAGATGTGGTGTAGACAACAAAATTTGTCCCAGCTCCCACCCACCTAACAGTTCGAAAGCTTGCAAATACAAGTAGATTAATATGCACCACTTTGGCATCCCAAAAGTGCTTTTGTCAAGAGGCAACTGGACTTTCTTCACCAGAAAGTCCAGTTTTCTCTTGAAAAAAGCATCTTTGGGACAACCATGACGGAGAATCTCCATAGACATACCACTTTGGTGAGAAGATAACAACATTCTGTGTGCCATGGTGTATAGTCATGCTGGCCACATAACCACAGAAGTGTCTTCAGATAATGCTGGCTCCCTCAGCTAAGAAACAGAGATGAGCCTCACCTCCTAGAGTCAGATGTGACTGGAAAGGGGAAATCTTTACCTACAGACAGAATCTTGCCAGACTGAAAACTCTACTATCTGCATGTACAATAAATTCGATGGAGATTCTCAGTCAGTTGCCTTTTGAAAAAGCACCTTTGGGACAACCATGACCTGGATGATTGAGAATCTCCATAGACATTTAGCTATGAACTTTGGGATGAATACCTTTCAAATGGGGCAGGGGTTCTGAACAGATTTCCAGGATATAAATTCTTCGATCCTCCATGGGATAGAAGTTCCTCCAACAGAACTGAGGAAGTTTCTTCCATAAGAAGCAAAATATCTTCAAGGAAAAACAAAATCCAGTTGTCTTTTGAAATAGCACCTTTGGGACTTCTAGATCAATAGGAAGTCTGGCCTGTTATAGCTCGAAAGCAGATCTCTTTCATGAAATTGTGATATAATACAGAATACCATTTATTGCAGGGGTGTCCACAAGTCTTAAAGTTGCCAAGGTTGGACACCCCTGATTTAATGAAATAGATGAAGCTTCTTCAAAACTTTGAAAGAGTCTCTCTATATACATATATATCCTCCTTTTTACCTGTCTTTTTTTACTTTATCTACCCCACTGATCTTATGTACCATTTTAAAATTACAATAAATAAAACAATATAAAACAATCAACAAGAGAGAGATCCTGGGTGATAAATCTAAGCTTCCTTCCTCCATGCTGAACTACTTATATAAGCAAAAGACAAAACACTAACATCCAAACAACAGCCACATGAATGAGATATCTTCGCCATATGCTCAGTCTTACATTAAAGCCACAGGTGTTTCACAATGTGTAAAGAAAGCATCTCTTTTTGAAGCATTAAGGCAGCCATGTCATTTGCAAGACATAGTGCTTTGAAAGCGCTGAGAGAAGTTTTATATCCAAATATATTTTATTCTTTATACTGTTTCCATCTTCTCCTTAAAATATTAACAGAATCCACAATGGTCTGGGAATCAGTGTCTCCACTAGATAATTGATGGTCAAACTGCAATTAAATTAATCAAGTAAAAATTGCAAACAGGGAAAAACTTCCTTAACCCCCAGACCTAATCCACATATAAAAAAATAAAGTCTGCAAACACAAACAGGGTTAATTAAATTATGTCTTCCAGGACAACTGCATGTTCCCAAGAATTAGCATACCTACACACAAACACAAACACACACCCTAGAACCAGCATGTGACACTCTGGACAAGCTTCTTCTATTAAAGTTTGCTGCTTTGCCCCATTTCTCTATAGCCTGCCCTGAAAAGCCAGCTATTTTTCTTTTAGGAATAAATATTTCTTCTTTTCTCACAGCTGTCTGGATCTCATTTTGATTTATTTCTGTGCAACTCAAGCTGGAACCCCTAATTATTCTTCTGACAGCGATTCCCAGTTGTCTGTATATGCATGCCTTGTATATGTGCACACAAGCACATTTCCACTGAGAATGTCAAAGAAGGTAGGTGTCAGCATTCCAAGTAATGCACTGATTGAAAGCAGAACTCCAAGGCAGGTCAATTCCTCAAAGAACAATTTATTGGTTACATCCAGGGGTGGGATTCTACCAGTTTGCACCTATTCGCTAGAATCGGTTGTTAACATTCTAAGTAGTTCGGAAAACCAGTTGTTAGAAGAAATGACTGGCCTAATCCTGTAAGGAAGGCAGGAAGGAAACATTCTGGTGTTGCTTACAGAAACTGCCTCTCCGTTAACCCTTATTACATTCTTGGCGGGACTAGACTTCCTGTCTCAGGAACTTCTCTGGAGTTTTTTTCCCCTTCCTTTGCTTGTATTTTGCTTGTGTGGAGTGACCATTCAAAGTTACAATGGCACTGAAAAAAGTGACTTATGGCCATTTTTCACACTTACAACTGTTGCAGCATCCCCAAAGTCATGAGAGGCCAGGAGAGGAGATGCATGCCTCGATGTGAGTGATATTGAGTTAGCCACGCCCAGCCAATAACATGACCACCAAGCCATATCCACCAACTAAGCCATGCCCACAGAGCAGGTTGTTAAAAAATTTGAATCCCACCCCTGGTTACATCCTATTGGCACAACTGGTGAAAACTGACTCTGAAAGTTCCCATGGTTTTCATCTAATTAAAAAGTGAAAGTTCCCCCTTTCCCCCCAGTCATCGGTCACATTGTCCAATAGAGGTACAGGCCCATTGCTTGGTTACTCTTCATCTCCTCTTTCCCACCACCTGTTGAAATGTCCTTGGTTCCCACAGGAATACTTTTTGTTTTGACTGCAAAATCCCGATCGCTGTCTTGTGGCAACAAAGCTATGGGTATGTTCCTTCCTCGCTGTCTTGCGACAATCCTGAAGCCACAAGATGGCATCATCCAGCTTCGCTTCAGGATTGAGAACGCTTCAGCAGCATGTATGTCCACATATATGAGTGATATCCACAGAAGGTTAAAAAAGTCAAGATGCCCATCAGGATCATACAATCAAAGCCCAGCCCTTTTTTTAATGTTGTTGTTGTGGATACTCTGGCATGCAGTGGTAGCCAAGACACATTTTGAACCAGCTACTTTTTTAAATTTCCCACTCCTTTCTGCTCCTCTGGTAAAGTGGCTTATTTATTTTGCCCAGCTTATTCATTTTGTCTAACAATTACTATGTAGTGCAAGTGCAGAGAGAGGACTGCCAAAGAGAGGAAAATTGAGAGTCCTCAAGGAGTAAGTGGGGGCTGGTTAGCTTTATCTTGTTTCCCAGCACAATGAGGAAAATTAAAACTCAGCTAACTAAAATCCAGATGAAGAGCTTACGTATAGCAAAGCAAATGCATGCCACACTCAATAGAATGCCAGAGTCAGCCTAAGTAATGGGTACTTGCTGGGATGCTGGAAAGGAGTAAATTGACCTGTGGGGTTTCCAAGGATGGTAATATCACAAGGAAGGATTGGTATGCTCAGTACAGCAAATAAAACAGAGCTTATAGCATTGAACAGCAGCACACAAAGGACAGGCAAACAATACATTTAGTGGCTATGAATCTCCAAGGTGAGATAAAGAGGCAGGTTAAGGAATGTTTACAGGAATAAAGAGCATGAAAATAAAATTCCTTCCATCCTCTGACTCAGTTGTATTCAATTGCTTCAATACAAGATTCTGACTCCAAACTGCAAAAACCTTGGTCTATTTTTCAGATTGTAAATTGTTGGCTGCATGTACAGCTACGATTGCAGAGGAAGTTCCATGATTTTTATTTCTATAAATCAGACTTCCTGCCAAAGGAAAGCTGACTTCCTGGGCAGGAGGTTAGAATCACTGTTTTCAGAGATTTCTCCTGTGTGATGACCCGTAGTGTCTCAAAAATAACACAAAAACTAAAACATGAATCAAGGTCTTGTAATGCCTTCAACTTAGCTTCACTGTTTTATTAGTCATGGTTTAAATTCAAAAAGTAGATAATGAAGCAAAAGGAAACAAAAAACAAACTGTATTGATGAGAATTCCAAGGCAAACCAAAATAATTAATCACACATACCAGGAAGATAACCATGAAGAGTCCATGGGAAGAACGCCAACAATGATAAACCTCATCCAAGGAAAGCACTACTTTGACTCCAGCGTCTGTGAACATGCAGTTCCAAACTCTTATAAAGAGCTCATAGCTACAACCCATGAGGAGGATCATGGCCCTCTCCTCCCAAGTAGACCATGCTTTCCCCCGATCCTCTCCTCCCTGCATGCCCTAAAATTGATAGGGGATGGGCCTGGATCCTCCTCTGATTGCTCAGCCAGCCTCTACCCTTCCCCAGCCTCCTCCACCACCTCTGGAGCCACACTTCCACTCCCTGTTGGCTGTTCCTCTTCTTCCTCAGAGTCAGTCTCCACCAGGGCATGACATCCTGTTCATCTTCTTCTACTCCTCTTAATTTGGAAGAAAGGAAGCTATTTACTTTGAAAAGGCCCACTCTATTAATGACCATCTCCTACAATCTGAAATGGTACAATCCAGTTACAACAGTCATATTCAGATAATGTACAGGTAATAGCAATAGTGCTTAGACTTATATACCACTTCAGTTTATAGAGTCAACATATGGCCCCCAACAATCTGGGTCCTCATTTTATCAACCTTGGAAGGATGGAAAGCTGAATCAACCATGAACCAGTGAGAATTGAACTGCTGACTGCTGGCAGTCGGCATCAACAGAAGTAGCCGTACTGCATTCTAACCTCTACATTCCAACCTTTAACCCAGGGATGTCAAACTGAACGCCTCTGGGTCAGATTCGGCCCATGGGGTGCTTAGATCTGACCCGCAGGACTGCCCTGGAAACAGCAAAGGACTGGCCTGCGGTGCTTCTGGCAGCAAAAATGGAGCTTGGGAGTGCCACAAGCTCCATTGTCACTGGCAGAGGGTTGCACGAGGCCATCATTTGGCCTTCTCCCCAGTATCACCTTCCTCCGCTGGAGACAATGGATTCCCCCCAGCACTGCCCAGGGTCACCACAGGTGCCCCTGACATGAGTGATGTCAAATCCATCCTGGCCATGCCCAGGTCAAATACAACCCTGATGTGGACCTCAATGAAATTGAGCTTGATACCCCGGTTGTACCCATTCGGAAATCTTCTGAAACCTGAAATTCAGAAATCTTCCAAACATATTTCCACAACATGTTGAAATTCCCAAAAATGCAATATGTGCATTTTGCTCAAACTTCTATATACTGGACGCAGCATTGACATCTTAAGACTGGGAAAAAGAATTATGAAACCTGACTTGAATACCCAAATCCTGGAATGAAAGGAAGCAGTGTTCCCCTGATGTTTCCAAAAAGCAAAGCTTTTGTCTGATGTTTTCTTTCCTCAGTATCATGAAGATATTCCAAAGGACAGCACCTTTAGGTCTTTTTAAAGTAAATCAAGCTATACTCATGATTCCTGTCTAAATATGGATGTCCCGTAAGACCATTTATGATCACACTTTCCACATGTGTAGCCTACACACCGTGGTTGGATTCAAAAAACTTTACTACCGGTTCTGTGGGTGTGACTTGGCTTGGTGGGAGTGGCTTGGTGGGGGAAGGATACTATAAAATCCCCATTCCCATCCCACTCCAGGGGAAGGTTACTACAAAATCCCCATTCCCACTCTGCCCCACTAACCTGCTTTCCAGCTCCGATCTCTTGTGCAGGGCAACAAAAGAAGACCCAGCTGATCAGCTGGGACTCAGGAGGCAGAAAATAGATGGGGGCGGGGCCAGTCAGAGGTGATATTTGCCGGTTCCCTGAACTACTCAAAATTTCTGCTACCGGTTCTCCAGAACTGGTCAGAACCTGCTGAAAACCACCTCTGCCTACACATAGCCACACTTAACACACTTAAAGTCAACTTGAGTGCATTTTGTCATCATTTTTCCTTGCTCTGTTGTTTGTTGTCAAGTCAGCCAACCATGGACTATTTCTGTCAGTTGACAATGTCAATTTAAGAGACCGAGGGAAGACCCACTTGCCTTCTCAGCTGTGATGCTGTGATGTTTTCTCCAGAGATGGTATTCAGCAGGTTCTGACCAGTTCTGGAGAACCAGTAGCGGAAAATTTGAGTAGTTCAGAGAACTGGCAAATACCACCTCTGACTGGAGATTTTACACTATCCTTCCCCTGCCACACCCACCAAACCGGTAGTAAAACATTGAATCCCACCACTGGTTTTCCCCTATTGGTATATCTTCCTCAACGTATAGCTGACCCCAACCCTAGGAGTTGGTTAGGGTTTAGATCTGGTTCCTCTTGCAGGATTTTGAAGCAGACTGTGGAGGATCTCCTTTTTTAGGAATTATAGATTTAGTTGTTTACCATTTTTTGTGTTCACCATCTTTATTTATTTGAAGTTTTATTTGATTTTAATCATATTTTTGTTTTGTATTGTTCAATTTTTGAGGTGGGATGCTACCCTGAATTTGAGTTGGCTTGCCATTTAAATTCTTGTTCGTTCTATCTATCTATCTATCATCTATCTATCTATATCTATGAATCATCTATCTCTCTATCATCTCTATCTATCGATATCTATCAACTATCTATGAATCATCTATCTATTTTATCATCTATCATCTATCAATCTATGAATCATCTCTCTGTCTACCATCTATCTACCCATCATCTATCTATCCATCATCTATCCATCATTTATCTATCCATCATATAACCATCTATCATCTATCCATCATCTATCTATCATCTATCTATCATCTATCATCTATCTATCATCTGTCTATCATCTATCCATCTATGTGTGCACAATATCTCTACTGAAATGGAGACCAAGATTTCCTGAGATCTTTCATTATTGAACAAACTATTTAATACAAAAAAATTCTTTACTTATTTCCAAAGCAATCCTGCAGCGCGCATACCCCCTCTCCTTGTTTTTCTCTCCAAACTACAAAATGACAAAAATATAAACCTTTTATAAAGCTATAAATCTCATGCAATCATAGAATTATTGCCTTTGATGAAACACAGAATTCTTTTACTCTGCTGCATAGAACTGACACATACCTTGAATTTATTTATTATCCCTACCAAAATTATTTTCTTTGTCCTGCCTATTCTTAGCACCACTTTCTCCTATCTCTTTCTCCTTTCTCCTTTTCCCTATCTCTTACAACTGACTGAGAAAGCCAAACTCACAGAATGTATTTCATTTGGCTGATGAAATAGGCTTGATCAATATACATATAAAAAAATTGATTACAGTTAAAGGCATCACTTTTGCGCCAAAACAATCATATTTGCTACTTTTTGGGAAACTATAATAACATACATCATAGTTTTTAGTTTCTAAAAAAAATCTTTTAGTGAACATTCAAAATACATGTCAGGAAAATCACCTTCCTGGAAGCAGCCAAATTTGGGCCCAAGAAATACTTTGCAATGCAACTCTCGGATATTGCAGAAAGAGTGAGAAAGAGGAAGGGAGGGAGAGACAGAGAGAGAGAGAGAGAGAGAGAGCATGCAGTCAATTATTTCATTGTTTGGGATTTTTTTCTTTAAAAACTTCTTAAATGTTCAGAGTTTATGAGGATGAATACAGAATGTGAACAGAGACATCTAGTGGATCTCATCTGCCATATTTTTTTAAGTCATATCACAGTGACTGACTGCAAAATGAGAATCAGTTTAGTCCAGTGATAAAGGCAACAGGCTAGAAACTAGGAGGCAATGAATTCTAGTCACACTTTAGGCATGAAGCCAAGTGGGTGACTTTGGGCTAGTCATTCTTTCTCAGTCCTAGGAAGGAGGCAAAGGAAATCTTTCCAAGAAAACTGCAAGGACTTGTCCAGGCAGTTGTTAGGAACCAACATCAACTTGGGGGTACAACAACAACAACAACAACAACAACAACAATAATAATAATAATAATTGCTCAGACTGACTGTAAGCAATGTCACAACACAGTTTCTCAGATGGTCCACTGGAACTTGTGTCACAACTACATGTGCCTGTAGCAAAGAACTAGCAGGATCCTAAGCCTGAGAAAGTGGTCGAAAATGAGCATGCAAAACTACTGTGGGACTTGCGAATACAGATTGACAAAGTTTTGGAACACAATACCCTGGATATCACGATTGTGGAGAAGAAAAAAGTGTGGATTGTTAACATTGCCATACCTAGTGACAGCAGGATCGACGAGAAACAATTTGAAAAAAATCACCAGTTATCAGGACTTGAAAATCGAACTGCAGAGACTTTGGCATAAACCAGTGCAGGTGGTTCCAGTGGTACTCAGCACACTGGGTGCTGTGCCTAAAGACCTAGGCAAGCACTTAAAAACAATTGGTGCTGACAAGATCACCATTGATCAGCTGCAGAAGGCCACCTTACTGAGATCTGCTAGCATATTACGCTGATACATCACGGAGACCTAAACGCTTGGGAAGTGGTCAACTAGTGATTTGTGATATGAAACCCAGCATAGTTATCTCATTTGTTGTGTACACTTGTTTTTTGTGTATAATAATAATAGCCTTGGGTGCAGTCCCAAAACAACTGAAGCACCACTTGAACACCATAGGCATTGACAAATTTGTCATCAGTCAATTGTAGAAAGCAGCTTTATTTGGAATAGCTTCCATCCTGCAACAATATCTATAACACCGTCAAACATCCAGATTTGAATTACCAGGCCCTTGGTAAGGACTCAATAGGGAGACAAAGATGCCAAACCCAGTCTGAACATCTGGCTGACTGTGCAAAAAATGTTAATAATTACAAGCTGGGCCAGAACAAGGGTGTTATTTTACTCAATCTATTAGTAATTTAACAAGGATTTTCTTTCTCAGGTTTAAGCTTGGACTAGGGTTATCAAACTCGTGACCCACCGGCCAGATGCATCATGCACTGGCCACACCAATACCCAGTTTAGTGAAATGGAAAAAAGTCTCGATACATCACATTATGCCACTGTGACACCGCAAGTTTGACACCCCTGGCTTAGACCAACTGACTAGATTTCAGTCTGGGCTACAGAAATTTAGCTTTTTTCTTCTTCTAAAGTCATCATGCTAGGGATAAACATGAAATAATGGAGCTATGTTCTCTTTCTGAATTGCCCTGAATGATTCTGCAGATTGCAATCTGTTTTTCAGTCCAGGGACAGGAAGGCACTAAGCAAGGCTATCTATAGTAAAAATGATGCTACCACCCGCATGACCAAATACATGATCTTGACTTTTTCTTTTTTATCTTCTCTCTGCAAACAGCCTGGGTGGGCCCAATGGACTGTATCATGATTGGCTGTACCATTGTGGGAAAAGAAGCAGGTTCCCAACCACTGCCTGACAGCCAAACATAAGAAGAGTGGACCAAGAAAAAGAATGCTAGAAGGTGGTTTGTGTGTGTGTGTGTGTGTGTGTGTGTGTGTGT
Organism: Hydrophis major; assembly: GCA_033807585.1. Classification (NCBI taxonomy): domain Eukaryota; kingdom Metazoa; phylum Chordata; class Lepidosauria; order Squamata; family Elapidae; genus Hydrophis; species Hydrophis major. The sequence goes on from CM066330.1 coordinate 244,988,802, forward strand.
GTGCACAGAAACACATATGCATATGCCTATACATATACATATACATATACATATACATATACATATACATATACATATACATATACATATACATATACATATACATATACATATACATATACATATACACAGGGGTGGTATTCTACTGGTTCAGACCGGTTCAGAAAGGGGGCACATGGGGGGAAGGCAGGGGGAGCTGTGCCCCCTCCCCTGCATTCCATTTTTTGCCTTCCTGGGCCCTAGGGAAGCTTCCTGGGAGCAAAAGTGCCCCCCAGGTGGCTTCCCTGAGGCCCAGGAGGTCCAAAAATGGAGCTTATACATGTACATACATACACACACACACACACACATCTGTGAATCAACAAGAAATAACTGCCCACAGTGTTTCAATCATTTTGGAAGCCAGGAGCAGGGACTTTGAAATTCTGGGCTATCCATAATAGCAAAGCTATCAAGCACAGCCTAGATAATCACAGAGTTTTCACAGAGGCCATTAACAGCCAGAGGGCACTTAAATATCATCAAATACTAATTTGTGGAGAAAGTATTGGCACCCCCTCCAGAATGTAAAAAAATATCCCAAGATAAACAGAGGCACTAATACAAAAGCCGGGGGGCGGGGGGGAATCTTGTTAATTATATTGGAATGCTAGAGGGGAAGAAAAGAAGATAGAACTGGAAGGAAACATGATTTTGTTTAGATAGGGATCAAAAACTATTGGAATCAAGATGGTGTGAGATTACAAGGGAGTCCACAATTTAATGACCATAACTGGGAGCAGAATTCCCATTGCTAAGCTAGGTGCAAATTGTGTTGCACCTGATTTTATAAACTTTTGGCCACAGCTTTTGAGCAAATCATTGCAATTGTTAAGTGAATCTGTGTCATTAAGCAAGACTGACTTTTCCTATTGATTTTGCTTGTTGGAAGCTGACTGGGATGATAACAATAACAATAGCAACAGCACTTACACTTACATACCGCTTGACAGAGCTTTACAACGCTCCTTAAGTGATTTGCAAAGTCAGCTCATTTCGATCAACAATCTGGGCCCTCATTTTACCCAGCTCAGAAGGATGTCAGCCTTGAACTAGTGAGAATCGAACTGCTGGCAGTTGACAGAATTAGCCTGCAATACTGCATTCTAACCACTGCGCCATCTCAGCTCAAATGGGAATCACATGGCCCCCAGGTCTCTGCAAATGTTACAAATGCATGCTCGTTGCCAAGTGCCCAAATTCTGATCATATGACTTTGGGGATGCTGCAGAGGTCATAAGTGTGACCTCTGAGAAATGAGAGGTCACTTTGTTCAGTATCATTGTAATTTCAAACGGTTGCTAAATGGACAATTGTAAATTGAGGACTACCTGAAATTTTTACTCACCTCAGACTTTAACCCCCCTACACATACACATACACATACACATACACGCACACAAACACACACACACACTCCAATACCCCAGTTCAAATCCCTTCATGAAAATTTAGCCTTAAATTGATTGTCTGATGAGGGGGGAATTAAATCTTTTGGCATTTGATTGCATAAAAGAGATGGGGGGGGCTGGATTCAGTGACTGGTAGTTCCATTAATTCAAAGTGATCCCCTGCCATTAGACAACTATCAGCATCCCTAAATGCAGACTTTTGAATCAATAATAAAATTTATGAGGACAATTCATGGGTAGGCAAAGCAGGAGCGAATCATGCAAAATGCAAAAATTGGCCAGGAGTTTGTGAACAGTACGGAAGTGGTTTAAGCAAGTAGCTACCACATTCAAAGAATATAATACATTATGACATGTCTATGACAGGTCATGGCAGATAAATAAGGCTTGGAGTCTGGTGAGGGCACTCTGGACTTATGGTCATCTGATAGAGTAAATTGAAAATGTCAACATAATTATTATTAGCATATGGCATTATTACAGTACCCAGGAAACCACAATGCTACTGCAAACAAGTAGTTTGGCTTGACAAGCACCAGCCCTATTGTAGAAATACTTGCACACTTCCCAACATGCTCCACAGGGGGAGGTGAGGTGGCTTCACACCAGACATAAAGACTTACTTGAGTGTTAAGTAATTACTGTTCCTGTGTGATATTGGCTGTCTATCTGTACTGTATGCTTCTTGTTTTTCTAGGGCAAGTAGTAAAGGTTTTGAACTTTTCTTATTGGGTGTACCAGGAAGGAGGGTGGGTAAATTACCCTTTGGAGTGATGTTGTAGTTAGACACTTAAAAGCTGGCATATTTAAAATGAATTGCATTAAGTCCGAAGGGATCCTGTTTAGCACATTTATTATATATCTAATTAATCTTTTATATATTTTTATTTTTCTTATATGTATCCATGTATTCATAACTATGTTTTTACTTATACCTATTATCTTGTAAGCAATTGACAAATAAAAATAAATAAATAAATGTATATCGTGTCTTTACTGCTTTTTTATAAACAACTGAAGGTGACAAACATTGAATACTCCTTCCTCCTTCTATTTCCCCACAACAATTCTTTTTTTTTTTTGGTCAGGTTTTTTTTATTTTATATTGTTTATACATATCAATGCATGAACAACAACAATTCTGTGAGGTAGGCTGGGCTCAAAGGGAATGATTGGCCTGAAGACATCCAATTGGTTTTATACCTAAGGCAGGACTAGAACTGAGTCTTGCAGTGTCTATCCTAGTGCTTTAACCACTAGACCATACTGGCTTTCTAATCTTTGGAGAAAGCCAGTTCTTTGAATTCAAAACGTGAGCTATGTTATTTCTCAAAGAAAAGGGGACAGATACATAATATTTGAGGGAAAGAAAAATACAGGAATTCTATGAACAAGCAATGATAAACTATTCTATTCCTGATCTAAGCCAGGATGGATTGTTTCCAGAACATGAAAGAAGGGACTGTGGCTTAACCCAAGTAACATGGAAGATTTGGGGTATGTGGTATTAATGTGCTGTTCTACGGCGTGTTTCTTAAAGGTTGATTTTTTACTGCAATAGAAAGCTTTGGTTTTCTAAGTTATGTATAGAATGTTCTCAAATTTCTTTTAATGGTGGTGTTTAGCTCACATTGAGGAGACAGAGAGCAATATTGGTAGTAGAATTTCTGATATATAACAGATAACAGATAATCAGAGTTGGAAGGGATCTTGTAGGTCATCTAGTCCAACCCCTGGCCCAAGCAGGAGACCCTACACCATTTCTGACAAATGGTACTCCAATCTCTTCTTGAAAGTCTCAAGTGATGGCGCTCCCACAACTTCCGAGGGCAAGATGTTCCATTGGTTGATTGTTCTCACTGTCAGAAAGTTTCTCCTTGTTTCCAGGTTAAATCTCTCCTTGTTTAGTTTCCATCTCCTTGTTTAGTTTCCATCTCCTTGTTTCCATCTCCTTGTTTAGTTTCCATTCCTTGTCTTGCCTACAGGTGCTTTAGAAAATAGCTTGACTCCTTCCTCCCTGTGGCAGCCCCTCAAATATTGGAAGACCACTATCATGTCTCCCCTGGTCCTTCTCCTCACTAGACTAGCCATGCTCAGTTCCTGTAACCGTTCTTCATATGTTTTAGTCTCCAGTCCCCTGATCATCCTGGTTGCTCTTCTCTGTACTTTTTCTAGAGTCTCTACATCGTTTGATAGTGTAGTGACCAAAACTGGATGCAGTACTCTAGGTGTGGTCTTCCTAAGGCTTTATATACACTTGATTTTTTATTCCATAGGCTTCATGCTTCTTGATCCAAAGAGCCAACAACAGGTGTTTTCTTCAAAGGGTTTTCACTCTGAATTTCACTGAAACATAAAAAAGCAGAATGCATTGGAAAGACAAGCACATAGTGGAATGCAATATTCAACACAACCTTGGTGTTCCTGTAACTTGGATAATTGGAAGACTCCTCAACTTCCCTGTATGAGACTTGCTAACTTGACTTTCCTTTTTTTTAAAAAAATCAATTTAGCAAGAAGAAAAATAAATAACTTTTCAGCAGAACAGTAAGAATAGAGTGAATTTAGCATGTCTGCCTCTTCTTCTTTGAAAGTGGGGTGTAATAAGTTGTCTGTGCTTCAGTTTCCCAGAAGCACATTAGCATTTTTAATTTCATGAATCCATGATGAGGCTGCAATCTTGGGTAAATAACTTAGGTGCAAACTGCATTGAAGTCATCAAGACTTATTTCTAAGGAAAAATGGACGTAATTACTCTGTAAGAAAGATTTCATTGAAGAAACAGCAAGCCTGCTGCGCTCATTTTGTTTGAAAATATAAAAACGTAATTGATTTTTGACTTTGATCTTTCATTTACAAGCATTGGCCAAAAAGCTATGTACTACATGTACATAAAGTTTTTTTTTATTTATTTAGTGTATAGTGTTGTTACATTAGCCAGGAGACCACAATGCTAATGCAGAGTAGTAGTTTGGCTGCCTGTTTACTAGCTCTATTTGATATACATTCATATATTTCCCAAGGTGTGTCACAGAAGACTGAGCAGAAAGAAAAATGATTGGCTTTTTCTATAGCATCTGCCAAAACCCTCTCCTTCCACCAAAGTTGCCTCACAAATGGGCATCGCAACAGGGAAGATTCAGTGCCTGCAGGATTTTAACACATCTGCACAAAGTGCCAGTTCATCTTCCCATCGAAGTGATACCTATTTATCTACTTGCCTAGAACATGATTTTGAACTGCTAGGTAGGCTAAAGCTGAAGTGAATGACAGGAACTCACCCACCATGCAGTGTTAGGACTTGAACCATTTGAGGAAGGACCATCTTGGCATCAATAAACCACTGAGCCACCATGTCTCTCACCTACATATAGGAAAGCACTGCCAATTTCCTATGGAAGTTCCCTGTGATACATTGGCTAATACTGAAGACTGTTCCCTGATTTCTCACAGCAGCACTAAAGAGATACATAAGACTTGTGGTTCCATCTGGTCACTTTTTGAGAATCCCTGTGGAATTATTTTGTTAGAGATTGAAAACTGAAAATATTAAACAGAAGATAAATGCATTTTTTGCAGCAAAACCATGTTTTTCAAAAGCTATTAAGACTATAGATTTTTTTTCTTTTAAGCCTGCTTTTTTAAGCAACCAGATATCATCCCTGATGTTTAAATGGAAATATGTTCTGTATTTAATCATTCCTTTTTATTTATTTTACTTTTTTTGAGTTTAGCTAATGTTTATGTACATCTATGGTCACTAGACGGCACTGTTTGATTTGTTCTGTATGTTACACCAGCAGTAACTCTGATGAAACATTCTATTTTCTGTCCCTAGAAGAACGGTCAAAACTAGAAGATAGCAAGAAAATGCAATGCTTCTTGCATTAGTGTTGATCCAAGAATAAAAAAGCTAGCAGTTTAAGAGCAGTTTAACTATTCAGGAATCAAAGATACATTTCAGTTTCAATCAGTTTATTAGGCCAGTATAATAAACAGTTTACTTAAGTATTCTGTAAGCACTTATAAATCTAAAGAGATAGCAAATAAAAACACAAAGGTGAGATACATTTCTAAAACAATCTGACTAGAATCCATGAGGGAAGTCCAAAAGGAATAATCTATGTCTAGGTTATCTAAAAGTAGTGTCAAAATTGTGTAAAATGTGATAACATCTAACATTACAAAAATGGAATACAGTGGTATCTAAAATGTAAGTAAAGTGTGATATGTCTATATTTCCTATTTTATCTTTTTCAGTGTCATGGAAGATACAAAGTTCTGGTTCTTGCTTGTCTGGCTGCCTCAGCCATTATTAATTGATGTTGTTGCAATGTGATTTTTATTTGTCTCTCCCTCTTTTTCTGGGTCTCCCTCATGTTTGACCTTCTATTTTTGCACAAGCTTTGTACGGCATGGTTGATTATGTAAAGTTACAAAAAATGAGGTATTGAAAATTATATAGAATATATCTGTATAGCAGGAACATGGGATGGAGCCCATTAAATGGCTGGTGTGATGTGTCACAGGGATGAGGGGTGGGGGCAGGGATGAGATTCTACCAGTTCGTACCTATTTGCTAGAACTGATGTTAACATTCTAAGCAGTTCGGAGAACCAGTTGTTAGAAGAAATTACTGGCTTAATCCTGTAAGGAAGGAAACATTCTGGTGTTGCTTACAGAAACTGCCTCTCCATTAACCCTTATTACATTCTTGGCAGGACTAGACTTCCTGTCTCAGGAATGTCTCTGGAGTTTTTTTTCCCTCCTTTGCTGGTACTTTGCTTGTGTGGAGGGACCATTCAAAGTTACAGTGGCACTGAAAAAAGTGACTTATGACCATTTTTCACACTAATGACTGTTGCAGCATCCCCACAGTCATGAGAGGCCAGGCGAAGAGATGCGTGCCTTGATGTGAGTGATATTGAGTTGGGCACGCCCAGCCAATAACATGACCACCAAGCCATGTCCACTCAGTCACATGACCACCAAGCCACGCCTACCAACTAAGCCATGCCCACAGAACCAGTTGTTTAAAAGAATTGAATTCCCACCCCTGGGTGGGGGGCTATTATTTTATTATTTTATTATTTGATTAAAAGAGTTAATCAAGCATTCCTCAAGAGATTCATTATTGCTGTGGATTGTGCCAGTTGTTTGCTTAGTTTTTGTCCTGAGCAGAGACTCCGTTGATCTGAGTTGACTCTGTTGAATTTATATCTTTTTTTTTTTTAACAAACTTTATTCAGTTTTCACATTAAAAACAAAAATCTCTTTTTGGTGGATAACATATTTCCGGGTCGTCATCTTTACATACAAATATGACAGAAATTATACAATGATATATGCATACTTAATTCTATTGTTACCTTTTCCATTCCAAATTTTCAGTAGGGAGAGAAACAAACACATTAATTCTAGCCTCTTTCCTAAATTTCAATCAATTTTGTTTCATTTCAATTATTTCAAATTAATCCTTTAGTATTTGTTTTTAAACATAAACAATATGTATTTACCTAATAAATACTAATAAGGTTTAATTCTAAATTCTTTCATTAATCCCAATCTAAACATTTAATTTCATTTCAATTATTTCAAATATAATCCTTAATATTTATTTTAAAAATACAAATAAACAATATATATTTGCCTAATAGTGGTAAAAATGAAGTTACCAATGTCTCTCCTTCCTTTTAATAATCTATATTAAACTTATTAATTTAGCTGGTTCTTTAGTCTGTCACATTCCCTTTCAATTACACACATTTAATAAGTTCTAAATTGATACAGATCTTGACACACCCACACAAAAAGAAAAAAGAACAAGTATAAGTTTCCCCTCTTTTACTATTTTGAGTGTGACACCTTAATAATTAGAATATACCTTTATTCCCTCATCTTAATTCCCAAGAAACCATTAGTCATTACATCTTCTCAATTGGATTCCACAGCATATTTCCCCCCCTTTAATAAGAGTTATCAATATCTATATTACCCTATTTTCTAAATATTTTTAATTGCAGAAATATTCTTATTACCCCTTGTCACCCTGCAGAATCCCCCTTTTAATTCATCAATCATTATCTCTGAAAAGGCAATTTCTTTTCAACCTTTTACTAGTTCTGTGGTTCTTTCTGTCACATGCCTGTTTCTTACTGCTTCTCCGGTGCATTGTCCAGGGAGCGAATCCGAGTCTCCATCCGCTCTCTTCCCCATGTCTTTTCTCATTCTTTCTACATTTCCTGACTTCACAAGTATTCCTTCTTTTATTTGTAAAGAAACAATTTCCTTTCAACATTTTACTAGTCTTACTGTTCCTCCTCCCTCTTTTTTCCCCATGACTTTTCTCATTCCAATTTATCTCCTTCTTAATATCTTCCCTTTCCCTTTTCTGCTGAATCTTCCAGCCTTTTCTAACTTCACAATTATTCCCTCTTTTAATTGCTTTCTTAAAATTCAACTTTTTAACCTTCCTTCTTTCCCCATTTCTTTGTAATGTTCTTTGTGTTAATTGTCCATTCAAAATGTCTTCTCCTTGAGTCAATTCCTGCTCTTCTGAGAATCTTTCTTCTTGTTCTTCAATCGCCATTTCCATTTTTTCCAGCACAGAGCAAAGTGATTCGCCTCTTTCCTGTAGTAATTCTCTCATATTTTTAAGTTTCATTTTTAAGTCCCAAAGAGATATCATCATTCTTATATTTTATAATCCTCAAAGTCCACAAAAAAAATCACCACTTTTACTTTCCTTCTTTCTTCTTTCAATTTTTTAAAGTTTTCAGCTATTCCAGTTCAGGGTTCATACCAAAAACATCAGTCAGTCCCACAAACAATCTTTCCTTCCTTGCTTTTTCCTTTATTCTGGTTCTGCTTTCACTTTCTAAAATTCTTACTTTGTTTCAATATTTCTGTAATTTTATACCAGTTCATTCAAAAACAAAATGCTTTCCTTTTTATTTGAACTAAATTTTTATCAAAAGCTGACACTCTCCATTATACGAAGTCTTCACTTTTTTTTCCCTATATTTTTATTTAAGGTTTTTCGAACCTCAATATTCCAAGACAATCCAGTCTCCAGTTTATAAACTTTATTATTATTATTCTTTGGCAATATTAAGTCCAGCTTTCATTTTATACTTGATTATTCCCAAATTATTTTAGTCCAATTTCATTAAATCTTTAATTCCAGTTTCTTCCTTTCCCGGTTCGAAGCCCCAATTACCTGTCAAAAATATTTTCCTTTTTTTTTTCTCTGTCCCTTTGTAATTTTGCAGCTCACTTTTCTTTTCTTAAAAATTCCATATTACCTTAATCCCGGGGTACTTTTATTTGGTTATAATGCCCAGTTGTCCCGGTTCAGATGTTATCCACCTCTTTCTTCCCTCCTGCACAAATCTTAGTCAAGCTGAGTCATCCTCTTCGGGATGGCCATTTTAGACCATCGCTGCAGTCGTCTTCAGGAGGAAAAAAAGCCAAGCCCGGGGAGGGGGGGAAATGCGGCTCCCCACAGACAGGCTTGCTGCTTCCTCTTACTCCGCTGCCCCTCCAAGGCAATTTCAGCCCCTAATCAGAATAATTGGGGCTCTCTGACGAAAGAGCACGAACGATAGTCGCAGAGAGTTGCAATCTACCATCCGTCGGTGAGGAGGCTCCGCCTTCTTCCTCTCTGTTGAATTTATATCTTAAAGTGCCAGTACCCTCTTGGCTGAACTGAGTCTGAAGTGGACTGACTTCTTCAGAGTTGAAAACAGGAATGGGGAAAATTAAAAAATGCTCAGAAAGGATTTCATTTTAAAGAGCAGGCTGGAGACTATGTAGCCTGCCCAAATGTCAGCAGGATTCAACTACAAGCAGTGACTACCTGTAGATGGGAAGCATTCTACCTTGTGTACATCTATCAGTTGTTCTTTATAGCATAATGACTGGCTTAAGGACTGGATGATGGCTTTTTTAAGATTCTCCATCGGCCTCTATTCATTCTGTTATTTAAGATTTGCAGTTATCTTACTGGCTTGAGGAGACATTTGTCTTTTATAAGCTTTTTGCCCTTCTTGCTTTTCTCCACAGGATTGCTTGATCTTTTTTCCTTCCATGTCATTTCCTTTTATTAGGTTGTATTCCAGGGGTGTCCAACTCGCATCATCATGTTGTTGTCATGTGACGTGTCACGACTTTTTCTCCCTTCACTAACCCCGGGATAGTGTTGTGGCCCACCAGCGGCCAGCAGAGCTGGCAGCAGACTCAGACAGTGAGGAGATTGGGGAGGAACCTGGGCCAGTCCTGAAGCCTGGGGAAAGCTCTGACAAGTACTCTGCGTCAGAGGCAGAGATGGGGCCAGGGCCATCCAAGAGTTAGCAGCTGCCTTTGGAGTTGGACATCAGTGGGGCAGAAGAACAGCTGGAGCCTGTTCCCAATGTGTGCATGCACAAAACTGCCAGGAGAAAGGAACAGTTAAGGAAGAAGGGTCGACTCGGGAGTAAAAGCACAGGTAGACAGTGAATGGCCCCTCAAATAGGGAATAACGAGGAGTGAAAGGGGAGTGGTGTTTGCAGGAGACAATTAGTTCATTTAATAAGAGTGAAGATTTGTTTGTGACTCCTTGCCAAATATTTTCTGGTACAGCATTGCGCTTGGAAGCTATTGGCCTGGCAACTGTCATGCCCCTGTTGGAGTCTGAATCCAAGGAGGAAGACAAACAGCTAACAGGGAGTGGGACTGTGGCTCCGTTGGCTGTGGAAGAAACTGAGGAAGGGCAAAGTCTGGCTGGGCAGAGCAGGGAAGAGGTAGAACAAGGGAAAGGAGTTCAAAGGAAGATCCAAGCCCACCCCTTCTTCATCCTAGGGCATGAAGGGAGGAACGGAGAAGAGAGCAATGTGGGTTGTGTGGCTTACGGGGGAGGAAAGATTGAATTATTGCACAAACATGGGTGACTCAGACATCAACCTTTATGGTATAAATTGAAAGTAATGCATGGAAGGGAAAAGCTAATTATAGCATTGCAACAGCATTTAGACATATAATGCTTCACAGTGCTCTACAGCCCTCTCTAAGTGATTTACAGAGTAAGCCTATTGGCCCCAACAATCTGGGTCCTCACTTTATCAACCTCAGAAGGATATAAGGCTGAGTCAGCCTTGAGCCTGGTGAGATTGGATCTGCCAAATTGCAGGCAGACAGCAGTCAGGAGAAGTTGCTTGCAGTACTGCATTCTAACCACTGTGCCACCATGGCTCTTAAATTAGAAATGGAAAGAGAAGATCCATATTAATTAGCTTAATTATCACAATCTAACCTTGTGAATACAAAGCTATGTTTGATTTATGACTGATCAGGGATTTTAACTTTAAATTTTACACCTATATAGTAATGCTTGATGTACAGCCCATTCTTGAATTTGCAATTGCGATACCAAACCCCATGGTCACATGATTGCAATTTGGGTGCTTGGCAACTGGCTTACATTTACATGGTTGCAGAGTCTTGCAGTGGTGTGATCAAATCTGCAACCTTCCCAGCCATCTTCCAACAAGCAAATTCAATTGGGGAAGACAGATTTGCTTAACGATTACATGATTCGCTTAACAACCATGCGATATGCTCAAAGACTGTGGCGATTTTCATAATGACTGTGGTAAAAAAAATGGTCATAAATTGGATCTGGTAACATGATTACTCACTTAATGACCACATTACTTAGTGACCCAAATCCCAGTCCCAATTGTGGTTGTAAGCAGAGGACTACTTATACATCTACAATCAGAGGTGGTATTCAGCAGGTTCTGACCAGTTCTGGAGAACCGGTAGCAGAAATTTTGAGTAGTTCAGAGAACCAGCAAATACCACCTCTGACTGGAGATTTTACAGTATCCTTCCCCTGTCATGCCCACCAAGCCACACCCATAGAACTGGTAGTAAAAAAAAAATGAATCCTATCACTGTCTATGATACATAAAGTCATGGCCAGTGAATAAAATGCACTAGTGACCTATTCAGTTTTTTTTTCCTCTTGAGAAATTTCATAGGCTAGGGACAAAATTGCTGGATTTGTAGATATTATGCTGAATATTAATACAGAACAAGAAACTGAATGTCCAAAACAGAAAGTGTCATAGTTTTATTTCATTCTGCATTGATGAAATCCCATCTTGAGTAGTGTTCTAAAATTTGAGGCATTGCAAATAAAGCAGGAACCAGCATCAGGCAATAATCAGGGAAGAAACATTTCCATCAAGACACAATCAAGGAAAAACCAGCTCCCAACCAAGCTGTATCAAGGTTCAAGGTTGACTCAGCCTTCCATCCTTCTAAGGTCAGATTGTTGGGGGTAAATATGCTGACTCTGTAAAACCACTTAGAGAGGGATGTAAAGCTCTATGAAGCGGTATATAAATCTAAGTGCTATTGCTATATATAAACCATCAGCAAACTTCACTCTCTCATGACTGATGAGGTTACCTAGATTGGTAACAAACCATCTAAGATGTCCCATGCTCTGTGGTATTTGGTCCTAAGGCATAGTTGGGAGCAGCAAAACATAATGATATAATTTTCCCCACAGTTACTCATGACCAAATGGGAGAAGACTAATCAATAAGTCAGCCCCAAAGTCAAATGCAAACCAACCCAAATCAAGGCTATATGGAGGATAAATGAAATGACTGTAAAAATTAATGGCCAAAAAGATATGCTTCTAGACATGAATTAGTCTCAAGAGATTTTTATATAGTTGTTGCCTGTAATTGCCTCTTTCTTAGCTAGAGTTCATTAAGTCTATTTTGGCCAGAAGACCGTCTAGGTACATTGAATTAAAAGACTAAATCAAATGGTGTTCATCAAAGCCTAGGGCAATTCAGACACGCTGGATTACTTTTTTTGTTTGTTTGTTTCCAAGTCATTCTCATTTACAAGTAAGATTTTGGTGCCTCTCTGTTTTCTGATATTCAGCTTAAGGGAATCCACAGGGGATCCAAAAAGTTAAAATGTCAGCCCTGTGCCTTTTTATGTGCCTCTCACATGAAAGAGCTGTGCTTTCATCTCAGCAATCATGCTACCAACTGTATTTTGTACGTCTTTTATTTCTACAGCTCATCAAGTTTTGCAAGAAGATATATAATACAGTATATAAATTTGTATAGTAGTATAAGTTACTATATAAAATTATATCGTGTATACTGTACTTAGTGGTATATATCTTCCCTATAGCACAGAGGTCTCCAAACGTGGCAACTTTAAGACTTGTGGACTTCAACTCCCAGAATTCTTCAGCCAGCTATGCCAACAGTTACAAATGTTCACCTCAGCCTCATCCTAACACTCATCTTTGATACATTCTCTTATCTTCCTTTAATTCTTGGGGAAGGAACAATTATTATTTCCTGTGTAAGTTTGTAGTTTATGAGTTACTGTATGTGCTGGCCATGTCCATGCCTGGTTTAGCAAAGGGGGGAAAGTCCTAATATGTCACATGACTCCACCATGATGACATGAGTTTGACACCCCTGTTCTAGAAGATTTTTCTTCTGTTCCTAGGCCAGTTAATGTGTCAATGAGCCTTTCACATTTTTAAAATTATTATTATGTCTGTTTTTGTCCTGTGATCCTTTTATTAAATTATGCTTTGTTAGTTTGTTTTCATTGTTTTAAATTTTATATTGGATGCTATAAGACATCCAACCATCCTTCTTTTGGAGTGAGTGGCTGTAATAAATCTAATTACAATAATATTCTTGTTGGTGTCAATATTTTGGTACTGAAGTAAATAAATACCCATGGCTTTGCTGATGTCTTTCAAAAGTATTGTTGCTGTATATATTAGAAGGTGAGCTTTTTTTCCTCCAAAAGGCTTTGGATCGGTTTTTTTCAAAATATAGGACCTAAACCATCATTCCACAGACAATAGTCAACATAAAACAGCATCAATTATGATGTATCCAAGGAAATATATGATTAAGGCAGATCTGAAGCACCAAATGGCCTTGACTGAATACATGTATTCAGTCAAGAGCAGAGCACAAGAGAGCTGGGCGGGGGGATGAAATTGGAGAATGGTGCTAGAAAAATTACAGGACTAAAGAAAATACAATTTGCAATATCAGGAAGTGAAGTATTTTGTTTAGCATATCAATGAACAAGCTGGTAGTGATTGCTCAAATGTGCTTGTGTAATGAAGGCAGCTGCAATTTTATCTAGAACATTGGGCAACCTCTCAGAGTGTTTCCATCTGACAACTATCACCTATAAAGTAGATGAGGTTCTCTGTTAATTATATATTTGCCACCTGCCCTCCTTTATATTCTTTTTTTTTTTCTCTGTGTAACAAATTCCTACAGGGCTAAAAAAAAAATATGTACACATATTCTCTCTCTTATCTCCAGAGGGCACTAAGTAGTGTTGAATTGGAGAGCAATGAGGATTATGCAGTCTGCGATGGTAACCATCCATCAAGGCAGAAGTTGCTTTTGAGTGGTTGTGAGTCACAGATGATTAAATAGGAGTGTTTTCTCTAGATGGAAAGTATAAAATCCAATGCAAGCCTACATATCTTTCTGTCTCCAATTCCTGCTCTATCCTTATCGATGAAGCTAGAAGATCTGTCCTGGCTAAACTGGGGGTCCCAAGACAAAGTAGCAGATTGCAAAGCCAGCCATATTAAATCCACAAGAGGGTTCTTTTGAAAGGGACTCTCAAATTGCCACTTTTCCCTTCTTTAAAGAGATGTCTCCTCAAATTCCTGCATTTGCTGTTTGCTCAGATTCTACTGGCACCAAAGGAACTAACTTCTTTGGATTGATGGATTCAGAAGTCTGCATCAGATAAAGAATATTTATGTTTTCTTTTTTTTTTTTACAACTGATCTCATTGAATAAAGGATACATTGCATTTTATCTTTTAAAGGATTTTCCCCATAAATGCATGTAAACCTGAATTTCTGCTCTTCACGATGAACTCCACAGCACCCTGGGTTCTGAAGTTTCAGCCCATCTTGTTCAATGCCACTGAAGAACTCAATCACTCAGTTTTTGGCAGCAGAGGAGGTCATGAGTTCTGTGAGCAAGTCTTCATCAAAGCCGAGGTGTTTTTGTTACTTGGAATCATCAGCCTTCTTGAGAACGTCCTGGTGATCCTTGCAGTGATCAAGAATGGCAACCTACATTCACCCATGTACTTCTTTCTCTGTAGCCTGGCTGTGGCAGACATACTAATGGGGATGTCCAATGCCTTGGAAACCCTCATGATTGCCATCCTGAGTGGTGGCTATTTAACCATCGATGACCACTTCATCCAAAACATGGACAACGTTTTTGACTCCATGATCTGTATCTCTTTGATTGCTTCCATCTGCAACCTTTTGGTCATAGCAGTTGACAGGTACATTACCATTCTCTATGCACTCCGGTACCACAGCATCATGACTGTGAGGAAGGCTCTGATGCTCATTGGGATCATCTGGACCACTTGCATCTTTTGCGGAATCATGTTCATTGCCTACTATGAGAGCAAAACAGTTATTGTCTGCCTCATCACCATGTTCTTCACCATGCTCTTCTTCATGGCCTTGCTTTATATTCACATGTTCCTGTTTGCACGCTTACATGTCAAGCGCATTGCAGCCCTCCCAGTGGATAGGCCCCCGCACCAACGCACCTACATGAAAGGGGCAGTCACGATTACTATTCTCTTGGGTGTCTTCATCATCTGCTGGGCACCCTTTTTCCTCCATCTTATCCTCATCATTTCTTGCCCCACCAACCCACACTGCCTTTGCTACACTTCTCACTTCAACACCTACCTGGTTCTTATCATGTGCAACTCGGTCATTGATCCTCTTATATATGCTTTCCGGAGTCTGGAGATGAGAAAAACCTTCAAGGAAATTGCTTGTGGCTGTTACAGCATAAGCACAGGGCAGTGCATGCTCTAAACTCAACCCTACACTCACCTTCACACCTTCCAGGTGATGACTGCTTGAAGTGAACACAGCTGCAGTCTGACCAGTCCGGAAAGTGTAATATTGGGGAAGACATGAAATGGTTAAACGCTGAAGCAAAAACTCTAAATACCTTTTTCCAATTACCAGTTGCTAGCAGTGATCCAGGAAAGGAAGAAAAACTGGGAGAAGGTACTTTCTTTTTTTCCCCCTTCTCCCTTCTTCTTCCTGTTGTCTTTCACCAACAGAAATGTTTGGCACTATTGGCAGTGGTAAGAAAAAGAACACTAAACTCAGAAATACTGGGAAGGAACAGAAAAACGTACTCTTATTGCACTTAAAAGAAGTTCTATATTTTGAATATTCAGCAGGACTATTTAGTGTGATACAAGAGGAAGATGTTCAACAGATGCACCACACATAACATGCGCTTGGAAAACTGTTCTCAGCGAACTCTACATAATTAGCTAAAACTATAGAAAGTGAGTGTGAGTCTGACACAGAAAACTTGCCGTTCTCCATACAAATGATTTGATTCATTGACGATTGATTGATTTTTATAAAGCTGCAACTCCAAGTGTTGAAACCTGTTCTTATCTACGAATAAGCTCTTCGACATTTAGAAGGAGCGCTGCCCTTTATTTGGCTTTTAAATCTCCCTGAAATCAGACGATCTTCTGTTTAGGACCGCACTTTTATCATTGTTTTTATTCACCGGCAAACCGCTTCATTCATGATTATTTTAAGCGCCCGTCGCCAGCATCGTTCTGCTTTATCTAAAGCAGCTTAGAAGCAAGAAAATTGGCGGCAGAATAGTTTGGACACGAAATTCGAGCTCTTAACGGAGCGTTTTGATTTTGTTCTCAGAGGACGGGGGGAATGAGACGCGCACGTAGCTCAGTCCTTGCTTCTTTCCGGGCTCAGCATTCAACTGGAAGGAGACTGCCGGGTTGGGGCTGTGGATTATGGGGCCGGGTATTTCATAATTCCTGCGGAAGCCTGCGAAGGAGAAAGGCAGAGGCGTGTGCGTGTGTGTGTGTGTGTTTCATGCTTTCTCCAGTCCGAGTTCCTTTGTCTTTTGAATTTTCTTCATTTATAAAATTTATAAAATTACCCGATTTAGCAGGGAGTTGGACTAGAAGACCTCCAAGGTCCCTTCCAACTCTGTTATTCTGTTATAACTTATGGTTTTTCTCATTGTGCACGTTCAGAATTGTGATTTAATAGCAAATGCATACTTTAAAAAATTAAAGACTTGAGTGGATGGAATTGGGGACTTGGCAGTCCATTCAAGGCAAGACATGAGAATGGATTGCAGTCCTTTCCTTCTGAGGTGAGTTTCTGTTTCTCAGTTTATTATATAGTTGGGGATGCCTTAGTAGTCTTTCATTCATTGCAAACCAGGATGATCCATGGAAAGACAACCTACTGAGGATCTTGAAATGTACTGCAGAAAAGGGCTTTTAAGGAAGCTTCTAAAGAGTCATGGATGATATCAAATACTACATATAGTGTCAACATTTCCTGGTTACTCTGTGGATTCAATTTTGGTGACTCCAGTGAAACTGTTCCCATTCCAAATCTGTTGCTCTCAATATACCTTTAGCAGGACAAAATTATGCCTGTCTGCTCTATGATCGACCACATCGAATTAATTATGACTTATTTCCAGATGTATTGCTTGAGGATGGGAGATGTTATCCAGCCTATCTGAGATTACCAGGTTAGGAAAAAATGATCTATAGTAATGAATGTATCCAGAGGGATCTCCAGATCTCAGACATATAGGTAGAGTGGGTTCACAGATTGTATAAAGTGAGTTTTGTTTCGATATCACACACTGTGTTATCATCTTTGAGGAACTATGCTATATTGATTTAAGGTAAGTTCATAAGAAACCTCTGTTAAGAAAACCAGGGCCTAAGGACAGCCATCTCCATATGGACTTCAACTCCTATAATGCCTCACCAGCAAAGCCAATGTGGAGAATTGAATCCAAGTTTCTGAAGATCATGCAGATGAATGGCTATGTGTGATGTGTGCACTTGGTTATTATCATCACCATTTATCTATTTAACAAGAATGTCTCTAGAACAATCAGAACATCAACTGGAAATACCTTACATTTGTTTTATAGTTTGCATTAATTTTGAAAACTAACTGTTATACTTTTCAAACATGTCACCATTTCATTCAACATGCTAAGTCTAAATGTGGTTTGTTATTCTTACAGTTTAGCATATTGGGTCAATCCAACTGGTTAATTCAAATAAATGGACTTTGGGATAATATTGGTAATCATATGTACCGTGACTTACAAAGGCCTTTAAAGTTAATCTGTATATGCTTTTGAAGAGAATATGTATCGTTCAGCATTGGACTGTGGGGTCCTTGGTCCCCTCTGAGCTTGATTGTTTTCTTGCAGATGGTGCACTGATAATGTTACCTAGTTTGGTAATGAAACATCTCTAAGAAAACAGCCAAGGTCAGAGAGCGCCACTGTATATGTTATATATACATACACATAATATACATATGTTTGCAGGGAAGATCACTGATAGTTGTCTAGTGGTCTTTTACAGAAACATTACTCAATTAAGTTCTAGAACAGAGCATTCTATTCAGTTTTTGGTATGCCATGTTTCTCTGGAAAACATCCTGTAAGTAATTACTGTGATAACCAAAATAAAGTAGAATAGTGTAAAATATATGGTTAAAAAAATCTAAGAAAGCATTCTACAACTAATATAGCTATTGTATCTGCTTACTTTTACTATTCTTTTAAATTGGTTTAATTTTCCATATGTTTTAATTGTTGTTCACCACTCTGAAGTATATGTATATCCTAGAAGACTTATAAATTACTTTAGTTGAGGATAAAAATGTGTGGTGTTCATGCTAATAAGTGTAAATTTGGTTGTTTCAAAGGTTCACAAGCTAGAATGGCTGAGTTCTACAGCACTTCCTTTGACACAAAGTATTTCAGATTTAATCACTGTGTCCTGGCTGGAAAAAGCACTCAAGAAAATTCCACATAGGAGAATAACGTATTTGAACACCATATGTCACTTAAAAGTTTCTGTACTCTTGACTGTTGTCTACTTAGTGTGGTGTTGTGCATCAGGGTCTTAACTTTTTCTGGTTGTCACTTCTATTTGCCTTTGTCATGACTTTGAATTAATTGCATTTAATGTTCTGTGAAACGGCCCTGATGAAGAAGTAATAATGTATTGAATAAAATGCCCTGAAATTACCTACCAAGTGTTCTCTGTTTTATAAGACATTAATGGATGGATTAGTGACTAAAAAGACTTTCTTGTGTTCTAGGGTGGAAAGTAGTGTAATCATTGAATCCTTCCAGAGTGAACCCAATTACAGCCACATTAGCCCTTGAAATATCTATATTTAGTTTCAGTTTTGTAAAACCTCTTTGCAAACTTCAACAATTATTCCATTTGAAAACAGCATGAATGAAGATGGATGTCTTGGAGATGAAAGTCTTGTTGCAAAATTCTGAAGCATCATTGAAGTCCAAATTACTTCTATGCATTAAAACCATTATTTAATATGAACTAATGGGATCAGAGAGGAGGAAGAGAAACATAGAAACAAACTGATGGCAGAAAAAAGAGGACCGTTGAGCAGACTGCACACAAGATGGAGGATTAATGGTTTCTTTCTTTGTCAATGCAATGGAAACTACTCTTAAGCACTCCCAGGAAACTGTTCTTTAGATTCTAGGCCAGCTTCTAGGTCTGAAAGGAACCAGATGGGGGAAAAAAATCTTCCTGTTTTCAATAGAGCTGCTACTGAGAAAAGCACAATCAGACATATTAAATGGGATCATGCACCTAAGGCTTGTGGGATTTAAATATTACTCTTTTCTCCCAGCAAAACAGTGCACAGAGAGACCAGGAGTGTCAAACTCGATTTCATTGAGGGGTGCATCAGGGTTGCCTTTGACCCCGGGAGGGGGGATGGTTGTGGCTAGGATAGATGTGGCCAGCTCGACATCACTTGTGTTGGCACCTATATTAGCCTGAGGGTCTGCCAGTGAAAATGGGCTCCCAAGCTCCATTTTCTGCTGTGACAGCCTCCTGCAACCCTCTGCCAGCAGAAACAGAGCTCGGTAGAGCCACATGCAGCCTTCCTGAGCTCCATTTTCACTGGCAGAGGCATCATGAGCTGGTCCTTTGCTGTTTCCAGGTCGGCTCCACAGGCCAAATCTAAGGACCCCATAGGCTGGATCCAGCCCACAGGCCTTTAATTTGACACCCCTGAACTAGACGCTTGGAAAGAAAGAATTGCTAGCCACAATACAATATTTATCACTTATTTCTATGCATATAATAGTCCTCTGTTAACGACAGCAATAAGGACTGGAATTTCCATCATTAAGGGAAGCCGTGGAAACATGTGAAGTCATGTGGCTGTGCCAGTAATGCCAGATCCAGCACTTCTATTTGCAGTTGTTAAGCAGATCTCGCAGTATGTGGTCCTTGATTTTCTAAGAAAGAATATTGTTGTGTCTAATCTTCCACCTCTCTGTGAAACTCCCCCTCCCAAATTCCCAGGCACTAAATGTGGCAGCCTCAAAGCTTCCAAGTAAAACATGGCTTCCAAGGCTGACATGGGGTTGTCATTTGCAACCTCTTGCCTGCTTCCTCATTGATTTTGCTCATCCAAAGCTGGCAGCAATGGTTGCAAATGGTGATCACGGGACTGTAGGACACATCAACATCATAATTGCAAGCTGGTTGCCAAGCACCCAAATCAAGATCATGGAACCAGAGGGTTCCAACTACAGTTAGTCCTTGACTTATAACAGCTCACATAGTGACCATTCAAAGTTACAACAGCACTGAAAAAAATGACTTATGGCTACTTTCCTACATGTACAACTGTTACAGCGCCTCCATAATCACATGAACAAAAGTCAGATGCTGGGCACTGACTCATATTTATGATGACTGCAGTGTCCTGGGGTCATTTGATTCCCTTCTGCGACCTTCTGACAAGCAAATTAAAGAGGGGAAGCCAGATTCACTCAACAACTCTGTCACTAATTTAACAACTGCAGTGATCCTCTTGACAACTGTGGCAAGAAAGGTTGTAAAATGACTCCAAACTCACTTATAAACTCTTCTGCTTAGCAACAGACATTTTAGGCTGTCTATTTTAATGAAATGTTCCTAGATCACTTAGTAAGTTTTGCTCATGATGTAAAACAGATATTGAGGTTCTAAAAAGAATGCAGAGAAGAGCAACAAAGATGATTAGGGGACTGGAGGCTAAAACATATGAAGAACGGTTGCAGGAATTGGGTATGTCTAGTTTGATGAAAAGAAGGACTAGGAGAGACATGATAGCAGTGTTCCAATATCTCAGGGGCTGCCACAAAGAAGAGGGAGTCAAGCTATTCTCCAAAGCTCCTGAAGGCAGGACAAGAAGCAATGGGTGGAAACTAATCCAGGAGAGAAGCAACTTAGAACTAAGGAGAAATTTCCTGACAGTTAGAAAAATGAATCAATGGAACAACTTGCCTGCAAACACTGGAAGTTTTTAAGAAGTGATTGGACAACCATTTGTCTGAAATGGTATAGGGTCATGATGGTGAACCTATGGCATGTGTGCCACAGGTGGCACACAGAGCCATTTGTGCAGGAATGCAAGCCCCAGCCAAACTTACCGGCACTGCGCATGTGTGTGCCTCCCAACTGATTTTCAGCCCATCTGAGGCCTTTTTAGGCCTCCCAGAGGCTCGAGGGAAGCTTCTGCAGTGATGAAACGGGCCAGTTTTTCAGCCTCCAAAGGCTGCAGAGGCTTCCCTCGAGCCTCTGGGAGGCCAAAAAAGGCCTCAAATGGGCCAAAAATCAGCTGGGAGGAGCGCACATGTGCAGTGCAGGTAAGGGGGTGGCAGTGGGGGAAATCATGCAAACATGTGCGGGGGGGGGGGTCCGTACACCTTGCCTTCTGGGCACAGGAGTCCAAAAAGGTTAGCCAACACTGGTATAGGGTTTCCTGCCTAGGCAAGTGGTTGGACTAGGAGACCTCCAAGGTCTCTTCCAACTCTATTAATCTGTTATTCTACAGTTTTCCTCTTCTGTTACAACACAGCACATAAAAATATCTCAGTTACACACCTAACCTATTCCCTAATGAATTAACCCAGAGTTTCTCAAACTTGTCAGCACTAAGTTGTGTGGACTTCAACTCCCACAATTCCCTCAATGCTGATTGAAGAATTGAGAGAGTTGAAATCTACACAGCATAAACTTCCCAAGGTTGAGAAACATCAGTCTAGCCTATTTCCTAGATTTATAATATATTGAAACATTGACAAACAGACTAGGCTGGATTAGTCCAAGATGCTGAATCATGAAACACTTTTGTCCAATGAGGCCAACATGGCTGGAATTTCCCCTAAAGGAGCTGAAAACTGTAAGAGGAATTACTTCAACACCAATAAGACCAAGGAGCTTATAGTGGACTATAGAAGGAACAGATCAGACATCCAGCTCTTGCTTATCAATGGAGACCAAGTGGAGCAAGTGGCCAGTTCTAAGTTTCTGAGTGTTACCTAAAAGAGGAGTTGACCTGGGGACCTGGGGTGCCCACATTGCAGCCCTGGTCAAAAGGGCCCAGCAGAGATTATACTACCTGAGACTTCTCAGAAAACAACTGAATGAGAAACTGCTGGTGACCTTCTACCGCTGCACCATAGAGAGCATTTTAACATACTGCACCTCTGTATGGTTTGCCAATTGCACAGGGGCAGATAGGAAAGCACTCCAGAGGGTAAATGTCATTGCCCAGAAGATCATTGGTTGCCCTCTCCCCTCTTTAGAAGAGCTTTATAGTTCCCACTGCCTTAAAAAAGTTCAAAACATTCTCAAAGTTCCATCTCATCCTGGACACCCTTTTTTTGAACTATTACCATCTAGCAGATGGTACAGAATAATAAAAACAAGGACAAATAGGCTGAAAAACTGCTTCTATCCCAGGGAGTAGCTCTGTTGAATTCTACAGTGTTAGTGTGATGTTGCGGTTTTCAATTCAATGTGTGGAGTATGAAGGATGTGTATTTGTGTTTATTTTCATGGCGCTGAAGATGGTGTTTGATTTTGTTGTACGAGGTGCAGTGACAATAAACTAAACTAAACTAAACTAAACCTACTTTCTTCTATAGCAAGTAAATTAAGGTAAAATATCTTTGAAGACTTTGAAACATGTATTCCCAGATTTTTTTTGTCACCTGAACTACATTGCTATTTATGGAATAATCTACCAACTGATTTGCCCACTAACACATCAACATTTAGGTCTATTGTCCCTTCCATTTATTTCCTAGGTTCCCCCACAATCCCTCACATCAAGTTATGAATAAGAAGAGATTGGACAGACATTTGCCTGAAATGGTATAATGTCCTGTTTGAGTAGGAGATTGGATTAAAGGACCTCAAAGGTCCCTTCCAACTATGTTTTTCTGTTACGGTAGGTGGTAAAGAGCAGGAAGAGACATAGAAGTAATTCCTGGCAAACAAATATTGAACAGCTGCTGGTTCAGATATTGGTCTATGGCTGACAGTTTCCTAGACCCTTAAATGTGTAAATATTTGTCCTTATAATACCTTGGTATCTGTAGGAAATTGACTAGAAGACCCATTTCAGCCTCATATGAATTTAAAGTAGATTCAGAAAGATTGGGATATTAAAACACTGCTCAACCCAAAGAACCCCCAGTGCACAAATTATAAAGGTATAAGAGAAACAGTCAATTAATATTCACCTCACTTCTGCTGAATTTGGCATGAATATTAATGTTTGTTTAAATGAAATTTATATTTTGCACACTAGGACAGGCATTCCAATCCCAACTCAGAATTAGTTCATTGAATGCATTTCATGTTTCCTCTTCATTAGCTAGAAGCTGCAAAGAATTATTCCAATCTTTATACCCATTTTTCCTTTTCTCTCCAACAAGCAACTTCTTGCTCTTGGTTTGTTGTTTGTAGTGGTGTAGAACACTTCAGCATGGGGTTTTAGCACATTTCAAAATCAGCTATGCATCTCCGTTGTCTCATGCTCTCACTTGTATTCAGCTGCTGAGCTTCCTATTGTTATCTTTCCTGCAGTGCACGAAAACTGATCTTCCAATTTGAAATGCTGATGTTTTTCTGCAGAATTCATGGACAGGCCATTTTTCTGCTGAATGAAATTCTGGCTTAACTTTTGGTTCTAGAGCTCATACCAACAAATGTGAAGCGATATCCCTAACATCAAAAGCATGGGAAAAATAGGATAATATTTTATATTTTGCATTACATGTGGACAGGGGGACAAATGATCAAAGCGACAGGAATGGGGATAGGTCAGGGTTGAAGCAGTATTTTTCAACCTTGGACACTTTCAGTTGTGTGAAACTGATTCCCAGAAGTCCCTTGGTTTGGTGGGGCAGTTATTATTATTTATTGAATTTGTTCGCCTCCTATCTCATCACAATTATACTTCCCATAGCTAACTTGACCAGGGTGTAGCAAAGCAAGTCAATCTATGTTGTGTACTAAAAATGGACTGCTCGAAATCCCTGCGCCTTGATTGGCTAAGGCGCAGGGATTTCTAATTGGCCAGGCGAGCCGCACCGATTGGCCCGATTGAAGTCTCCCGCGATTGGCTGAAACCATGAGCGGGAGACTTGAATCGCTGCCATTGGCCGCGGCCGCCGCGGCAAAAGAGTATAAAAGCCGGAGGCTTTTTCTCTTTTGCGGTTCGGTTCACGTCTTCAATAAAAAGAGCTGTTACTGATAGTCACTGCCTCAGAGCCTTCCTTTTCGGACACGACACTGGCGACGAGGATGGGATCTCGCCCCTGAACCGAACCCCGTGTCCACAGACGAACTTGCGACAACGAAATGGCGAAAATAGCACCGCCCGCCCCCTTCAACCCCGCCGCCGAGGACTGGGAGTCCTACTCAGACAGATTCCGGATGTATTTAGAGTGTGCCGGCATGAAGGACGCCCCGGGCCCGCTAAAACGCGCCGTGTTCCTGACGCATTGTGGACCAGAGGTTTTCCAGATGGCCAAGGCATTGGCCAAACCGGCAGACGCGACTGCCATGGATTGGGACGTCCTCGAACCCATACTAAAGCGCCATTATGCTCCCGAGGTCCCCATCCTAATTCGGCGGAACGAATTCTACCGGAGATGTCAAAAACCGGACGAGAAACTGAGCGACTTTGTCGCTGAATTAAGGCGCCTAGGCGGGCTCTGTGAGTTTGAGGGATTGAACAGTCTCATAAGAGACCGTTTCGTGCTAGGACTGTGGGATCCGACACTCCAGAGCCGACTTATGGCCAAGGGCGACATCAGCCTCGCCGATGCCATCACCGCAGCCGCGGCCGCAGAAGCAACCCGCACGTCAGCAGACACCATGCGGAGAGCCGAGGCAAAAGGCGCAAACAACAACAACCCCGCAAGGTCGGCCGATGCAAGAATCGAAGCGGCCGCACACTACGGCGGTTACCAGTCAGCCTCCAGCATTTCAGACGATGAGGAGGACACACATCGCATGCAGGCGGGTCGCGGAAACCAGCGAAGCCAAAACAGTCGTAGGTCGAGGACCAACTGCGCAGGGTGCGGCGGCGACCACCCCAGGTCCGAATGCCGTTTCTTTGACGCGGTCTGCAGGCATTGTGACCGAAGGGGCCACATCGCCCGAGTTTGCCGCCAAAAGAAGACACGCAGCCCGCCAAAATGGGAGCAGCAGGATAGAAGGAGAGAGAGCCCGCCAAGAACCAGAGAGCGCCAGCCAGCAGGCAGATGGGACCAGAAGCAAAGATCCCAGAGAAGCGGCGACGGTCGGCGGAAAGAAGAAACCCACCAGACGGTGACAATCGGCCATGCCATCTCCGACGGCGCCAGAAAGATATACGTTGAAGTCTACATCGAAGGTCGGCCTTGCAAGATGGAAGTGGACTCCGGGTCCTACCTTTCCATGATTGCATGGCGCGAAATAAAAAAACTAGTGCCCACCCTGCAGAAGGAAAATGTACCCGCCCAGAAAATCATCATAAGGGACTATCAGGGTAATCGCGTGCCAGTGGTGGGCACCAAAAACTTTAGCGTAACCTACAAAGGCCGAACCGAACAGCTTCCACTCACGATAGTCGATCGTGACCGCCCGAGCTTGCTTGGCCTGCAATGGTTCGCCCCACTGAACATCGCATTGACAGGTGTCAACCAAGTCTCCATGGAAGCCTGGGAACAGCGGTTAGTCCAGGAGTTCCAGGAGGTCTTCGATGGAGGATTGGGCAAGTATAAGGGGCCCCCTATTTCCTTTGACTTAGACCCATGGGTTTCCCCCAAGCGACTTAAATCTAGGAGGGTACCCTTTGCGTTAAAACCAAAAATTGACGAACAAATCAACAAACTCGTCAAGCAAGGGGTATTAACACCTATAGATCACGCCAAATGGGAGACCCCTATAGTGACCCCAGTAAAGCCAGACGGGTCCGTGAGGATTTGCGGGGACTATAAGGCCACCCTAAATAGCGCGCTACAGCAAAGCGCCTACCCAGTGCCCATAGTGCAACACTTACTGCACTCATTGGGAGGGGGAAAAATTTTTGCCAAGCTTGACCTCGCCCAGGCATACCAGCAACTGCCTGTGGACGAAGAAACGGCAGAAGCCCAAACAATCGTGACACACCGGGGGGCCTTCAAGTGCAACAGACTCCAATTCGGAGTCAGCGTGGCACCAGGCATTTTTCAAAGTCTAATGGAACGTTTACTACAGGGCATCAAGGGGGTGGTGCCCTATTTCGATGACGTGTTAATCGCGGCGCCAAACGAAGCCGAATTAGAGAACCGTTTAAGACAAGTCTTGACAAAATTTAAAGAGACAGGACTTAAGGTCAAACGCGAAAAATGCCAACTGTGTACGCAGCAAATAGAATTTCTGGGTTACCTCCTAGACAGACAGGGCATCCACCCTACAGCTAAAAAGGTTAAAGCCATCAAGGAAGCCCCCACCCCGAGGTCCAAAACAGAACTACAAGCATTCCTAGGTTTACTAAATTTTTATAATGTCTTCCTACCTCAGAAGGCAACGGTGGCGGAGCCTTTGCATAGACTCCTAGACAAGAGGGCAGCATGGACTTGGGGGAAACGAGAACAGGCCGCTTTTCAGGGAACCAAAGACCTCCTCACCTCCGACGCCGTTCTAATACAGTTCAGTGAGACTTTACCCCTAGCTGTCACTTGCGACGCATCGCCCTACGGCGTCGGCGCTGTCCTCAGCCATACCCTCCCAGACCAGAGAGAAGCGCCTATTGCATTTTTTTCCAGAACGCTAACAAAACCGGAACGGAACTATAGCCAGCTGGACAAAGAAGCTTTGGCTATAGTTGCCGCCGTCAAGCGTTTCCATGAGTACTTGTACGGCCGCCCATTCAAGATAGTCACCGACCATAAGCCACTGCTGGGCATCCTCGCTGGGGATCGGGCCACACCAAACATCTTGTCACCACGCATGACTAGGTGGTCTGAATTCCTGGCAGCCTACAACTACGAACTGTTCCACAAGCCAGGAAAGAAAATTTCACACGCGGACGCTTTGAGCCGCTCGCCCTTGCCGGACTCGGAACCTGACCCCGCTCCTACAACTAACACCCTGAGCATAGAAAGCCTGCCCATAACCGCATCCGATATTGCCAGGGAAACCAGTAGGGACAGACAATTGGCGAAAGTCTTGCATTGGTTAGAGAAAGGTTGGCCGGAAAAGGACATTGACGAGACTTTTAAGAAATTCCGGCAGCGCCAGACTGAACTGTCTCTGTTAAGGGGTTGCATCCTGTGGGGAGATCGGGTGGTAATTCCGTGCAAATTACAAAGCAGAGTTTTGGAAATGTTACATGAGGGGCATCCTGGCATCGTCAGGACAAAAGCCCTGGCCAGGAGCTACGCTTGGTGGCCAGGGATGGATAAGCAAATTGAAACATGGGTTGCACGGTGCCACCGGTGCCAAGAAACCAGGTCCAGCCCACCCGCAGCACCCACCCGGGACTGGGAAATACCACGGGGACCCTGGTCCAGAATCCATTTAGATTTTGCTGGCCCCACAAATGGACACACTTTTTTGATCACAGTAGATGCATACTCGAACTGGTTAGAGGTGGCTGACATGAAATCCACCACCACGGAGGCTGTCATTAAAGAACTTTGTAAACTATTCTCGACACATGGCCTCCCAGACGTAGTTGTCTCAGACAACGGGCCCCAATTCACCTCACTCGAATTTGAACGCTTCCTGGCTGAGAAAGGTATCCGCCACGCATTGACAGCACCGGCGCATCCGGCGGCGAACGGTAGGGCGGAACGGATGGTCCAATTTACAAAAAAGACCCTCCGGAAAATGGACCACGGGGAGATCAACGAAAAAATTAATAAACTGCTTTTCATACAACACATCACACCTAACACCACAACAAACAAAAGCCCTGCAGAGCTCCTGATGGGCAGAAAGCTGCGGTCACCACTCGATCGTCTACACCCCACATATAACCCGGAGCGACCCCCGGACTCAAGCTCCAGGTACCGGACTTTTCAACCAGGCGACTGGGTTTACGCTAAAAATATGACAGGGGAACCCCTATGGATCCCAGCCGTCATAACACAAACCACAGGCCCACGGTCGTACCGGCTCCAAACCGTCGATGGGCGAGCCTGGAAGCGACACATCGACCAACTCCGGTCACGGGCTATAACTAACCTCAACCCCCAAGACACGAACCAAGGGGGGAGGGAAGACCCGACAAAAGAAATGCAGAAAAAAAGTAAAGACTCACCAGATCGCTGCCTCCGCGAATCCCATCCGGAGAGGAGCCGTCCAGCCAACTCTACCGACTCGGAAAAGCCAAGCGGGAGCGGCAAAATCCGTGACTCAACCGACCCGGTAGGCCCAGGCGGGAGCCACGGCGAGAGCACCGGCCCGACCATCCAGCCGGTACCCACAGAGCCAGAAGCAGCCAAAAAGATGACCGCTCCGGCCGAGCTACAACAGAAGAATGAGCTGCGCAGGTCAACTAGGACCCGACGTAGCCCCGCCTACCTGCGTGATTACACCACGTGAAAGACCCTACCAAGAGGGGAGGGGTGTTGTGTACTAAAAATGGACTGCTCGAAATCCCTGCGCCTTGATTGGCTAAGGCGCAGGGATTTCTAATTGGCCAGGCGAGCCGCACCGATTGGCCCGATTGAAGTCTCCCGCGATTGGCTGAAACCATGAGCGGGAGACTTGAATCGCTGCCATTGGCCGCGGCCGCCGCAGCAAAAGAGTATAAAAGCCGGAGGCTTTTTCTCTTTTGCGGTTCGGTTCACGTCTTCAATAAAAAGAGCTGTTACTGATAGTCACTGCCTCAGAGCCTTCCTTTTCGGACACGACAATCTATGCATGCATGTGGATAATCATGGGTCTGACTCAGCAGTGGGATTCAAAAATGTTTATTACTGGGCTTGGTGGTCGTGGCATGGCTTAGTGGGTGTGACTTGTGGGCTTGGCAGAGGAAGGATACTTTAAAATTTCCATTCTCTCCTCGTGTCGCTAACCTGCTTTCCTGCTCCATTCTCCTGTGCAGGGCAACAAAAGAAGACCCAGTCAATCAGCTGGGACTCGGGAGGCAGTGAATAGATGGGGCGGGGCCAGTCAGAGGTGGTATTTGCTGGTTCTCCAAACTGGTCAGAACCTGCTGAATGCAACTTCTGGTCTGACTTTGGACAGTGGTCAATGTGCCAGATATTATGTTCTTCTCAGACCAATGCCAGCATGATCTGGTGGGGAATCTAACACTATCTTTCTCCCCTGTCATGGTCACACATCACACCCTGGTGGGGCCTGAGAGCCTTTAAGGGTTTCCCCTTCTGCAGGGAGGATGGACCCATTCAATTGGTCTGCCCTCAAAGATTGATGGTTCCCAAATGGATTCCAGAGGAACTGGAGGATATCCCAGAGGATTTGCTTCATGGTTCTATTGAATAGCCTAGAATCACAGGTGGCTGAGGGTTTGAGCAGAATCACATCTATGCAGTCTCTCTTGATCCATCATACTTCATGGAGAAGCTGCAGGCTCTGAAAAGGATTAAGAGATGCCTAGAGCATCATTGGAGAAAAACAAACACCAAGATCCACTATTAAGACCTATCTCACAGTGATAAGAGTCGCAAAACACAATTATTTCTCCACTCTTATTGCTTCTGCAGAGTTTCACCTGCTGGTCAAGATCTGGATCATTCAGTTCCTCTTGGGCTGGGATGGAGGCTCATATAATCATCTCCAGAGCCACACAGTGGAATTTGTTGAATACTTGTTGGATAAAATCACTCAAATTCATTCCCAGTTGGATTCCAAGCATGGTACAAGTCCTTGTGAGATGCCTGGTGGTATTCTACCGGTTTGGCCCGGTTCTGGTGTACCGGTAGTGCCAAAGATGAGCTGGCAGAGAACCAATCTTTCCAATGCTCTGCAGTTGGACCCACCCACCCGCTCCTGCTCCTAGGTCCTTTTTAACCTTTCAGATGTTTGGCATGGCAGAGTGGATTGCTGTGCTAAACAGCTGAGAGGCACAGTAACTTAGTTGTTACTGTTTTAACATGTGCACAAAGCGTGCGTTTGGCGCGCATGTGCATGATCACATGAGGTGTGTGATCCCATTCCTGCAGCCATGCCCACCAAGCCACATCCACAGAACCGGTGGTGGGAACTTTTGAATCCCACCATTGGTCTTACTCTGTATAGAATAGAATAGAATAGAATAGACTAACAGAGTTGGAAGGCACCTTGGAGGTCTTCTAGTCCAGGGGTCTCCAACCTTGGCAACTTTAAGATTTGTGGACTTCAATTCCCAGAGTTCCTCAGCCAGCAAAGCTGTTTCTAGTCCAACCCCCTGCTTAGGCAGGAAACCCTACACCACTTCAGACAAATGGTTATCACTCTCTTAAAAACTTCCAGTGTTGGAGCATTTACAACTCTGGAGGCAAATTGTTCCACTGATTAATTGTTCTCACTGTCAGGAAATTTCTTCATAGTTCTAGGTTGCTTCTCTCCTTGATTAGTTTCCACCCATTGCTTCTTGTCCTACCCTCAGGTACTTTGGATAATAACTTGACTCCCTCTTCTTTGAGGAAGCCCCTGAGATATTGGAACACTGCTATCATGTCATCTCTAGTCCTTCTCTTCATTAAACGAGACAAACCCAGTTCCTGCAACCGTTCTTTATATGTTTTAGCCTCCAGTCCCCTAATCATCTTTGTTGCTCTTCTCTGCACTCTTTTTAGAATCTCAACATCTGTTTTACATCGTGGTGACCAAAACTTATTAAGTGATCTAGGAACAGTGTGCTCCTGTTGGTCCTAAGGAACTGGACAAGGGTAGGGGTAGTAGCCATATGGCAAGATGGGCAGCAAATAACACTGAAGCTATGATAATTTATGACTTTTGTTGTTTGCTTTCCATTTTTCAAAGACTGTCATAAAGAAATGTTGGCATTTCTGTTTTTGGGGGGGATGGGGACTCTAAATGGGAGCCTTATTGCAAATGTTTTTTTTTTTTAAGATTTAAATGGAAACAATAACTTCTTACAGTATATAATGGTTCTGTATTCATAGTGACTGGCACATGAAATATGACTTACGTTTCGAAATAAGACTCAAACAAAGAATGGAAAATTTATTAAGGATAAGCCACCACAAAATCATAACATCACAGAGTAATATAGCCTCACATTTCAGTACAAATGGCTTCATTCCTATAGTAAGACATTATTTTACTAGGATCATAAATGTTTGACCAGCAGATAGAACAGGTTTGTTGTATCAGTAGCATTTACCCTGATAAGAAACACACGTTATTGTTTACAATTCTTGGTTACCTAAAGAAAAATAGCAACAACTGATACATAAAGATGTTTCACCATCATGTTTTAAAACTTTGAAGTAGCATTTAGGAAATTGTTGCATATTTTTTTTACCACCTGATATTTCTAATTGGTATTCCTTGCATAATCTTAATAATAATAATAATCAGAAATAATAATTCTTGTAATAGTTAACAAGATTGCCTCAAAGCAATTTTACCATTATGAATGTTCTTAGTGTGTATGAATTTGTGAATGTGCTATACCTTTTGTCATAAAGCCAAAAAGGTTTCGAGGAAAGGAACACACAACAAATACAAACTTAATGTAAACCACTTCAAACTCGATTGCAGAAAGTACAACTTCAGCAACAGAGTGGAATGCACTACCTGACTCTGTTGTTACATCCTCTAACCCCCACTCCTTTAACCTCAAACTAACCACTATTGACCTCATCCCATTCCTATCAGGTCTGTACGGGGCGTGCATAAGTGCACCATCGTGCCTTCCGTTCTTGTCCCCATTTATTTGTACCTATTTCCTGTGTTCTTACTCATATTTATACTTATACCTATTATCTTTTGATTGACAAATCAAATAAATAAAATAAAAGAAATAAATGTTCCAGGGACTAAAACACTGGAAGTAATGGAACAAAAGGAACAAAAGATTATTCTAATGGTCAACAAATGGACAACCTGAAGAGACACATGATGGATAAAAAGACTAGCAAAGGGTAGAAGGAAGGTTAGACAGATATTTGTTTGGAATTCCATAATCCATATTTGCAACTGTTATCTACAGAGCATCCTGTAGCTCAGGAGTGTCAAACTCGATCGCTTTGCGGGATGTATCATGACATATTGCGATGTTTTTTTTCCTTTGCAGAGCCGGGGTGGGTGTGGCCTGTGCATGACATACCCAACCTGTGGGCTGCCAGTTTGACAGGCCTGCTGTAGATCTATATGCATTGGTTGGTCAAAACAGTTGAATATGAATTTATATGCATGTGTTCAAGTGAGGGAGTGTAACACTAAAGCAATAGTAATTGATACAGCTTATGTACTGCAGGATGAAAGGGGCTCTGTGTCCTCTTTGTCTCCTAGAGTTTTTCATTACTGCATAAGATCCCAAAGTTCAAATCTGTAACACCAGTTCCATGCATCTATAATCATGATAAATCTCCATATGTTCAACACATTCTAATTTGGAATTAGAATTCTAATTTTAAACCACTTTGGGCAAAATTAATAATACAAGTCAAGTGTTGCAAAATGTGCTGGATAACATAGGCTATCAGATCTGAATTGCAAAAATCCAGACAATCACTAGATGACAGCAAAGAACTATTTTTTCTTTTATCACTTCATGAAATTTACTAATAATCTGAAGGTTTGTTTGATAGATTTGATAGCTCTAACCTAGGAACATGACAGCTTTAGTTCCTTGATGTCTCTGTTTTATGTTTGAAAGGTTACAATCTATTTCTATGAAGAAGCTCCCTTCTAAATTAATTCTTCCAAAATCAACTATTTTGCAAAAGTATTCATTATCACTATAGCCTTTAACCATCTCCCGGTGTATTACACCACACTTAACCAAGCTATCCCTTTGATTAACCAAGCCAAAGCTACCCACCATTAAGGGTTACCTGTTGACAGCTTTCAGAAAGAAGAAGCATTGGATAAGACAAGAAATGAAAGGTGTATTTTCAGCCCCGAACCTGCTCTGGGAGAGGGTTCATTCAAACCACAAAGCAGATAAAATGATAAGCAGGAAATGGAATATCTTATGAAAAAACAGAACAGAGCTGAAACAGCTTTAAAATGCTTCCCTTACCCAACCACCCTCCAATAATTGCTCTCAACTGCAACTATCGCAACCATCTTACTCATTTTCCATAGATGTAGTAATCCAATGTAAATGACTCCTTATTTGAACAAAATGGTGGCTTGGAAAACACTTAGTGTTCCTGGCAGTAGGTGCTCAGCAATCACTTGTCCTTTCTTTTGATTGGCAGTTCCTCAATTTTAGCAATTTTTGCTATCAAATGGAATAGCATGCCTTCAAATATTGTAAAGTATTCTACAGACAATAGCTATTGCCTGATTACAAGATCTCGATAAAATAGCACTTGGTTTAAACTCTATGCATTAAATCTAAGATTTCATGAGCTCAATATATTAGAGGTGATTTTAAGGACTGAGATTAGTTAGATGATGGATGGATGATAGATAGATAGATAGATAGATAGATAGATAGATAGATAGATAGATAGATAGATAGATAGATAGATAGATAGATGATAGACAGACAGAGAGAAAGATAGGAGATGAGAGAGAGAAAGATATGCAAGGTTTTCACTGCTATCTCTCTTTGTTCATATGCTAATTGTGTTTTTTAGTGGATGAGCCGAATAAAAACTTTCTGATGTAAAATGAGAATACGCTTGCCTTCCAGGACAAAGTAAGATTTCAAATACAGTATCTTCTTTAAAGAAAGTGAGGACTGACAATTTTGGACTGTTAAGTTCTGCGCATGGGCGCAAGAAATGGAGACGAGACGATGAACAGTGAACTTCAACTCATTGTGGAACAGAGCAAAAATTACAGCAGCAATGGCCACTTTTATAGGCAAGCTGCTGATCAAATAACCAATAAGAAACGGGAAGCATTAGTTCCCTTAACCAATGAAAGAGGCCCGCTAATAGCCAATCAGATTCTCCTGAACGGACCAATCAGATGCCGCTATTATCGGCCAATCAGAAGTGCAGGGCCAGAACCCTGCCCTTTTCTAAAGGTTTTAATAATCTTTATTTAAGCACTTTTATTAATTCACAACACCCCTTCCCCCGGGTTCTGTTTAAGGGGTGCAGTGACGTAATCTTTAAGATAGGCAGGTTGTTTAGATTGTCTGTTAGATTTTCGCTGTCCCCCCAGTACATGTTTATAATCTTGTTTGGGCGGGATGTTTTCTGGCAAGTAGGGTGTCTCCGGTCCTTCGTCTAAAAACTCGGTGCCGCTAATGTCCTCGTTGTCCTCTAGCCTTTGTGAGCTTGCTTCTGACAAGGTGTCTCTTTGAGGCAAGTCCACCATCCTCTCTGATCCTTCCAAATGCTCACTTCTTCCACTCGTGCTTTCTGCCATTTCAAACTCGGTCTCCTCGGCATCTCCTCCCAGCTCAGTTTGGAAGTTACCGGAGTCGCAGAAATGAGGTTGCAGCCTTGAACGCAGCTGATCAATATGCCGCTTCCATATTCTTTTGTCGCGACTTTTTACTCGGTACGACCTGGGTCCTGTGACTTGGATTACAGTTGCCTCGACCCACAAAGGATCACCAGAAAAGTTTATAGCGAAGACTAAGTCGCCTATCTGGAATTCGCAGCATTTCCCACTGGATCCGTGTGGTTTTTCTGGTTCGTACAATGGGTGTAGTCGGTCAAGGTGGGAGCGGAGTTTTCATCCCATTAACAATTCGGCCGGAGTCTTGTTGGTGATGCTGTGTGGAGTGATGTGTTGAAGAAAGAGTATCCGGTTAATCTTATCTTCGATATCGCCATAGTCCATTTTATGTAGGGTCTTTTTGATGAATTGTACCATGCACTCGGCTCTTCCATTGGCCGAAGTTAGCACATGGTGAATGCCACAGTCCGCCAAATACTGTTCAAAAGAAAGCGCAGTAAACTGGGGGCCATTGTCGGATACCAGAACGTCTGGCAGTCCATGGGTTGCAAATAATCTGTCCAATTTCCTGATGATGTATTCGGTTGTGGTACTTTTCATTTCATGGATTTCAAGCCAGTTTGAGTAGGCATCCACCGTTACTAGGAATGTGTGTCCTTTAGTAGGTCCTGCAAAGTCAATATGAATACGGGACCATGGTCCCCTGGGTGTTTCCCACTCTGTTGGGGTTGCTTTCAGTGGGGCATTGCTAACTTCCTGGCATTTGCAACAAGTCTTTACCCAGGCCTCAATTTGCTTGTCGATACCCGGCCACCACGCGTAGTTTCATGCGAGCGCCTTCATGCGCACGATGCCGGGGTGGCCTTCATGCAAGGTTTTCAATACCGCTCATTGCAGCCGCTCTGGGACGACAACTCTATCCCCCCAAATTATGCAGCCTTTTCTGGGAAAACAGTTCCGTCTGTCGATTCTTGAAAGGACTGAAGTTGTCAGGGATTTGATCCAATGGCCATCCTCGCTCGACCCAGCTAAGAACTCGCGCCAAAACGGGATCGCGTTTGGTTTCGATCGCGATATCTTGAGCTGTCAGTGGTGGTGATTGAAGTGTCTCAATCTGGAGCGTTGCAACGGTTGGAGCTGGGTCATCAACAGTTTCCGGAAGTGGTGCATGGCTTAGTGCGTCAGCGTGGGGGATGGCTTTCCCTGGGCGGTGTTGCAGCTTATAATTATATGCAGCCAAGAATTCTGACCAGCGAGTCATTCTGGGAGATAATATATAAGGGGTTGGCTTGTCCCCCGCTATAATCCCCAGCAAAGGTTTGTGGTCGGTAACTACAGTAAAAAATCACCCATAAATATATTCATGAATTGTTTAACAGTAGAAATGACAGCAAGAGCCTCTTTATCGATTTGACTATAGTTACGTTCAGCTTTTGATAGCGTTTTTGAAAAGTAGGCAATAGGGGCTTCACTACCGTTTGGTAACACATGGCTCAAAATGGCACCCACTCCAAATGGTGATGCATCACATGTAATCGTTAAGGGCAAAGTCTCATTATTCTGCATCAAAACAGCATCTGAAGTCAATAAGTTTTTTACTTGTCGGAACGCATGTTCCTCTCCGTGTCCCCAGACCCAGGTTGCCTTTTTGTCCAACAGACGATGTAGGGGCTCGGCTACGGTCGCTTTGTAAGGCAGGAACACGTTGTAAAAATTGATAAGGCCCAGGAAAGCTTGGAGATCAGTCTTATTTCTGGGCCTTGAGGCGCTTTTGATTGCCTTTAGCTTGCTATTGGTGGGGTGAATGCCTTGTTTATCAATTAAGTACCCCAAAAATTCTACACGATCCGTACACAGTTGACACTTATTTTTTTTTATTTTAAGGCCAGAGTCTTTAAATTTCTGGAGAACTAACTTCAGGCACTCCCTTAGTATTTCTCTAGTCGGAGCAGCAATTAAAACGTCATCAAAATAAGGTACAACCCCTTTTATACCCTATAGTACTCTCTCCATCAAACTCTGAAAAATTCCTGGGGCCACGCTAACTCCGAACTGGAGTCGGTTGCACTTAAATGCACCTTGGTGCGTAACGATTGTTTGTGCCTCTGCCGATTTTTTATCTATGGGCAGTTGTTGGTATGCCTGTGCTAAGTCCAATTTAGCGAAGACTTTTCCGCCCCCCAGGGAATGGAGAAGGTGTTGTACCACCGGTACCGGGTAAGCGTTCTGCTGAAGGGCGTGATTCAGGGTGGCTCGGTAGTCCCCACAAATTCTTAATGATCCATCCGGCTTGATGGGTGTTACGATTGGGGTTTCCCAGGGAGCGTGGTCGGTTGGTTCTAACACACCCTGGGCTATTAATTTATCAAGCTGCTCACCAATCTTTGGTTTAAGGGCAAATGGAACTCGATGAGGCTTAAGGCAGATGGGAGCTACTTCAGGGTTAAGGTTAAATGATATCGAGGTCCCCTTGTACTTGCCTAATTTATCTGTAAAGATGTCCTGGAACTCCCAGATGATGACCTCTTCCCAGTCGTCGCTGTTGGTTTGGTGAATGCCAGCTACTTCAATTCCAAGTGGGGCGAACCATTGGAGGCTTAACAAACTAGGCTGATCCTTGTCGACTACGGTTAGTGGAAGGGATGCAGTACGATTTTTAAATGAGACACGGACTTTGCTGGATCCAATGACTGGAATTCGATTTCCCTGATAGTCCTTAAGTATGATTCTTTGGAATCTGAGGTCTTGCCACCGGATGGTGGGAATTAATTGTTTAAGGGTTTTCCAGGAAACCATCGAGAGGGACGATCCTGAATCGACTTCCATCATGCAGGGCTGGTTTTCGATGGCGACCTTCACCCGGATCTTCTTGGTGTCTAATGATGAGGCGTGACCAATCGTAATGGTTTGGTGTGCCTCTTCTCGTTTCGTTGACTGGGCTGGTGGTTTGTTTCTGTAGGAGTGGTTGTTCCATTGGTCGGTTAAGTATTGCCGATTCACAGGACAACTTCCTGTGTGCTGGCAGTAGTTGGTCCCCCTCTGAGGTGGGTTGGATCCTTGCTTGCTTCTACAGACTCTTCCGATGTGACCCCTTTTCCCACACACATGGCAGAGCGCATCGAGGAATTTGCAGTCTGATCGTGGGTGGTTTGCCCCACAATCAGTGCATTGGTACTGCACTCTCTGGTTACATTGATGGCGTTGGTCTCATTCAGACCGGAGCCGGTTGACCTCTTCTTCATCACTTTCTGATGACGATTCGAGGTCCTCATGGTGGGCTGTCATTGCCTGTCCTTCCAGGTGAGGTGAGATTTTGCTGGCGAGTTGGCGGAGCGGGGCGTGGGTGCGGCGCATTCGTGCAGCTGACTTCCTGGTTGCTTCTGCTGCAGTAGCATCAGCGATGGCATCTGCAAGGCTAATGTCGCCTTTCGCCATCAGCTTACTTTGTGTTGCTAGTGCATCTAATCCCAGAACTATTCGGTCTCTCAGGGCCTCTTCAAGGTCGGCGAACTCGCAGAGGCCTCCCAAATTCCAGAGATCCGCAATGCTTTCTCCCTTCCACTGGTCTCTCTGATAAAATTCATGTCTTCAAACAAGTGTTGGTACGGTTGGTGCATAGTGGGCCCGTAGAAGGGGCTCAAGGATGTCCCAGTCCATGGACTTCACCTCAGCCGGTTTGGCTAGTGCCTTGGTCATCTTAAACACAGTCAGCCCGCAGTGAGTTAGGCATACCGCTCGCTTCTTTCCAGTAGTGGCATCCTTCAAGTTGTTGGTCTCCAGAAACATCTGGAATCGGTCCATATATGAGTCCCAGTCTTCTTGTGCCAGGTCGAATGGAGCAGGTGGTATGACGCTGCTAGACATGGTTCAGCTGTTGGTGCGTCTTCAGCCACGTGCTCTGTTTAGCGCTCTGTAGTGCTCAGTCAGCTCTGACGTCTCCAAATCCCACCCTCGTCACCAGTGTTAAGTTCTGTGCATGGGCGCGAGAAATGGAGACGAGACGATGAACAGTGAACTTCAATTCTTTATTTAACATTGTGGAACAGAGCAAAAACTATGGCAGCAATGGCCCCTTTTATAGGCAAGCTGCTGATCAAATAACCAACAAGAAATGGGAAGCATTAGTTCCCTTAACCAATGAAAGAGGCCCGCTAATAGCCAATCAGATTCTCCTGAGCGGACCAATCAGATGTCACTATTATCGGCCAATCAGAAGTGCAAGGCCAGAACCCTGCACTTTTCCAAAGGTTTTAATAATCTTTATTTGAGCACTTTTATTAATTCACAACATGGACTTTATAGCTGTGACTGGCAGGTGTTTGCTCTACCTCCAAACCTGGTAGTCTGAAAAAAAAAATCCTTGTGTTTCATTTATTTGATCCTAAAATATACATTTTAATCATTGGGGGGGGGGCATTTTTTCTGATATAGTTGTCTTTGTATTTATATGTTTCTCAGAAATAACTAGTAAATTTTGCTTCCACTTTAGAGTAACTGCATAGCGCTTACATATATTCTTTTCCCTCCATTCAACATCGATCATAGTTAAGTTGCTAAAACTCAGAGAATCATTAAATAGCAAAGAGATACAGAAAAGTTTGACTTTTCATTGATATCTAGTAGTTAAGGTAGATCTACTGCAATGACTTAGTATGGTTGTCTGAAAGCAGCATGACAGTGCTGGCAATCCCCATGCTGCCAGAAATGTTATGCCTACAAAGCCAGAATTAAGAAGACAGCAACAGACAGCCAATGTGGACTGCCTAGTGAGAAGATGCCACAAGACTGACTACAAGCAAAGGCATAGCAGAGTAGCAACTTTGGAAAATCTGCAAGAAATACCACTTGCCTGCAAGCAAGAACTGGCAGGACCACAAAATAGACAAAGGAATTGTTATGTCCGCGTGGAAAGAAGCCAGGAGTCGGTGACTGTGTTTCAAGCTCTTTTTATTAGTCGGGAACCGAACTGAGGCTAAAGGAAAACTTCGCGGCTTCTTATTTCCAAGCCGCGGCGGCCGCGGCCAATGGCACCACTTTGAATCTCCCTCAATTCGAATTGACCAATCGCGGGAGATTCTCAGCGAGCCAATCGGCGCGGCTCGCCTAGCCAATCAGAGCACCCCGCGCTTTGGCCAATCAAAGCGCGGGGATCTCAAGAATTCACATGAGGGGACAGAACACCCCTCCCCTCTTGGTTCAGTCCTTATGTTGCGTAGTCCCGTAGGTAGGTGGGGCTCCGTCTCTGCCTACTGGACCTGCGCAGGTCAGTCATCGGTTGGATCCCGGCCAGTTTGGTCAGGGTCTCTGTTTCTCCGGACTTCGTCATGGGAACCGCCTGGTCTGTCTGGCCGGGCCGCTCTCCGCAGCTCCCTCCTGGGCTACCCGGGTTGGTTGAGCTGCGGGTTTTGCCGCTCCCGCTCGGTCTTCCCGGGTTGGTTGAGCTGGCCTGGCTGTCTCTTCCTGGTGAGGTTTCATGCTGGCTGCTTTCAGGTGAGTATGGCTGGTTTATTTTTTCTGGGTTTTGGTTCCCTGGGTATTCCCTCCCCTCTTGGTTTGTGTTGCGGGGGTTGGTTTTGCTTGGTTGCACGTCGGTGGTCTCTTGTGTGGTCGTCCTCGATCTTAACT
This sequence comes from Hydrophis major, assembly GCA_033807585.1. Classification (NCBI taxonomy): domain Eukaryota; kingdom Metazoa; phylum Chordata; class Lepidosauria; order Squamata; family Elapidae; genus Hydrophis; species Hydrophis major. The sequence continues at coordinate 245,028,893 of CM066330.1, forward strand.
GGTCGATGTGGCGTTTCCACGCTCGTCCGTCGGTTGTTTGTAGCTGGTGCGAGTGTGGGCCTGTTAGTTGTGTTATGACGGCTGGTACCCATAATGGGTCTCCGGTTAGGTTCTTCGCGTAGACGGCGTCGCCTGGTGCGAAGGTTCGGTGTTTGCTGGTGGAGTCTGGGGTTTTCTCTGGGTTGTACGTGGGGTGTAATCTATCGAGTGGGGACCTTATTTTCCTCCCCATTAGCAGTTCTGCTGGGCTTTTATTTGTTGTGGTGTTTGGAGTTATGTGCTGTATGAAAAGTAATTTATTTATTTTGTCCTGGATCTCCCCGTGGTCTATTTTCTGGATGGTTTTCTTTGTGAATTAAACCATCCGTTCCGCCCTACCATTCGCTGCCGGATGCGCTCTCACCGCGTGTCGTATGCCCGTCTCTGCTAGGAATTTTTCGAGGCGAATTGGGGCCCGTTGTCAGACACGAGGACGTCCGGGAGGCCATGTGTTGCGAAAAGTTTGCAGAGTTCTTTGGTCACGACCTCCATGGTGGTTGTTCTCATGTTGCTTACCTCCAGCCAGTTGGAGTAAGCGTCTACAGTTATTAAGAAAGTGTTTCCTTTTGTGGGGCCGGCGAAATCTATGTGGGAAATCTTTTGTGGGCCCGGCGAAATCCACGGTCCCCTGGGGGTTTCCCACTCTAGGATGGGTGCTGCGGGTGAGCTTGGCCTAGTTTCCTGGCATCGTTGACACCTTGCTACCCAGGCCTCGATCTGTTTGTCCATCCCTGGCCACCAAGCGTAACTTCTGGCCAGGGCTTTTGTCCTAACGATGCCCGGGTGCCCCTGGTGTAACAGTTCCAAAACCTTCCCTTGTAGTTTTTCCAGGATGACCACCCTATCCCCCCATAGTATGCACCCTTTTAGGAACGAGAGTTCCGTTTGCCGGTTCCGGAATGTCCTGACGGACTCGTCATTGTCCCTTTCTGGCCACCCTTTCTCTACCTAATGCAAAACCCACGCCAGACGTTTGTCTTTATTAGTTTCTCGGGCAATGTCTGACGCAGTTATGGGTAGGTTGGGTAGGGTCTCTATGCTGAGGGTGGTCATCGTGGGTGCTGGGTCAGTGTCAGGTTCCGGTAACGGTGAGCGGCTTAAGGCGTCCGCATGGGAGATAGTCTTACCAGGTCTGTGTGTGAGTCCATAGTTGTAGGCAGCCAGGAATTCGGACCACCTTGTCATTCGGGGAGACAGAATGTTCGGGGTGGCCCTGTTCCCTGCAAGGATTCCCAGCAGCGGTTTGTGGTCGGTGATGATGGTGAACGTCCACCCGTAGAGGTACTCGTGAATCCTTTTTACTACGGCGACGATAGCCAAAGCCTCTTTGTCCAGCTGGCTGTAGTTCCACTCCAGTTTGGTGAGGGTCCTTGAAAAAAGCGCGATGGGTGCTTCTTTTCCATCGGGGAGAGTGTGGCTGAGGACAGCGCCGACGCCGAAGGGTGATGCGTCGCATGTGATGGCTAGTGGTAGGGTCTCGTTGTACTGGATGAGGACGGCATCCGAAGTGAGCAGGTCCTTGGTTTTTCTGAAGGCGGCTTCCTCGCGTTTCCCCCAAGTCCAGGTAGCCGCCTTGTCCAAAAGCCTATTCAAAGGCTCCACCACGGTCGCCTTTTGGGGCAGGAAGACATTATAAAAGTAAAGTAGCCCCAGAAACGCCTGCAGTTCTATTTTTGACTTGGGTGTGGGGGCTTCTTTGATGGCTTTAATTTTCTTGTTGGTGGGGTGAATGCCGTGTCAGTATAGGAGGTATCCTAGGAATTCGACCCGCTCTGTGTACAGCTGGCATTTTTCCCTCTTCACTTTAAGCCCGGTTTCTTTGAACCTCGTTAGCACCTCCCTTAGGCGAGTCTCTAGTTCGGCCTGGTTGGTTGCCGATACTAGTACATTATCAAAGTATGGGACCACCCCCTTGATGCCCTGTAAGAGTCTTTCCATGAGGCTCTGGAAAATCCCAGATGCCACGCTGACTCTAAATTGGAGGCGGTTGCATCTAAAAGCTCCCCGGTGGGTGACTATGGTTTGTGCCTTGGCAGTTTCCTCATTGACCGGCAGTTGCTGGTATGCTTGGGCCAGGTCAAGTTTTGCAAAAACTTTGCCCTCTCCCAGTGAGTATAGGAGATGCTGCACTACTAGGACGGGGTAAGCGCTTTGCTGCAAGGTGCCATTTAGGGTGGCCTTATAGTCCCCGCAGATTCTCACTGACCCATCAAGCTTAATCGGGGTGACTATGGGGGTCTCCCACCGGGTGTGGTCTATGGGTTGTAATACCCCTTGCTTGACGAGCTTGTCAATTTGCTCATCTATCTGAGTGCGAACGGGACCCGCCTTGGTTTTAGGCATTTCGGGGGAACGTTGGGGTCTAGGCTGAAGGATATAGGGGGCCCTCGGTACTTGCTTAGGGTGCCGTCGAACACTTCCTGGAAATTCTGGGCCAGTTGCTGCTCCCAGTCGGCTTCAGCAATGTGACTTGACTGCAATGCCTAGCGGTGCGAACCATTGAAGTCCCAGTAGGCTAGGTCGGTCTCGATCGACGATGGTTAAGGGAAGTCTTTCGGCGTGTCCCTTGTAGGTCACTGTAAACTGTCCTGTTCTGACTACAGGGATGCGGTTTCCCTGGTAGTCCTTGAGGATTAGTCTCTGGTTTTCTAGTTGCTTTCTCTGGATGGTAGGCACCAAGCGTTTAATTTCTTGCCAGGCTACCATTGAGAGGTAGGACCCGGAGTCCACCTCCATTTTACAGGGTTTGCCTTCGATGCCTACCTCCAGACCTTTCTGGCGTCTGTGGTTGTGGCGTGGCCGATGGTGACCGTCTGATGTGTCTCTTCTCTCCGCCTGGCCTCGCCGCTTCGTTGGGCTCGTCCGTTTCGCTCCCAGCGGTTGTCTGTTGGCCGGTCTCTGGTCCTGGGGGGTGTGCTCTCTCGTCTCCGCTCGCTTGCCTGGGGCTGTGGGTCTTCTTGAGGCGGCAAACGCGTGTGATATGGCCCTTCTTGTCGCATTGCCGGCAAACGGAGTCGAAGAACCGGCATTCGGATCTGGGGTGGTCGCCTCCGCAACCGGCACATGCGGTCCTCGACTTACGACTCCGCCGGCTGCGCTGGTCGCGGCCTGCCTGGAGACGGTGGATGTCTTCCTCTTCGTCGGACGTGCCCGAGGTCGAGTGGAGTTTGCCTTGGTGGGTGGTGGTTTCAGGTTGGGCCTCGGTCGACCTTGCAGGGTTTTTGTTTGCGGTGCAGTCCCCGGCGTTCGGTCTCCGCATGCGGTCTGCTGACTGTCGGGTTGCTTCGGCGGCCACGGCTTTGGAGATGGCGTCGGCAAGAGTGATGTTGCCCTTAGCCATCAACCGACTTTGGAGAACAGGGTCCCAAAGGCCGAGCACGATTCGGTCCTGAAGGGCCTCGTTCATGTTGGAGAACTCGCATAGTCCTCCCAGGCACCACAGCTCTGCAACGAAATCACTGGGACTCTCGCCCGACCGCTGGTCCCACCGATAAAATTCGTGCCATCGGATGAGGATGGGCACGGCTGGAGCGTAGTGGTTCTGGAGCAATGGTTCGAGGTCCTTCCAATCCATCGCGGTAACGTCGGCGGGCTTGGCTAGCGCTTTTGCCATCTTAAACACTGTGGGCCCTCAGTGTGTTAGGAAGATGGCTCGTTTCTTCGGTCCTGTGGCATCCTTCAGATCGTTGCATTCGAGGAACATGTGGACTCTGTCCGTGTAAGATTCCCAGTCCTTGGTAGCGGGGTTGAAGGGGGTTGGTGGCACAATGCTGGCCATCTCGTCGGTTGGCTGGCTTCCGTCGGACACGTGCTTCAGTTCAGGATGAGAATCCCACCCTCGTCGCCAGTGTTATGTCCGCATGGAAAGAAGCCAGGAGTCAGTGACTGTGTTTCAAGCTCTTTTTATTAGTTGGGAACCGAACTGAGGCTAAAGGAAAACTTCGCGGCTTTTTATTTCCAAGCTGTGACGGCCGCGGCCAATGGCACCACTTTGAATCTCCTGCGATTCGAATTGACCAATCGCGGGAGATTCTCAGCGAGCCAATCAGAGCGCCCCGCGCTTTGGCCAATCAAAGCGCGGGGATCTCAAGAATTCAAATGAGGGGACAGAACAGGAATAAAAAAATGAAGAACCTAAAGTGCTCTGGGTCTTCTGAATTCAAACAGACAAGCATTTCAAACTGACCTTATACCTCAGACTTAACAATTGTTGGTAATAAAGACAAAATATTCTGTATTGTGGCAGGATGTGGCAATATTTGGAGGAGAAAAAGAACAAGAGAAAATCAAAATACAAAGACCTGCAAATAAAAATAGAGCAAACAAAGTAAAAGAAAGCAAAGATAATACAAGCAATTATAAGGGGCCTGGATGCAACCACAAAATATCTGCAGCTCTACATGGATACCCGTAGCATTAATAAAATCCTCACCAGTCAATTGCAAAAGGCAGCTTTATTTGGAACAGCTTACATCCTGGGGCATTACCTTTAACATTGTCAAGTAACCATCTGTCTATCCTGGCTGCTTGGGAAGGTCTCTGTTAGGTGGATAAAAATGCCAAATCCAGTCTAAACATTTGCTTATGTAGCAAACCATAATAATTATTACACCTGCAATAGTGGTATACTGTTTGATTTAATGGAAATAGACCCTTCCTTCCAAATTGTCCATTAGATGGAGGTTTCAGTTTCTGATTTAATAGTGTGGGCAAAAAATATTGTAGAAGGGGGTACCCTCGAAGAGGTTGAAATATTTATAAGTTCTTCAGGTATGGTTGTGTCGAGTGAGGATCTTGTCATGGGACAGGTGTGAGACATCAGTGGGAGTCTTGCCATGATCCCAAATCCTTAATCTTTATCCACAATGATGCCAAACAGTACCAGTTTCATTGGAGAAACACAAAAATCATCAGCCATGCTACCACTCACCACATTCATGAGTTCATCGAAGTCTGGCAATCTACAAGCAATTCCAGCTTGTAGTTGACCTACAACAAGCCTACAAATCCCTCAAAATCAAAATCCAAATCAATCAAATTGTAAACTGTAACAAGCAATGATTTAATATGGTAATTGTAAGAAGCATGAAACTAAGATCTTATTATACAATTATTATGTAAGTTATATAGCTGTTAAATGTAATATACATAAATTTATAATATACATAATATTGTATGGGAGGGAAAGAAATGACATATGGAATCTGACAGATAGAAAATAAATATAGTATATGGTAACAAATAAAAGTGATTATATTATTAGTAGAATTGTACAATTTGTTAAATGAAAATAGAATGGAAATTATGATGTGTGTATTATAATGAGATTAGAAAGGGACTTTGTTTTTTAAAAAAAACATAAAGGTGGCATAATTAAAAACTAGAAAAGGGGACAAATGGGTAATATAAATTAATATGAATTTATGAATGATTAGTTGAATTATATTATACATTTGTTAAACATTGCAAATATGACAATTTTTATAATAGTCACAACAAAAGCGATGTTAAGCATATAGAGATTAACATAAAATAATACATGGGAATATTGGATGTTAAAAATTGATAATATGTATTAATATCAAACTAGATAAGAAAGCTAATAGTATCAATATGAAACTGTCATATTTGTTGTTAAAACGTAATATAACCTGGAGCCACACTGTTCACACAATGATGTTTGTAGAAATAAAAAATAAAAAATGTATTTTTTAAAAAAGAATCCAAATCAGAGCCAACCAGAGACAGCACCGACAACTCAATGAACCCACACAATCCCCCTACCAGCAATTCACAAGATCCATCACAAAACTCTCACTGATGACTCACAGCTGACCCATCACAAGACCTTCACTTGACACACCCACATCTAAAGTCCTTAAAAACAGAGCACTGACACTTCCTAAACTGCTCTGCAGATGTTACCTATCCTGGTAATGAAATGTTCAGAAACCAACCCACAAGTATGGAGAATGAACCTTCACCCACATCCTATACCTGAGTTACAGATGTTCGCCACTGCAGAGAATAGAATTTGATCCTGTAAGTTTCATATAAGAATCTACAATTGTGCAACATCTTCTTGTCCCATGTGTGATGATGGGTGGAAGAGTAAAAATAAAATCATGCTGTCCATAATTAGTTGGCTTTTATATGGTGTTTGTTTCCCAGATAATGACAAATATCCATTACTGCAATTTCAGAACCAAAGAGAATTTTGTTTTATGCACAACTTATGATAAAATGTTGCTTAATGGATTCTATAAATGAGGCAAGGCAGCTGCAAATTTACTCACTTCACATGTATTGTAGATCCTTTTTGAATATAATTGCAGTCCTTGTTAGAACTGCTCAGTACCAGCTGCCATTTGATGGTTCTTTGCTTGTGTAAAATTTGTACTAGTGTTCATGACAATTGTCAACCCAACTTACTCTCATTTTAAATAAGACTTTAGAAAGCATATGTTAAAGTCACATGGAACTCAGCTAGATGTCTTAACCCCCTGCTTTAGGAAATCCAGAATAATACTGGATCTATATTCAGCTTGAAAACCTCCAGCAAGAAGGACCTGTCCCAAATGAAAGGACAATTCACATCAGTGCTATGTCATGTGATGAATCCTGGAGCATCTGTTCTCGCCTAATTGTAGGCATTTTCCTGCAAAATACCATCTACTGCAAAATCATCACTTTGCAAAATCAAGATAGGGCAGCACCTGATTTTCCATCTAACATTCTAGCAGACTTGTTTTGGTTTGTGGAATAGTCTGTGTGTCCCAATCCTGCTAAAATTTCAGAAACCTTCACAGAGTTGCTTCTCTCAGGGTTAAAGCCTGCTGGGTATATGAGTAATTAGTTTATGTATGTGTAGAACACATCAGTTGTCAAAGTATCTATGAAAATCATTTGAGTGATGCCCATAGATGCTGCTTTCGTTCTGAGGAAAACTCCATGGGATGAAGTGAAGGGGGGAAAGTGGATGGACTTTCTCCCATCAAGGCCAGTAGCAAAAGCACTTAGACTTATATACCACTTCACAGTGGTTTACAGAGTCAACATATTTTCCCCAACAATCGGGGTTCTCATTTTACCAACCTTGGAAGGATGAAAGGATGAGTCAAGCTTGAGCCAGTGAGACTCGAACTGTTGAACTGCTGGCAGCTGGCAGTCAGCAATAGCCTGCAGTAATGCATTCTAAGCACTGTGCCACCATGACTCATATGGGCTTCTTTCTTCTTCATGTAGCGCTCTTGGGTTATTCCCCTGTTTGTTGGAATGCTAGAAGTGGCCATTGTTTTCTTAAAAACAGAATATTGCTTTTTCTTCTTTTTTTTACTGTCTTTGAAAAATGATGTATGCTACAGTGGAAATTTGAAAACAAACAACATCCTGAAAGAAAATAATGGAAAATTAAGTCCTTCTTGGTAAGAAAAAAAACATTGACGTTTTCACATACTTATTAGGCAATGAGATTTATTCAACAGTCTTTGGCCTAACTATGTAGAAAGGGTTTCAGTGGAAGAATACAATAGAAATCACTGAAACCAGAAATGCTCGACTATAGGGATCAGTGGCTCTATTACAAAAAAGAAGCAGGATAAAGAACTGTGTTGGCTAAGGACCAAAACCAAATTCAGCTTAAAGAAATGGAAATGTAACTGAAGACAAGTCAAATTAACAGCAGTTAATATGAAATGCATGGGAAGTAATTATGGTTCCATCACATTAAAAATTCAAACTGGCAATTTTGAGAGAGGCTGGAAAGACCACACCCAATACTTCAGAAGTTACAAATTGTTAAATTGTTCATTTCTGGAATCATTCTTATAAAAGGTATTAGTAGTTCTGGGGTGGGGAATCCAAGGTTTGTAGAAGTACAAAATATATTTAGGAAAATACCACCATCACCACCATTATTACCCCTCACATCTCAAGAGAGATTATAAGCACTGAACAGTTTAATGCAGATTGAATATGCTCATTCTTAAGAAATGCTGGAGAGCCACTGTGGTGTAGCGGTTAAGGCATCAGGCTAGAAACTGGGAGATTATGAGTTTTAGTCCCATCCTAGGCACAAAGCCAGCTGGGTGACCCTGGACCAGTCACTTTCTCTCAACTCTAGGAAGAAGACAATGGCAAAACACTTCTGCTACGAAAACTGCAAGGGCTTGTTCAGGTAGTCTCTGACAATCATATACAATTGAATGGATTTTTTTAAAAAAATGAATGCCAATTGACAACTGAGATGGGGGGATAGCAAAGGGACTGAAGTTCCTGGAAATATGTAAGCATCTTTGGGGAGGATCCACTGTAACTTTTTGGGGGGGAAGATCTGACTTACAGAGCAGAATTTTGATAAGTTGATGAAAATAAAGGCAGGCAGAAGAGTATCAGGAAAGACCTCTCAATCTATAAATATACAAACAATTATCTTAAATAAAAGTTTTGTTTCAGTTGATCAACTCACTTCTGCTTCCACTTTGCTGCAGAATTAGTTCTCATGGTCAGTAAAGGAGGAAGAGGAGGAGGTACAGCTGGTAGAAAGGAACCTATTGAGAAAGCCATGTGGAGGAAAATAATGAACATGGTAAACGGTGGGATTCAAACATTTTTATTATCAGTTCTGTGGACGTGGCTTGGTGGGCGTGGCAGGGAAGGATACTGTAAAATCTCCAGTCAGAGATGGTATTTTCTGGTTCTCTGAACTGCTCAAAATTTCCGCTACCGGTTCTCCAGAACTAGTCAGAACCTGCTGATAACACCTCTGATAGTAAAGATAATGTACTCTATAATGTTTTGCTGCTTGTTTCTTTATTTGGCTTTCTTGTTTTTCTGTGTGTTTTATTGAATGCAATAGTAAAAAGCTTCATCAATAAATAATCATGAATCTGCCTGTGTTCAAAGTGGATAATCAATTGCAATTTAGCACTTTAAAGTCATCTCATCTCAATATGGCTTTTGGTCAACAAGACTAATTGGCAATTTACCAGCGGATGTTGTGCTGGATAGTCCTGGGTTAAGAGGGAGGGAAGCGAGTTATTTATATGCCATTTTTTGTTCTTGTGTTTGGTTTCATAAACAGTTTTCCTGCATTATCAACATACAGCATTAGGTCCCTTTGCCCAAGTAGGCAAGGAAAATACTTGCACCATATGTGCTACAGTGCAAAGGAATTATCTTTGGTTGGTATCAGTTCCTTGTTGATTCAGCCACCAATAAGATGACATTTTTGTACAGGTTTTACAGAGGGGGTCTATATCAAACTGACTTGGCCAAACATTTCTGACTGGGCAGAAATGAGAGGAGAAAGATGATTCTGTAAGTTGAAAGCTATGGATCAACATATCAGAGTGTAAAAAGAATATATAAATAAATCGGCTGTTGGATTAAGCCAAAGGCCATCTTAGACCAGCATTTTGTTTCTGATAGTGGTGAAGCAGATACCTCTGAGCATTTTCAAGCAGGAGATGAAAATTTACTGCTCTTTTGCCATTGTTTCCCCGTAAGAAGGGTTTTTCTGATTTTTTCAGAGTGACAATTTCCATTAATCTATTCTAGACTCTCAGAGCACATCCATAAAACCAACTAGCAGTCAGTAATAAACATGATGAAAACTACTTAATCTCACAACACATAGACTCAACATAGTTTCAACTGAGAAACTGTGAGCAGCTAGTCCCTGTGAGGAAGCTCTGGCAGTCAGACAAATCAACCATCAACATGCACACAGAGATAAATAATATTTACGTACCATTCAAAAGAGACAATCAAAAAGCTAAAAGGGAAACAAGAAGATCAAAACACCTCCTCACTAGCAATCAACTTCTGAATAAGCAGGGATAAAACCAGGATGAATATCAACCAACAACCAAGCAGTAAACAATATACCAATTAAGAAACCACAAACTTAGACAAAAAAATATAAGAATAAAAAACAGCCTAATCAAGGAACTACCAAGAAGAAAACAATACTTTTCCTAATAGTCAGGGCAAATCCCTATATATAAAATGAGAGCAGACTTTACTCCTTTTTAGCACTGAAGATATTACATAGTTGGGTAATGAAATGCTAAAGAAAATAACCAAGCTCAGAGAGATAAATTCATATACTGATTTTATTATGATTATAACATTCAGGTCTTAAAAACTCTATCAAACATGGCAAAAGGCACTAACATTAAGTGAGAGGACCCTAACACATGTTACATTTTAACCTGTTTGTACAATCTTTAAATCCTTAGGGGGGAATTCAAGGATTTGAATGCAATCTTGTTTTTATGCAGAGTTTTCAAGCTGGGGTGAGCAAATCCCCAAAAGGTTTGGAAATGAAAGGAAACATCAGGAGACCCGAGTCCCTCACTTTCCTCTAGCCTACATATATATCACATTCTAATTCAGCATCTACTGAGAGGGAAGAAATTGTTCCAAGTAGAGACCCAAGGGGCTTTTTTTTCTCTACATGTAAAACTGACCAAATGCTACTGATCAATTTAATTATAAAGGAGTCTGAGTACAGGTAACAGATTTGTATTTTTTAAAATTAGAGTTTTATTGTAAAATCTGGCTTCCCTGAAGTAAAACAAGAATATATGAATAAATAAATAGATGAGTTTGATTTGGTAAAGCAGGCATAATCAGTTTGGACAGAAATGCAGTTTGGAGTGTTTTTGAACAGGCTAGAGTATTGAATGTATGTCCACAAAATCCAAAGTTGTTTTGTTAAAATGACAGAAACAACATTATGCTGTCATGATGGAAGTGACTCCTTTTTTGTACAAGGTGATATCACAACACAAAGCTGCAGAATTTGTCAATGATATCCTATTGCACATCACTATCCCAGGCTGTGGAGAATTTTTTTATGGATATGCTTTCGTAGCGCTTGGAGGTTGTCAAGGTTTGAATGGAAGGAAATAGACTGACATTGAACTCTGGCAAGTTGGAGTTGTTATTGTCTTCTGTCAATGTCAAAGTTATACCATGATGTCCTGTCCTGGACATCAAGGAACAATATTGTGACTTGGGGATTCTTCAGGACTCACAGGATTCCTGTGAGATAAGCAAATAGATGCTGATTCCAGGGAGCCTGTGCTCAGTTGCAGCTGATGTGCCAGTTGTGGCATTACCTAGGGCAGGAATCAGGAGAACATGGCAACATTAATTCATGCCCGTATCATTAGCCAGACAGATTGTGGCAGAATGATGTCTGGATTTCCAGGAAAGAAGGGCTGTTTTCCAGAGGTCAAAGAGGCAACAGAGTTTTGAAAGTTTGGTCAGCAGGAAAAATGGCTTTATATCTATAGTTATGCAGATAGTTGCTTTAGTCTGGCAAGCTTTTGTCTAAAGAATAACAGTTGGAAGGGCTATTGGAGGTCTTCTGGTCCAGGAAACTCAATACCTTTTCAAACAAATGATTATCTCATGTCTTCTTCAAAATGTCCAGTGTTAGAGCACCCACATATTTCTCCTTAATTCCAGGTTGCTTCCCTCCTTGATTAGTTTCTATCCATTGCTTCTTGACCTGCCTTCAGATGCTTTGGAAAAATAGGTTGACTCCCTCTTCTTTTTGGCAACCCATTAGATATTGGAATGCTGCTATCATATCACCCCTAGTCCTTTCCATTAAATTAAACATACCCAATTCCAGCAACCATTCTTTATACGTTTTAGCCTCCAATTCCCTAATCATCTTTGTTGTTCTTCTCTGCACTATAGGAGAAGACCAATAAAGGAAAACTACTCAGAAGTAACTCCATATATTGATCTTGATTCTTGGGACCTGATACAGATTACCATAATGTGCTCTTCTTGGAATTGCCCTTAAGAAGCATTCAAAAACTATAGTTGTTTCAAATTGCAGCAACCTTCATACTTCCAATTTCCTGGCATTGGAAGAATACTATACTGATTTTGTGGACATAGTATTGGTTGCTCACTGGTTTCCAACTCTAATTAAGGTGCTGTTTTGATGTATGAAGTATTTTATGGTTCAGTTGCAGGATTGAGCACTATAATCAGTATTGGCCTGACTCAACCAGGAAAAAACGGCTGCTAATCCTATACTTTTAACGAGGCTTTAGGGGAGAGCTGTCAATATCCCATGCTAATGCTACGTTTCCCGAAGTCGTGATACATCACATGACAACGCCGTGATGACACAAGGTTGACACCTCTGTTTTAGGGGATCAAAACAAGATAGCACTGCTTTTCTGTTGATGTTTTAGAAACATTTGAAGCTTTTGAAGAGCAAGCTGATCTGTAGAATTTTAAATTGAAAACATCATCTCTGCCTTTATCTTGATTTCTTTTGTATTTTCTACAGTTTTATTTCTGTGGTGGTGTATTCTTGTTGTTTTTATCTTTATCCATGAATGCTTTGATTTGGAGGTCTTCTGTGATTTGGAAGTCTTCTGTGTAAGCCATCAAGAGTTGTTTTGATTGTGGCAATGTAGAAATGAATTACTCAAATAAACCTTACAAACAGGAAAAAATAATGTAACAAAGCAAAGAATAATGCAAGAATAGAAGAAAAGAAAACATTTAAATTAGTATTCTCCCATTGTGACAATGTTATATTTTTTATGTTCTTATTATCATCCTTCATAAGTAATTGATTTACTTGCCAGGACAAAATGTGACAATAGTGCAGATGAAAGCACACAACTCATTAAGAATGTTATCTTTGCACCCACACAAAACGTTCTACCTACAGTACAAAAGTTGGTGGAACATTTACAACTTTCTCAAATGAAATTCTGCAATCCAGGTAGCCTTCAACACACAATGACAATTTAGACCTAAATTTCCATTGCTAAGTGATGGGGTTATAAAGTGAGAATGTGTAGGAATGTGTAGGAGGCACCACTGGGAAGGGAATCACAAAAACACCTGTCATAACTATCATTTATTTCCATCACAACTTCAAATTATTGTACTTCTTCCCTTGATCTTGATTTTAGCCCTCTGTTAATACAACTTAGGACTGCATTAGCCTTTTTGGCTGCTGCTGCACACTGCTGGCTCATATTTAGCTGGTTGTCCACTAAGACTCCAAGGTCCCTCTTTCAGTTACTGCTATTGAGCCTGATTTCACCCAATCGATATGTATACTTTTGGTTTTCTTGCCTTAGTGTAGGACTTTACTTTTCTCTACGTTGAATTTCATTTTGTTAGATATGGCCCAGTGTTCTAGTCTGTCAAGATCCATGTGGTTCTTGAGCCTATCTTCTTGGGTGTTAGCTATTCCTGCCAGCTTAGTATCATCTGCAAATGTGGTAAGTTCCCCTTGGTAGATTCCCTCATATAAGTTGTTAATGAAGATATTGAAGAGTACTGGGCCTAAGAAGGAACCTTGTGGCAACCCACTGCTTACTTCCCTCCGTGTAGACTTAGACCCATTAAGGACTACTCGTTGAGTACGGTTTGCCAGCCAGTTGCGAGTCCATCTAGTGATGGTGCTATCTATTCCACTTTTTTCTAGCTTACTAAGAAGTAGGTTGTGGTCTACTTTGTCGAATGCCTTGTTGAAATCTAAATATAATATGTCCACAGTATTTTGCTGATCTACTAATTTAGTCACTGGTTGCTGAATGAATGGTTATAAGCTAAAGATTATCTATATCCTCCCCATTGCTCCCCAGTCCCAAAACAGTTCTACTTTTCTCAGCTAAAATTAATAAATAACACCTGGGGAACAGGGGTGGGATTCTACCTGTTCAGCCTGGTTCAGGTGAACCAGTAGCTCCAAAGATCAGCTGGAAGTGAGCCAGTTTGCCTTCATTCCTTTCCCCCCCCCCACTGATCAGCTGTTTTCTGAAGAGCAGCTGTGCCACGTGGTTTAGATTAACTAGAAAACAGGAAGTGATTAGATTTCTTGTTTTCCAGCTGATCTAAATTGCATGGCACAGCTGATCCACACCCTCACTGTTGTACTGCTTTGCCCAGTAGGCTTTCCTGAGGCCCAGGAGGCAAAAAATAATAATTTATTTTTATTTTTTCCCTGTTAGACCTCAGGGAAGCCACCTGGGAGCAAAAACAGGATGTGGGGGTGGGGGGCTGCGCAACACACACACCCATCCCATTTTTGCTCCCAGGAAGCTTCCCTGAGGCCCAGTAGTCAAAGAAAAAAAACACACACACACACACCCAGGGACATGACCACTTGGCCACACCCACTTAGCCACCCCCACCTATCCATACCCACAGAACCAGTAGTTAAAAAATTTGCATCCCACTCCTGCTGGGGAATCACTTTGCACCGCAGTATGAATAGTATGTAAAAAAAACATACTATTTGTATATGAAAGAAGTTTTAAGAAACTTGCAAAAAACTTTATCCAAACAAATCTATTTTATTTGTTCAGTGAAGCATCCACGTTTACCTGTTGCTGGGCAGTCCTGCACTGCAGAATTAAGCTATTGACTTCTAAGATATTCTGTTCAACTTCAAAAATCTCTCTGGATGACAATGCGGCCATAAAAAGACTTGATGGATTGTTCTTCCCCTTCCCATCCATGCAGGGGAAACCAATCTTGCTAACTAACCAGCACCAATCTTTTCATTTAGGATTGTTCCCTCCTCAATATTGATTATTTATTCACTTGGTAAATTCATATACTGATTCATATGTAAAAGCATTGTGAGATGTATAAGCATAGTGACTCTGTTCTGGCATTCCTCCCAACTTTCTTTCTTTCTTTTTTTTTTTTAGCAACAAAGGAATATAGCAACAGCAAAGAAAAAGGCAGGCAAGAAAGACATCACAAACTAGAACTTGAGTAGCCATGAAGGCCTTACAAAAGGTATTCTGCTGTGATGGCACAGTGATTAGAACGCAGTACTGCAGGCTACTTCTGCTGACTGCCAGCAGTTCAGCAGTTCAAGGCCACTGGCTCAAGGTTGACTCAGCCTTCCATCCTTCCGAGATTGGTAAAATGAAGACCCAGATTGCTGAGGACAGTATGCTGACTCTGTAAACGGCTTAGAGAGGGCTGCAAAGCACTGTGAAACAGTATATAAATCTAAGTACTATTGCTATGATATGTCTATATCTAAAAAGTCCAGAATCATGCAAGCATGATATTCCCCATGACACTCTATGGACTGAAGTTGAACTTTGAAGAAGCAGAATAGAGTATTGATGGTTTTAAAATTTGGTATTAAAGAAGACTTCTGAGAAGACCATGACAGTCAATAAAACAAACTGGATAATCAAGCCCAAGTTCTCACTAAGAGGTTTTTGGTGTTCCCTGAGCTTGGTTTTTTTCTAGCAGATCTTTCATTACCCAAACTAGGCAACATCATAAGCTGTCCTGCTCACTCATACATACACATAACTGTGGTTTAATGAGTTTATTAATATTAGCCAACAATTCCATTCACCAAAAACCTAGAACTGTCCCAATTAAGTCCAGCCATGAGCAGATCAAGGTTAGTCCACAGAGCAATAGCCAAAGAGTCCACAAAGTACTTGAAGATTTCTCAAACTAAACAACTCCATCAGACAAACTTATATCTACCAGGCAAAGTTAAATTCACACACAAGAGAGCTCATGAGGCAAGAAAAGGCCAGCATTTCCAAGGCATGATCCAGAGTGAGGCAGGAATCACGACGACCAGAAAACACACGGTTTGGAAACAAATATGTTATTCCCAGCAACACTTCCATTTGTCCACTGTGATAAATGGCCAGCTTCCAGCGCAGTTCATCAAGACAGGAAGAGATTTCTCCACTTAGAGCAGTGATTTCTGCACTGTTAGAAGAACTGAAAGATCATATTAGAGACAGATCACCATGGGGGGAAATCTGTGTGGCTGCTGACAGTTGACATCAATTGGATGGCACATAATATGTCAGTGCCTGCTGTTTTCCTCCCCTTATGCTTTATATATTAGGAAATGAAGCAACCTTTTTCAATGATCCACTGAAAATCTAGAATTCTCTCTTTCAAAGAAAATCAGTCTCTTGTTTGATGCCCCTGGAATGTCTTACAGTTTGTTCTCTTACCTAGTCTATGCATTTATAGAAAGAAATTATTGCATTATGTTCACTCAGATGCATTTCCTTCTCAGCTTTTCTCAAAGAGAGAAGGAAATTGAGAAAGCAAAAACTGTCAGAGCCCAGAAACTCAATAAGGCTGAGACTTACCAACCATTTTCCCATCATTTCCAGGCTCATCCAAAAGATGTCAGTTAATTTATCCATACAGCACAGTTCAAGTCCATTAAGAGTTCTTGCCCAAGCAGATATCAATGACCAAAGGGCATCTCAGCTTCCTGCTCATTGGCATTTCTGCATGTTGCTCTATCATCTATTGAAAAGACCAGTAGAGATATTTCTTGTTCTTCAGAACCATGGAACTGGTTTCAGGAACACAAAAGCCCAGAATGAGATGAGACTAGCGAAGAACGCTAAGAATAACAATATATTCAAAATAGAAGAAAGAGAAAGAGATCAGTATACCAGCTCAGTGAAGATAGAAATCTCTTATGGTAACATGGAAAATAGCTATTCTACTTGTATTTGTGGTCCAACATCCTTCAATAGAGTCACTGGGCAGATAAAGAAATCAAACAAATAAAGAAGAGCACTTCATTCTTGGTAACTCAACCCAAGCCTGCTCCTTCTGCCTAAGTTTCCACTAATCTAAACAAACTCAAGACTGCTCTACTTATACTCTGAATGAAATAGGACTGTTTATTCCATTAGCCACCTCCAGCTTTCATCTACTAGGACTACTCATCACTTTTCAGCAGGGTTGTCCAACATTGGCAACTTTAAAACTTATGAACTTCAGCTCCCAAAATTACTCAGTCAGCCAGGAATTGAAATCCACAAGTTTTAAAATTATCAAGCTTGGATACCCCTGATTCAGGGGTGGGATTCTACCAGTTCGCACCTATTCTCTAGAACCGGTTGTTAACATTCTAAGTAGTTTGGAGAACCAGTTGTTAGAAGAAATTACTGGCCCAATCCTGTAAGGAAGGCAGGAAGGAAACATTTCGGTGCTGCCTCTCTGTTAACCCTTATTACATCCATACAGTCATGAGAGGCCAGGAGAGGAGATGCATGCCTCGATGTGAGTGATTTTGAGTTGGCCACACCCAGCCAATAACATGACCACCAAGCCATGTCCACCCAGTCACATGACCACCAAGCCACACCCACCAACTAAGCCACGCCCATAGAACCAGTTGTTAAAAATTTGAATCCCACCCCTGCCCTGGTCTAAAGCCTCTTCTGCCAATACTGCTACCAATACTACGAATACACCACCAGAGATCCTGACTCACTTCAGATGAAAGACTATTCGGACAACTTTAGTACATTGCTGGTCAATGGCTAGAAGGTCCTGTTTTCAATTCTGAGAAAGTTTCATGGTTCCAATGTTGGAACCATGAAACTTTCTCAGAATTGAAAACTTTTTCAGAACTGAAAACTTTCTCAGAACTGAAAACAGGACCTTCTAGCCTAAAACTGTGGGCCATATTTGCACAGAATTGGGGAATGAATCAGTCACTTCCCAAGGTACAAATTTATTTTCCAAATGTATGGCACATGATTGTTAAGTGGTGGCAAACCTATGGCATGTGTACCACAGGTGGCATACAAAGCCCTCTCTATGGGCATGAATGCCGCTGTCCCAGCTCAGCTCCACCACGCATGCACCTGCACCTCCCATCGGCCAGCTGGCCTTCAGGTCTCTGCTACACATGTGCGGTGGGTGGGGTGCATGTGTGGGGGCTTGCATGCATAGGGGCATGCATGCATGCATGGGGCATGCACATGATCGCACCTTTCATTTTGGGTATGCACGCACACACATGCTTTGGGCACTGAGTGCCCAAAAGGTTTGCAATCACTGTCCTAGACAAAGGGAAAGCAACAGTTTCTGAAGTCTTTGCATTCACCACAAAGAAAACTTTGCTTGTGGGTTAAAAAATGTTTCATAGCAGCCTTATCATGGTTTGGACTGTTTGAATAACATATTTTTCACACACATGTACAAGTCACTTCACTATGATTCTAAATGGGACTATTAAGGATCTTGCCTTGTATAAAAATCAAAGAAGGGCCATGTCTTTGGAATACAAAGCTCCTTTTCTAATAAAGGGATACAATCTATTCATTGCAGTTAAAGTAAATGACATTGATTACAAACAAGTCGAATGTTGCTCATCTCTGTCCATGCACACCGCTCTGCTTTGAGAATTAGTGGCCGTGTGGATTGATTGCTCAAACTTACTATTACCTCTAATCAAAGAATTATTATTCTGGTTTGCAGTAAAAAATAAAACTATAAAGAGAGAAAAGCTGAAGAGAGTAGTGATGATGTAAGCCATATAAATATTTTACTTAAGGAGCCAGATTCATATCAAAAGGTATTGTATGCTATGTTTTGAGAACTGGGCAAGCTAAGGGAATAATCAGAATAACAGAGTTGGAAGGGACCTAGTCCAACTCTCTGCTCAGGCAGGAACACCTACACCATTTCACACAAATGGTTGTCCAATCTCTTCTTAAAAATTTCCAGTGTTGGAGCAGCCCCAACTTCTGGAACAAATCATTCCATGGATTAATTGTTCTGTCATAACATTTCTCCTTAGGTTGATTTTTTTTCCTGGAGAACAATTCACTGTTACCCATGATCTTACCAATGTCCCTCATTATTGTTTCTTAATACTCCTCTCTAACCACCTTTCAGAATGGTATCTATGGCAACAGGAGAATGAATGGTTATTTTACTGTCACTGGAAGGAGGGGGAGAAAGTGGTAAAACTTTAATCTTCTATAGACAGTGGATCCTCCTTACCCTAAGTTATCTGAAGCTTCTGGGTGGTTGTTTTTAAGCTGTCAACTCAGTTACATTTTTCAGACATGATCTGTAGTGTTGCTTTTTTTTTTATTGATTGATTTGCCATCAAGTTGTTGTTGACTCATAGCATCCACCGATATGTTTCTCCATGATGATCTGTCCTTAACGTGATATTTCAGATCTTCCAACAGGACACATAATAAAAAATGTAGCTTTACATATCATATTACATTTTACAAGAGTTCTCATCCACATTCTGACACTTTCTAAATTCAAAGCTTAGCTGGGCTGCTCAAAAACCTAGATCACATCATATCATTGACTGACATTGTGAATAATTCTCTTTCATGCAGGGACATCAAGGCATTTTCCTGCTACATTAATCTCTGGTGTATTAGTGTAGCACATGAAGATGAGGTTGCCTAATTCAAAATAGATTGGTGCATTCAGAGCAGAACAGCTCTGCTTTTTCTTGCTTACCTAACATCCCATGAAATGAGCAGTAGAATGGATGGATGGACAGTTAGGAATCCACCTACCATTGAAGCATAGCAACAGGAAGCATGGTGCCTTCCACACATGTTATAGGTAGTCCTCCCCAATGCTACTTTGACCCAGCTTTGAAGTTTCAGATGCACACCCGGTGGTCATATGTTTAATGGTCATTTGCAGCATCCCGTGGTCATGTGACCACAGTTGCAACTATGATTTTGGTACAATGGGCTTCCTTAAACAATTGTTGCATTTGCTTAACAACTGTGGTATTCATTTAATGAATGACTATGATGTTCGCTCAATGATTATGCCAAAAATATCATAAAATTGGGGTACAATGACATACTACTTCATAATGCCTTGGTAAGGCCACACTTGGAATACTGCATCCAGTTTTGGTTGCCATGATATAAAAAAGATGTTCAGACTCTAGAAAGAGTGCAGAGAAGAGCAACAAAGATGATTAGGGGACTGGAGTCTAAAACGTATGAAGAATGGTTGCTGGAACTGGGTATGTCTAGTTTAATGAAAAGAAGGACTAGGGGAGAGATAGCAATGTTCAAATAACTCAGGCTGCCAAAAAGAAGAGGGAGTCAGGCTATTCTTCAAAGCACCTGAGGGCAGGACAAGAAACAATGGATGGAAGCTAATTATGGAAAGAAGCAACCTGGAACTAAGGAGAAATTTCCTGACAGAACAATTAATCAGTGGAACAATTTGCCTCCAGAAGTTGTGAATGCTCCAATACCAGGGGTGGGATTCTACGAGTTCGCACCTATTCACTAGAACCGGTTGTTAACATTCTAAGCAGTTCGGAGAACTGGTTGTTAGAAGAAATTACTGGGCTAATCCTGTCAGGAAGGCAGGAAGGAAACATTCTGGTGTTGCTTACAGAAACTGCCTCTCGGTTAACCCTTATTACATTCTTGGCAGGACTAGACTTCCTGTCTCAGGAATGTCTCTGGAATTTTTTCCCCCTCCTTTGCTGGTACTTTACTTGTGTGGAGGGACCATTCAAAGTTACAATGGCACTGAAAAAAGTGACTTAAGACCATTTTTCACACTAACGACTGTTGCAGCATCCCCACAGTCATGAGAGGCCAGGCGAAGAGATGCGTGCCTCGTTGTGAGTGATATTGAGTTGGGCACACCCAGCCAATAACATGACCACCAAGCCACGCCCACCAACTAAGCCACGCCCACAGAACCAGTTGTTTAAAAGAATTGAATTCCCACTTCTGGGTGGGGGGCTATTATTTTATTAATTTATAATTTGACTAAAAGAGTTAATCAAGCATTCCTCTAGAGATTCATTATTGCTGTGGATTGTGCAAGTTGTTTGCTTAGTTTTTGTCCTGAGCAGAGACTCTGTTGATCTGAGTGGGGAATCTTACATTTATATCTTAAAGTGCCAATACCCTCTTGGCTGAACTGAGTTCGAAGTGGACTGACTTCTTCAGAGTTGAAAACAGGAATGGGGAAGATTAAAAAGTGCTCAGAAAGGATTTCATTTTAAAGAGCAGGCTGGAGACTATGTAGCCTGCCCAAATGTCAGCAGGATTCAACTACAAGCAGTGACTACCTGTAGATGGGAAGCATTCTACCTTGTGTACATCTATCAGTTGTTCTTCATAATGAATATAATAAGGATAATGAAATTTGCAGATGATACTACACTTGTAAGACTTATTTCTGGGGATGATGAGTCTGCATATCGGGATGAGGTATTACAGCTATCCCGTTGGTGCAAAAATAATAATCTTCTATTTAATATTAAGAAGACCAAGGAGGTTATAGTGGACTATAGGAAAAAAAGAGCAGACATTCAGCCACTGTATATAGAGGGAGTTCGTGTGGAACAGGACCATCATTACAAATAACCTGACCTGGAGTGCAAACACCGCTGCTTTAATTAAGAAGGCACAACAATGGTTGTATTTACTAAGGATTCTTAGGAAACAACAACTGGCTGAGAGTCTATTGACTACTTTCTATCGGAGTTCAATTGAGAGTATATTATCCTACTGTCTCTGTGTATGGTTCTTGAGCTGCACAGGGCAGAGAAAAAGGCAATTCAGAGGGTGATTAAGACGGCCCAAAACATCATTGGCTGCTCACTTCCCTCTTTGGAAGAACTGTATAGGAATAGATGTAGGAGGAAGATACTTAATATATTGAATGACTCCTCTCATCTGGGACATCAGCTCTTTGAACTATTGCCATCGAGAAGGAGATTTAGAGTATTAAGAACAAGGACGACCAGATTTAAGAACAGTTTTTATCCAAGTGCAGTTTTGAGTTTGAATGCAGGGTCATAAGATTTATGTGGAAGTAAATGGCTGAGAGTAATGGGGTTTTACATTTTTAAATTGCATAGAGATTATTGTATGGTTGGTTGTGTTTAGTTTTAATTTAATTTTTTTTTTCTTTTAGTGGTGTTTGTCCATTTTACTTGTGGAAGAGCACCTCATTTCATTGCACCCACTTGCGAGTGTAATGACAAATAAACTCTTATGTCTTATGTCTTCATAGCATAATAACTGACTTAAGGACTGGATGATGGCTTTTTTAAGATTCTCTATCAGCCTCTATTCATTCTGTTATTTAAGATTTGCAGTTATCTTACTGACTTGAGGAGACATTTGTCTTTATAAGCTTTTCACCCTTCTTGCTTTTCTCCGTAGGATTGCTTGATCTTTTTTCCTTCCATGCCATTTCCTTTTATGAGGTTGTATTCCAGGGGTGTCAAACTCACATCATCATGTTGTTGTCATGTGACGTGTCACGACTTTTTCTCCCTTCACTAACCCAGGGGTAGTGTTGTGGCCCACCAGCGGCCAGCAGAGCTGGCAGCAGACTCAGACAGTGAGGAGATTGGGGAGGAACCTGGGCCAGTTCTGAAGCCTGGGGAAAGCTCTGACAAGTACTCTGCGTCAGAGGCAGAGATGGGGCCAGGGCCATCCAAGAGTTATCAGCTGCCTTTGGAGTTGGACATCAGTGGGGCAGAAGAACAGCTGGAGCCTGTTCCCAATGTGTGCATGCACAAAGCTGCCAGGAGAAAGAAACAGTTAAGGAAGAAGGGTCGACTCGGGAGTAAAAGCACAGGTAGACGGTGAATGGCCCCTCAAATAGGGAATAACAAGGAGTGAAAGGGGAGTGGTGTTTGCAGGAGACAATTATTTCATTTAATTAGGGTGAAGATTTGTTCGTGACTCCTTGCCAAGTATTTTCTGGTACAGCATTGTGCTTGGAAGCTATTGGCCTGGCAACTGTCATGCCCCTGTTTGAGTCTGAATCCAAGGAGGAAGACAAACAGCTGACAGGGAGTGGGACTGTGGCTCTGTTGGCTGTGGAAGAAACTGAGGAAGGGCAAAGTCTGGCTGGGCAGAGCAAGAAAGAGGTAGAACAAGGGAATTGACTGATCAGGGATTTTAACTTTAAATTTTACACCTATATAGTACATACATGTAGTGCTTGACTGTAGCCCATTCTTGAATTTGCAATTGTGATACCAACCCCCATGGTCATATGATTGCAGTTTGGGTGCTTGGCAACTGGCTTACATTTACAATGGTTGCAGAGCCTTGCAGTCGTGTGATCAAATCTGCAACCTTCCCAGCCATCTTCCAACAAGCAAATTCAATTAGGGAAGACAGATTTGCTTAACAACTGCATGATTCACTTAACAACCATGCGATATGCTCAAAGACTGTGGTGATTTGCATAATGACTGTGGTAAAAAAAATGGTCATAAATTGGATCTGGTAACATGATTACTCACTGAATGACCACATTACTTAGTGACCCAAATCCCAGTCCCAATTGTGGTTGTAAGCAGAGGACTACTAATATATCTACAATCAGAGGTGGTATTCAGCAGGTTCTGACCAGTTCTGGAGAACCAGTAGTGGAAATTTTGAGTAGTTTGGAGAACCGGCCAATACCACCTCTGACTGGAGATTTTACAGTATCCTTCCCCTGTCACACCCACCAAGCCATGCCCATAGAACCGGCAGTAAAACAATTTGAATCCCATCCCTGTCCAACACTGGAAATTTTGAGGAAGAGATTGGTTAACTATTTGTCTGAAGTGGTGTAGGGTTTCCTGCCTAAGCAGGGGGTTGAACTAGAAGACCTCTAAGGTCTCTTCCAACTCTGTTATTCTTTGATTCTATGACATAGTGACCCACCTAACAACTGCCATGATCTGTAACAATAATTTTGGATTCAATTATAGTCATATGCAAAGGACAACTTATAATGAATAAAACTGAACCAGCAAACTAGTACACATAAATTCTAGCCCAGTCAATTATAAAAGGAACCCTAAACCCAGCTCTGGTCTCTTTGAATGGGTAGCAAAAATGTCTTTATTGCTCGGCAGGATGGTAGATCTAGCAAAACTATTCTATAATCAGAAAGTTCATATCCAAGTACAATTACATAGGAGGCATGAAATATGGAAAAATTTGCTTGACTGTTTGGGAGAAAGCAAGCATGAAAGAGCATATTAGATACGATTCATTCTTTATTGAAATGGCATAAAAATGCCTGCCAATAAATAAAAAAAAACTAAATAATTTCAGTGAGTTTTTTAAACGTAGTAATATCTAGTAGCAACAGAAAACCTATATAAAATACTACAAATTAGTCAAATCTACAATTTAGAGGCAATATAATAATGCTAAACATAAAATTTGTAATATATTTAAAAATGTAATTCTGCTTTTTAGACAGTGTTCATCAAAAAAAGAAAAACAGAGTCAGGATCAATTGAAATCTCAAAGGATAAACATTCAACAAATTGAAAATGAAAATGAAGCCAGAAAAGACCATTTCTCACATGGCTGGTAAGTAGGCATTTGTACTCAAGGATGCTCCATGGGATGTTCTATAGATTTTACATTTGAGCAGGTTTACAATGGATGGTTCAACAGATAGCCAGGCATTAAGCCATTTATGATTTCAGGAAAGGGATATCCAAACTTCCATTAGTCTTCAAGGTCAGCTTTTTCGTACCTTAAACTGGATTAAAACCATATAAACCAGTGGTGGGATTCAAAATAAGTTACTACCGGTTCTGTGGGTATGGCTTGCTGGGCGTGACATGGCTCTGTGGACGTGGCTTGGTGGGCGTGGCAGGGGAAGGATACTATAAAATCTCCATTCCCTCCCCACTCCTGGGGGAAGGTTACTGCAAAATCCCCATTCCCTTCCCACTCCACTAACTCAAAATTTCCACTACCGGTTCTCCAGACTTGGTCAGAACCTGCTGAATACCACCTCTGATATAAACAGAGATTAAGTAGACTTATTGGAGGAACTAAGAAAGCCAGTGGAGAATTCCTGCCAAGTATAAAATGCAAGACCTGTTTATAGTAAAAGCAAGGGTTATTTTTGTATCTTATTTTTTCTGCCTGGCTGATATAATAGTCTGGCGGCTACACCACAATGGGCAGGAGGAATGATGAACATTCATGCCTTGCAGGGGTGGGATCCTACCAGTTTGCATGTATTCGCTAGAACCACTTGTTAACATTCTAAGCAGTTCGGAGAACCAGTTGTTAGAAGCAATTACTGGCCTAATCCAGTAAGGAAGGCAGGAAGGAAACATTCTGGTGTTGCTTACAGAAACTGCCTCTCCATTAACCCTTATTACATTCTTGGCAGGACTAGACTTCCTGTCTCAGGGATGTCTCTGGAGTTTTTTTTCCCCTCCTTTGCTGGTACTTTGCTTGTGTGGAGGGACCGTTCAAAGTTACAGTGGCACTGAAAAAAGTGACTTATGACCATTTTTCACACTAATGACTGTTGCAGCTTCCCCACAGTCATGAGAGGCCAGGCGAGGAGATATGTGAGTGATATTGAGTTGGGCACGCCCAGCCAATAACATGACCACCAAGCCATGTCCACTCAGTCACATGACCACCAAACCATGCCTACCAACTAAGCCATGCCCACAGAACCAGTTGTTTAAAAGAATTGAATTCCCACCCCTGGGTGGGGGGCTATTATTTTATTAATTTATTATTTGATTAAAAGAGTTAATCAAGCATTCCTCTGGAGATTCATTATTGCTGTGGATTGTGCAAGTTGTTTGCTTAGTTTTTGTCCCGAGCAGAGACTCTGTTGATCTGAGTTGACTCTGTTGAATTTATATCTTAAAGTGCCAGTACCCTCTTGGCTGAACTGAGTTCGAAGTGGACTTCTTCAGAGTTGAAAACAGGAATGGGGAAAATTAAAAAATGTTCAGAAAGGATTTCATTTTAAAGAGCAGGCTGGAGACTATGTAGCCTGCCCAAATGTCAGCAGGATTCAACTACAAGCAGTGACTACCTGTAGATGGGAAGCATTCTACCTTGTGTACATCTATCAGTTGTTCTTCATAGCATAATAACTGGCTTAAGGACTGGATGATGGCTTTTTTAAGATTCTCCATCGGCCTCTATTCATTCTGTTATTTAAGATTTGCAGTTATCTTCCTGTCTCAGGAATGTCTCTGGAGTTTTTTTCCCCTCCTTTGCTGGTACTTTGCTTGTGTGGAGGGACCATTCAAAGTTACAATGGCACTGAAAAAAGTGACTTATGATCATTTTTCACACTTACAACTGTTGCAGCATCCCCACAGTCATGAGAGGCCAGGCGAGGAGAAGCCTGCCTCGATGTGAGTGATATTGAATTGGGCACGCCCAGCCAATAACATGACCACCAAGCCACACCCACCAACTAAGCCACGCCCACAGAACCAATTGGTAAAAAATTTGAATCCTACCCCTGATGCCTTGTCAATCGGTCAATCTAGCTCAAGTTATTTTCCTCTGACCTTGGCAGACATTGCCCTCACCTTTCCAACATAATCAATGATGAAGGGTGCTGGAAACTGCAATCCAACCATGTCTGTGTGGAAACTTATACTGCAAGTCAACAAGTATTTCTGACCCTAACCACCATTGTGCAATCTAACATAGTGGCCTATACACTTCCCCCAAATAAAATCAACTGAAACTTCATAAGACTCTAATGTTTGGGTGTTGTCTTATTAAATGCAGTAAAATCTTGCTTGAGATAGCAGTAACAATAGAACTTAGACTTATATACCACTTCACAGTGCTTTACAGCCTTCTCTAAGCAGTTTACCAAGTCAGCATATTGCCCTCAACAATCCGAGTCCTCATTTTAGAATAGAATAGAATATAATTCTTTACTGGCCAAGTGTGATTGGACACAAGGACTTTGACTTGGTGCGTATGCTCTCGTTTTATTGTCCTTGGAAGAATAGAAGGTGGAGACAACCTTAAGTCAACCTTGAGCCTGGTGAGAATCAAACAGCTGAACTGTGAGCAGTCAGCAGAATTAGCCTACAATATTGCATTTCAACCACTGTGGCACTGTAGCTCATGAAATCAAGATACCTCTTGAGGCAGTGGTGGGTTGCAAAATAGATTACCAATGGTTCGGTGGGTGTGGTTGGTGGGCATGCTTTGCATGCGCTCACACACTTTGCATATGCACAGAGGCTTTCCTATTCACCTCCTGCAATCCTGCACTCTCCCTTTAGCTTCAGCAACTGACTCGTGGCAATCTGTTATGCCACACAAAGCAGCTGCACTTCAAAAGCAGGGAATAAAGGTCAGTATGAGTGGGAGGATGGGCCCAACAGCAGGTCCTCAAAGAGAACCGGTTTGGTCTCTGCTGATCTTTAGTGCTACCGGTACACCAGAACTGGGCCAAACCGGTAGAATAGCACCACTGTGATGAGGTCAATGAACTTTTTGGAGATCTGACCATCTCAGTAAAGCGCATCCATGATTTTCAAAACTATGAATATCTCTTGAAGTATAACAGATATTTCAGCATCTGTAAGTAATATCAATCATAAAGGCATGGTATAAGCATATAAAGTCTAGGCCAAGGGTCTTCAAACTTGGCAAGTTTAAGACTTGTGGACTTCAACTCCCAGAATTCATGAGCTAACATGACTGGAGCAGGAATTCTGAGAGTTGAAGTCCACAAGTCTTAAACTGTCAAGTTGGAAGACCCTTGGTCTAGGCTAACAATTTAACTACCATATATTGTCCCAAGTGAAGAACTGCATATTATTTTACGAGGGAAGTCATAAAAAGAAGAGTACAAGGAATCATAATGTTCATATACTGAGGGCAGCCTGGAGGCACAAGAACATTTATTTTTTCCTAGAAATAGTTCAAGAATATATGAGGTTTCTTGCTGAATCTTCCATAAGCATCCTTATGAGTACAATCAGTACTTCACCTGATTGAAAATAGCAATAACCTGCATATGATCTACAAAGCTAAAAGCCCAGCCCAAAATCCAGTTAAGGATCTTTAAGTCCCATTAGATCAATGCTTTTTCTCTGCTGCAGCTTCATCATGCAAGGACAGTAATACAGGACATGGGCATATAAACAGTACAGGTAGTCCTCAATTTACATAATCGAGCATAAAATTTCCATTCCATACAAGATATTAAGTGAGTTTCGCCGCACTTTATGATCATTCTTCTTGCTACAGTTGTTAAGAGTATCATTGCAGTTGTTTAGTTAGTAACATGATTATTAAAATGGCTTTCCTGTTGACTTTACTTGTCAGAAGTTTGCAAAAGATGATCACACAATTTCAAGACACTGAATCTGTCATAAATGCATGCCAATTGCCAAGTATCTGAATTTTGCAGGATCCAATTATGAGTCAATCATTGGGACCAAAGTATATTTTTCAAGCTTTCCAAATATGTGCACTGGGCTACTCTACCTGTGCATTTATATGGTACCTACTTGCGTGTAGCTTTTAGTTGTTGATGACTGGCTAATAAGTCATTGACTGTTGTTTTCTTCGGCTCCCAAGTACCTGATGGTAAATCAGCACTCCTGTTGATTGACAAGGGGCCTGTTTCCCAGGCTTCAATCATTTTTCTGATTGAAATGATTGAAACCTAAGGAATGGCTTCTTGTTGATTATTTAGTCAATGCTGACTCACCAACAGCTTATCAGGTACTTAGGAGCCAAGAAGGATGGCAGACAGCACAAGGAAGCAACAATCAATGACATCATAGCTAGCCACTCACCCCATAATTAATAACTAAAAACTACATACAGCCAGGCACCATATAAATACAACCTGTAGAACATCCTAGTACATGTATTCTGGAGAGGGGAGGGCTGAGAGAAAGAGAGGGAGAGAGGGAGGGAGAGAAGGAGAGGAAGAGTGGGAAGTAAAGACGGAGAGAGAGAGAAGAAAGAGAAGAGGGGGGAAAACCCAGTGACTGACAAACTGCATCCTGCAACATTATCCTGGACCACATATATTTACTTTAATTCACTTCTGAATGTTGATCATGCGACCATGTTGATCTAAAATGGTAGTAAATGTGAAAAATGATTTATAAATTTTTTTTTTCAGTGCTGTTGTAACTTTGGTCACTCAACGAATGGTTATAAGTTGAGGATTACTTATACTGCTGTTCCAGCCATGCTGGAGAACATTTTCGGATGAGAAGGACATGGAACCAGGGACATACGGTAGCAGCAGTCCTGTGATTGAATATTCCACAGTACTGCAGTGAATAATTCTCCTTTGGCGTTTCCAGTTCCAGCAGATTCCCAAGACATTTGTCAGCTGCAAACTGACAATTTTTTAGACTCAAAAGTTCATCCCTTCATCCTAATGGGGATTCAGGAGCAGGAAGATGAATATCATAGATCTGACAGCTATGGATGCTAACAGAAGGGTGAGCTCTGCAGCTCCAGTACAATGGCTCAGCATAGCTTCTTTATTGCACTCACTGTGGAATAAAGAGAATGATGTTTAAAAAGGAGCTTAGATGTCATCTAATCCAACCCCCTGCTCAAGCAGGAGATCCTATACCAGGGGTATCAAACTCACAGCCCATGGGCCGGGTGCATCACGTGTTGGCCACATCCATGCCCAGTTTAGCAAAGAGGGGGAAAAGTCATGATACGTCACATGTCAATTCTGTGACGATGCTAGTTTGACACCCCTGCTTTATACTATTTCTGACAAGTGGCTCTCCAATCTCTTCTTAAAAGCTTCCAGTGATGGAGCATTCACAACTTCTGAAGGAAAGCTGTTCCGTTGATTGATTGTTCTCACTGTCAGAATATTTCTCCTTATTTCTAGGTTGAATCTCTCTTTGGTCAGTTTCCATCCATATTGGAAAATATTGGAAAACTGCTACCAAGTCTCCCCTGGTCCTTCTCTTCACTAGACTATCCATGCCCAGTTCCTAAAACAGTTCTTCATAAACCCTATTCAAAAAGAACAGAATGAAACAAGGGCTTCAGATTCAAAAGACAAATCCACATTTATAAAAAAAGGTACATTTTTGTTTTCACTAAATCTTCATTTTTCTGATTGCCCTACCAGAACTAGCTTTTTATTTTCTTCCCTTTCTTTTATTCTGGAGCAGATTTTTAACTTAAATCATTTATGCTCCAGTCAGCTTTTTATCTATTGTCAGATTTTATTTTTATTATGGCTAAGGACTTCAAAAACTAGAAATACCCTAGGGCTGCTTCAACCTTCTTGCAAAGGTCATACAAAGGTCTGAATCTAATTGTGTAATTGCCAAAATGTTATCACATTCATTTCACTGAATCATATATATGGAAGTGCTCTTCAAGTCCCAAAGGTTTTGGTTCCTTTGTTTGTTTTGTTTTGGAACTTTTTTAAAAAAGGAAAACATTATAAATCTTATTCCTAGTGATTTAGATTCTTTTCCTTTGGATTTTTTTGCCTTTAAAAAGAGGTTTTTGTACCTATGGTTGGGTTTTAAAAATATTTATTGAAATGTTTATTTCCCTTATATTTCTTTCTTTCTTTCAAGAAATAGAAAATAGCTTCACAGTCTTATTTATTTCATTGCTTTGGTCTACTGCAATGTACACAGGGCTTCCCTTGAAAAGTGTCTGGAATGCAGCAGCAGTGTGAACTGTTTTGGGTGCCCTAAAATGGCACATGTAGTACCTCTGCTATCTGAGCTGCTCTGTATGCCATTTTGCTTCCAGATCTAGTTCAGGTGTTAGTCATCTACATGAGACCAGAATACATGAGGAACCATCTTGTCCAGGGGTGTCAAATTCAAGGCCAGCCCATAGGGTGCTTAGATCAGGCCTGTGGGGTTGACCAGGAAACAGCCAATGGGGCTGGCCAATGGGGCCTCTGCCAGCAAAAATGGAGCTCAGAAGAGCCGCATGTGGCCCTCCTCAGCTCCTTTTTCACTGGCAGAGGGTTGCAGGAAGCTATTGCGGACAAAAACAGAGCTTGGGAGCCCATTTTCTTTGGCAGAGCACCCGGGTCTCCACAGACACCCCCAACACAAGTGATCTTGACCTGTCCACACCCCCATCCCCCCCCCCAAGGTCAAACACAATCCTGATGCAGCCCTCATTGAAATCGAGTTTGACAACCCTGGTCCAGTGGTGTGTTTCAAATATTTTTACCGCCCGATCAGTGGGTGTGGCTTGTTGGGCACGCTTTGCACATGTTCACACACTTTGTACATGCACATGTGTCTTATGTGCACTTTGTGCTGGCACAGAGGCTTTCCGACTTGCCTCCTGCAATCCTGCACTCTCCCTCTCGCTTCACCATGCGGCAATCTGCTCTGCCACGCAAAGCAGCTGCACTTCAAAAGCAGGGAATAAAGGTCAGTATGGGAGCCCAGGTGAGCCGGTGGGCCCAACAGCAGACCAGCAGAAGCATCCGGCAGAATCGGGCCAAACTGGTAGAATACCACCACTGCCCTGGTCTTATCCCAATTACTTCTACCCATCCCAGTCCAACAGGGAGATATGCTGTGATTCCATTGATCAAGGTATTTTGATTGGCAGGATCCAGGAAGAAGGCCTGCTCTGCTATTCTGCCTGCCCATTGGGACATCCTACCCTTAAAGGTGAGACAATCCCTAACTCTGCTGCTTTTCCAGAGGAGTGTTCAGACCTGGCTTTGTCAATGTGCCTGGAGATCTAAGAGCACGATGCACACTTGGGAATGGTTGGTGGCTTCTGGTGCCCTGCTAACCTTTTAGCTTCTGATCTTTGAACTTTTATTTTTATTCTTACTTGTACATTTTAGCTTATTTTTGACTCTGTTTTTAATCTGTGCAAGTGTTTATGTGGTTTTATTCAGTGGTGGGATTCAAATTTTTTTACTACCAGTTCTGTGGGCGTGGCTTGGTGGGTGTGGCATCAGAAGGAGACTGTAAAATCTCCAGTCAGAGGTGGTATTTGTTGGTTCTCCAAACTACTCAAAATTTCTGCTACCGGTTCTCCAGAACTGGTCAGAACCTGCTAAATACCACGTCTGCTTTTATTATGTTGTTATGAGCTGCCTGGAATCATTTAGATGAGATGGGCAATGTAGAAATTTAACAAATAAATAAATACATTTGATTCAGTATGGCTACCCATATAGCCATAGGGACTCTGGATGCCAAACAACATATAAAATCACAGATCAAAATAAACATCAAAGCCAACAATGGCAACTAAAGTAACTTCATCTACAATAAAATTATGACACTTCATAGATGCCACATAGCTTCCTGATCCCCTGCCCAAGAACACAGCCAAGTTGTTGGTTTCCAAAAAACCACTAGGCAGAGGGCAGGGGTGCGATTCTACCAGTTCGCACCTATTCGCTAGAACTAGTTGTTAACATTGTAAGCAGTTCGGAGAACCGGTTGTTATAAGAAATTACTGGCCTAATCCTGTAAGGAAGGCAGGAAGGAAACACTCTGGTGCTGCTTTACAGAAACTGCCTCTCCGTTAACCCTTATTACATTCTTGGCAGAACTAGACATCCTGTCTCAGGAACGTCTCTGGAGTTTTTTCCCCTTCCTTTGCTGATACTTTGCTTGTGTGGAGTGACCATTCAAAGTTACAATGGCACTGAAAAAAGTGACTTATGACCATTTTTCACACTTATGACTGTTGCAGCATCCCCACAGAGAGTCCAGGCGAGGAGATGCGTGCCTTGATGTGAGTGATATTGAGTTGGCCATGCCCAGCCAATCACATGACCACCAAGCCATGCGCACCAACTAAGCTACGCCCACAGAACCGGTTGTTAAAAAATTTGAATCCCACCCCTGAGCATGACTCTGATCAGGCCCAATGGTAGAATAAAAACAATTGGGGAGAAACACTGTGCAAATAATGTGACACCCAGCATACATACTCCTTGCAGAGAGGTGGACTGTTTTTCAATCATCTTAAAATGGTTCTCCAGAAATTTAAAGACTCTGGCCTTAAAGTTAAAAAAAATCAATGTCAACTGTGTACAGATAAAGTAGAGTTCCTGGGGTACCTAATCGATAAACAAGGCATTCACCCCACCAGTAGCAAGTTAAGAGCAATCAAGAATGCCCCAAGACCCAGAAATAAGACTGACCTCCAAGCTTTCCTGGGGCTTATTAATTTTTACAACATCTTCCTGCCCCACAAAGCGACCGTAGCCGAGCCCCTACATCGGCTTCTCGACAAAAAAGCAACCTGGGTTTGGGGGCACCGAGAGGAGCACACGTTCCGACAAGTGAAAAACCTATTAACTTCAGATGCTGTTTTAATGCAGTATAACGAGACTTTGCCTTTAACAATCACGTGACACGTCACCATTTGGAGTAGGAGCCATTTTGAGCCATGTGTTACCAAACAGTAGTAAAGCCCCTATTGCTATTTTTTCAAAAACTTTATCAAAGGCTGAACGTAACTATAGTCAAATCGATAAAGAGGCTCTTGCTGTTGTATCTGCTGTTAAACGATTTCATGAATATGTTTATGGATGAGTTTTTACTATTGTTTCCAACCACAAACCTTTGCTGGGGATTATAGCGGGAGACAAGCCAACCCCCTATATATTATCACCTAGAATGACTCACTGGTCGGAGTTTTTGGCTGCGTACAATTATAAGCTGCAGCACCGCCCAGGGAAAGCCATTCCCCACGCTGACACATTGAGCCATGCACCACTTCCGGAAACCATCGACGACCCAGCTCCAACCCTTACAACACTCCAGATTGAAACGCTACATTCACCGCCGCTAACAGCTAGAGATATCGCAATCGAAACAAAACGTGATCCTATCTTAAAGCAAGTCCTTAGCTAGGTCGAACGAGGATGGCCAGTAGATCAAACCCCTGATGACTTCATCCCCTTCAAGAATCGGAAAACAGAACTGTTTTCGCAAAAAGGCTGCATCTGTGGGGGGATAGAGTCGTCATCCCAGAGCGGTTACAACGAGCAGTATTAAAGACACTGCATGAGGGCCACCCTGGCATCGTGCGTATGAAAGCGCTCGCACGAAGCTACGCGTGATGGCCAGGCATCAACAAACAGATCGAAGCCTGGGTAAAGACTTATTATAAGTGCCAGGAAGTTAGCAATGCCCCACCAAAAGCAACTCCGACAGAATGGGAAATACCTCGGGGACCATGGTCCCGCATCCATATTGACTTTGCGGACCTACTAAGGGACATACGTTCCTATTAACCATGGATGCCTATTCAAACTGGCTCAAGATCCACGAAATGAAGAGTACCACAACTGAGTCCGTCATCCGGAAGTTGAACAGATTATTCGCGATGCATGGACTGCCAGACGTTCTGGTATCCGACAACGGACCCCAGTTTACCGCGCTCTCTTTTGAACAATACTTAGCAGACTGCGGTATTCGCCATGCGCTAACTTTGCCAGCGCACCCTGCGGCTAATGTAAGAGCCGAACGCATGGTACAGTTTGTGAAAGAAAACCTCTACAAAATGGACTATGGGGACATTGAAGATAAGATAAATAGAATACTCCTTCTCCAACACATCACTCCGCACAGCATCATCAACAAGACTCCAGCGGAACTATTGATGGGACGCAAACTCCGCTTCCACCTCGACCGGCTTCACCCGTCTTACAAGCCAGAGAAACCCTGTGGATCTAGCGGAAAATGCCACGAGTTCAAGATAGGTGACTTAGTTTTCGCCAGAAACCTTTCTGGTGAACTGTTATGGATCGAGGCCACTGTTATTCAAGCCACTGGACCCAGATCGTACCGGGTGAAAACCTGCGATGGAAAAATATGGAAACGCCATATAGATCAGCTTCGCTCGAGGCTACAACCTAGTTTCCGCGACTCCGGTAACTCCCAAACTGAGGGGGGAGGGGATATCGAAGAAACCGATTTCGAGATGGCAGAAAGCAGGAACGAAAGAAGTCAACAATTGGGCGTTACAAATGAAGAAGGATCAAGGAAGGGTGCGGCCTCGCCACAGAGGAACACCTCAACAGAGGCAAGCCCGCAAGGGCCAGAGGACAACAACGAGAACATTAGCGGCACCGAGTCTTCCAACGAGGAACCACTGGCACCCAACTTGTCCGAAAATGCCCCGCCAAAACAGGCTTACGGACAAGAACCGGTGGGACAGCGTAAATCCAATAGACAGTCAAAGCAACCTTCCTACCTCAGAGATTACGTCACCGTACCCCCCAAATGGAACCCGGGGGGAAGGGGTGTTATGAACTAATAAAACACTTAAATAAAGTTTATCAAAAGCTTTAGAAAATAGCAGGGTTCTAGCCCTGCACTTCTTATTGACCAATAATAGCGATATCGGATTGGTCCGTTCAGGAGAATCTGATTGGCTGTTAACGAGCCACTCTCATTGGTTAAGGGGGTTAACACTCCACGTCTCTTATTGGTTACTAGAGCAGCAGTTTGCCTATAAAAGGGCTGCTGTTGCTCTAGGGTTTTGCTCTGTTCAGAATGATTAATAAAGAGTTGAAGTTCACTGTTCACCGTCTCGTCTCCGTTCCTTGCGCCCATGCGCAGAACTTAACACTTTCCTTCCTTCCTTCTTTCTTTATCTTCCTTCCTTTATCTTTCTTTCTTTCTTGATCCCTCCTTTCTTCCACTGAAAGTGCTTCTATTTGTATTGTTTATTGATTTATTGCAATTGTTAGGTCCACCCAAATCTAAAAGAGTCTGGAAAGGTATATTCAATACATAAGCACAACTGAACATAAAAACCATATGCCTGTCCAATCTACAACAAAACTCATTGGCATGTGAGAAAGACTCAACAAGGGCCCACCAACTCCCGGGCTTGGGAACAAAACTAGGTCTTAAAAGACTTCCACAACCTTCACAGACCAAGCGTTGTGCATATCTTCTGAGAAATGGTGCTCCAGACAGCAAAAGCTGTGACAAAGAAGGCAGATTTTATCATCCTCAAGATGACAATGTTTGATTAATGGGACCTGAAATGCACCTACTTTCACAAGCCTCCTCTTTTGATTTTGAAATTTTCATCATGTTTCCTTCAAAACTGAGACAGCACACTATTAATTTTTTACAGCATTCTTCTTCAGTTTTGTTCCTCTCTACCATTTCAAGGGAATTTGTTATGTGTTAGTGAATCACAATTTTATTATCCATCCCAGCTGAAGGTTAACTCTAACAGTTGAATTGCTGGTGTTATTTCATTTTATTTTATGATTCTTGGGGATGCTTCCATCCTCATTTATTATGTATTTCTGCTTCCTCTCTCTTTCATTTTTTGGATGAGTTTTTTTTTTTTAATTTGAGCTGCTCAGCAAAACTTTTCAAAGACTGTCACATTAGCAATACAGTATTTGGGGGCATAGGGGCAGGGATGGCCTGTCCCCAGATAGTATCAATGGAATCTGAAAATTTCTTAAAAAGTAATATAGTAATGGTAAAGTTTCCCTTCACACATACATGCTAGTCATTTCCAGCTCTAGGGAGCAGTGCTCATCTTTGTTACAAAGCCAAAGAGCCAGCACTGTGGCCGGCAAGACTAAACACTGAAGGCACATGGAATGCTGTTACCATCTCACCAAAGTGGTACCTATTTTTCTACTTGCCGTTTTTACATGCTTTCGAACTGCTAGGTTGGCAGAAGCTGGGACAAGTAACAGGTGCTCACTCCGTTACACAGCACTAGGGATTTGAGCCACCATGTCCCTTAAAAAGCAATATAGGTGTGTTTAATATTTTAACAATCAGTATTCTCTCCAATCACAAAAACTCGCAAGAATTTGAGGTTTTTGTTTTAATAATGGTTTTATTAAAAATTACATGAAACATGAAAAGTAATACAAACTAAAAAAAAAAAAGGAACTTAAACAAAAAGTGCAGAAAAGGAAAAATAGAAAAAGAAAAGGAGAATCAAGGAAATAAATATAATAAAAATCACAAGTATAAACAATTTTGGTAACTCTTCTCTTACTATAGAACAAATAATCTCTTCTTCCAATATCCAATTGTATTGTGTATTAAAGCAAGCAGCAAATAAAAATGCAGGTATTTTTTTATATTTAAACTTTAGAGTGTGGCTTTTTGAAAAGAAAAAGAAAATCTACCCTCATGGGCCCTTCTAGCCATCTTCCCACCTTGGGTAATAATTTTTACAAATTCTGTTCTTCTAGAGCTTTGACTCAGAGTTCCCAAGGTGAGGGACATATACAGCTGTAAATAAGAAGCTGTGCCTGTGAATAATGAAGGCTGCATTTACTTATTATGTGCCTATAAGGCTCAGCACTGAACTGGAAAGATGAGGAAAATCGAGATAAGTTCGTGTTTTTTTTCTTCCTAGAACTCCTATCTTGGGACTATTACAATTATAAATCATTACGTGGGGTATGTAACTTACATAAAGATCCAAAATGAAGCTTGAACAATCATATCAGATTTAAACAATACCATACCAAAATGTTTCTTCCAAAATTTCCGAATG
Organism: Hydrophis major; assembly: GCA_033807585.1. NCBI lineage: Eukaryota > Metazoa > Chordata > Lepidosauria > Squamata > Elapidae > Hydrophis > Hydrophis major. The sequence continues at coordinate 245,066,029 of CM066330.1, forward strand.
TTTTCTTTCTCAGGATACTTGAAAAATGTTCAGATTCCCTAGTTTTACTGTTTCTTGTTCCCAGTTGATAACAGTATTAACAAGACTGTAATTTTTGATGAGTTAAGGGTAGTGGTGGAATTCAAATTTTTTTACGACCAGTTCTGGTGGGCATGGTGTGCCTTGGTGGGTGTGGTAGGGGAAGGATACTGTAAAATCTCCATTCCCTTCCCACTCCTGGGGGAAAATCCCCATTCCCTCCCCATCCCACTAACCTGTTTTGCAGCTTCATTTTCCTGTGCAGGATAACAAAAGAAGACCCAGCTGATCAGCTGGGAGGCAGAGAATAGATGGGGGCAGGGCCAGTCAGAGGTAGTATTTGCAGGTTGTCTGAACTACTTAAAATATCTGCTATTGGTTCTCCAGGACTGGTCAGTACCTGCTAAACCCACCTCTGGTTAAGGGCTGCACTGAGCTCCCAAATATCCAGAACATCACATCACATGTGGTCAACTCATGGTGAGGTCACTACTTTCTGACATACTTGGGAAACTTAGATTAAAGATGGAAATGAGAATGGAAATCTTTCAGAAAGTGTAGTATTATTGTCCTTTAAAAATAGCATTTGGCTGCCAGTTATTCGCTGCTAATTTACAGAGTTCTCCATCACACTGTAGTTTCCCCGCTCCCCCTGCTTATTTCAAGCATCCTGGAACCAATCTATGGGTATTTATTCTGGACAAAAACTGAACATCCAAATTTGCAAATATGAACATTTGAAGAGGTATTTCTCTAAAAAAATCTTTGGGAAACTTTTTTTAATTAAAGGTAATCACAGAATATGGTTGACATGCTACCCTTGACTCTAAACTTCCACAAGAATGGGACTAATATCTACTGTAAACTATTTCCCCGGACTACTGCCTCTAAATGAATATTGGAATCCAATCATATGCTCCCCCAAATCTATATATATGGCTTGGCACAAAATTAAGTGAAACCTGGCTCAAAAACAGTAACTGTGAGAGGGACCTTGGAGTCCTCGTGGACAATCACTTAAATATGAGCTGTTGTGTCCGCGAAATGATGCCAGGAGTCGGTGACTTAGTGCAAAGCTCTTTATTGATCTGCTGGAACCGAACTGGCGAAAGGAAAAAAGCCCACGGCTTTTATTCCTTTCGCCGCCGCGGCCGCGACCAATGGCATTGCTTTGAATTTCCCGCAGTCTGAACGGACCAATCGCGGGAGATTCTTAGCGAGCCAATCAGCGCAGCTCGCCTGACCAATCGGAGAGCCCCGCGCTTTGGCCAATCAAAGCGCGGGGATCTCGAGTATGTTAATGAAGGACAGAACACCCCTCCCCTCTTGGTTCAGTCCTTACGTTGCGTAGTCACGTAGGTAGGCGGGGCTCCGTCTGGTCCTACTTGACCTGCGCAACTCAGTTGTAGGCTGGATCCCGGCCGGTTCGGTCAGGATCTCCGTTCCTCCTGCTGCTGTTGTGGGAACCGGCTGGTCGACCGGGCCGGTCCTTTCTCCGTAGCTCCCTCCTGGGCCTTCCGGGTTGGTTGAGCTACAGGTTTCGCCGCTCCCGCTCAATCTTTCCGGGTCGGTCGAGCTGGCTTGGCTGTTCCTTTCTGGCAAGGGGTCGTGATGGCTGCGTTCCGGTGAGTACTGCTGGTTTATTTTTCTTTGGATTCGGTCCCCTGGGTATTCCCTCCCCCCTTGGCTTGCGTTGCGGGGGTTGGGTTCGTTTGTTTGTGCATCGGCGGTTTGTTGGTTTGCAGTTCTCGACCTAAGTTGGTCGATGTGGCGTTTCCATGCTCGTCCGTCTGCTGTTTGTAGCCGGTACGAGTGTGGGCCTGTTGCTTGGGTGATGACGGCTGGGATCCATAGAGGGTCTCCCGTCAGGTTTTTTGCATATACGGGGTCCCCGGGTGCGAAAGTTCGGTGTTTGGTGCTTGAGTCTGGGGGCCTCTCCGGGTTATACGTAGGGTGTAACCTGTCGAGTGGGGACCTTAGCTTTCTACCCATTAGTAGTTCGGCTGGGCTTTTATTGGTTGTGGTATTCGGGGTTATGTGTTGGGTGAAGAGTAGTCTGTTGATTTTCTCTTGGATCTCCCCGTGGTCTATTTTCCGGATGGTCTTTTTAGTGAATTGGACCATCCGTTCCGCCCTACCGTTCACCGCCGGGTGCGCCGGTGCTGTCAGCGCGTGGCGGATGCCCCTTTCCGCTAGGAATTTTTCGAATTCCAGCGAGGTAAACTGGGGCCCGTTGTCGGAGACGACGACGTCTGGGAGGCCGTGTGTTGCAAAGAGTTTGCAGAGTTCTTTGGTCACGGCCTCCGTGGTTGTCGTCTTCATGTTGCTTACCTCCAGCCAGTTGGAGTCAGCGTCAACTGTTATGAGGAAGGTGTGTCCTTTTGTGGGCCCGGCGAAGTCTATATGGATTCTAGACCAAGGTCCCCTTGGGGTTTCCCACTCTAGGACGGGTGCTGTGGGTGGGCTGGGCCTCGTTTCCTGGCATCGTTGGCACCTAGCTACCCATGCCTCTATTTGTTTGTCCATCCCTGGCCACCAAGCGTAACTTCTGGCCAGGGCTTTAGTCCTCACGATGCCAGGGTGCCCCTCGTGCAGCATTTCCAAAACCTTCCCCTGTAGCTTTTCCGGAATGACCACCCTGTCCCGCCATAGTATGCACCCTTTTAACAATGAGAGCTCCGTTTGGCGGTTTCGGAACATTTTGACTGACTCGTCGTTGTCCCTTTCCGGCCACCCTTTCTCCACCCAATGCAACACCCGCGCCAGACGTTTGTCTTTATTAGTCTCTCGGGCAATGTCTGACGCGGTTATGGGCAGGTTGGGTAGAGTCTCTATGCTGGGGGTGGTCGTTGTGGGTGCTGGGTCAGTGTCGGGTTCCGGTAGCGGCGAGCGGCTTAAGGCGTCTGCATGGGAGATCGTCTTACCCGGTCTGTGTATGAGTTCGTAGTTGTAGGCTGCCAGGAACTCGGACCACCTTGTCATTCGGGGAGACAGAATGTTCGGGGTGGCCCGGTTCCCTGCAAGGATTCCCAGCAGCGGCTTGTGGTCCGTTATGATGGTGAAAGTCCGGCCGTAGAGGTATTCGTGGAATTGTTTTATGGCGGCAACTATAGCCAGAGCCTCTTTGTCCAGTTGGCTATAGTTCCGCTCCGGTTTGGTGAGGGTCCTTGAAAAGAACGCGATGGGCGCTTCTTTTCTGTCGGGAAGAGTATGGCTGAGGACAGCGCCGACGCCGAAGGGTGATGCGTCGCATGTGACGGCCAGAGGTAGGGTCTCGTTGAATTGTATGAGGACGGCGTCAGAGGTGAGGAGGTCCTTCATTCTTTGGAAGGCGGCTTGCTCCCGTTTCCCCCAAGTCCAGGTTGCCGCCTTGTCCAGGAGCCTATGCAAGGGCTCCGCCGCCGTCGCCTTTTGGGGTAGGAAAACATTGTAAAAGTTCAGTAACCCCAAGAATGCTTGTAGTTCAGTCTTTGATTTAGGGGTGGGGGCTTCTTTGATGGCCTTGATTTTTTTGCTTGTGGGGTGAATGCTGTGCCAGTCTAGGAGGTAGCCCAGGAATTCCACTCGTTCCGTGCAAAGCTGGCATTTTTCCCTCTTTACTTTTAGTCCCGTCTCTTTAAATTTAGTTAGGACCTCCCTTAGTCGACCTTCTAGTTCGGCTTGGTTGGCTGCCGACACTAGGACGTCGTCGAAATAAGGTACCACCCCCTTGATACCTTGCAATAGCCTCTCCATTAGGCTCTGGAATATGCCCGGTGCCACGCTGACTCCGAATTGGAGTCGGTTGCATTTGAATGCTCCCCGGTGGGTGACAATGGTCTGCGCTTCTGCCGTTTGCTCGTCGACCGGCAACTGTTGGTATGCCTGGGCGAGATCGAGCTTGGCGAAAACCTTGCCCCCTCCCAGTGAGTGCAGTAGGTGTTGTACTACTGGGACGGGGTAGGCGCTTTGTTGCAGCGCGCCATTTAGGGTGGCCTTATAGTCCCCACAGATTCTCACCGACCCATGGGGCTTGATCGGGGTGACTATGGGGGTCTCCCACCGGGCGTGGTCTATGGGCTGCAGTACCCCTTGTTTGACGAGCTTATCAATTTGCTCGTCTATTTTGGGTTTCAGTGCGAATGGCACCCGCCTTGGTTTCAGGCGTTTGGGGGGGACGTTAGGGTCTAGGTCGAACGAGATAAGGGGCCCTCGGTACTTGCCTAGGTTTCCGTCGAAGACCTCTTGGAACTCCCGGGCTAGTTGCTGCTCCCAGCCGTCGTCGGTGACGTGGTTGACTCCCGTGAGGGCGATGTCGAGCGGAGCGAACCATTGCAGTCCCAGTAGGCTTGGGCGGTCGCGGTCGACGATCGTTAGGGGGAGTCGTTCGGTGCGCCCCTTATACGTTACGTTAAAGCTTTTGGTGCCGACTACCGGGATGCGGTTTCCCTGGTAGTCCTTTACAATGAGTCTCTGGTTGTCTACGTTCCTCCTTTGGAGGGTAGGCACCAACCGTTTTATCTCGTGCCATGCAATCATGGAGAGGTAGGACCCGGAGTCCACCTCCATTTTGCACGGCTGGCCCTCGATGCGTACCTCGACGTGGACCTTCCGGGCATCGTTGGTGATGGCGTGGCCGATGGTGACCGTCTGGTGGGTCTCCTCTCTCCGCCGGTTGTCGCCGCCTCACGAGGATCGTCCGTTCCGGTCCCATCGGCTGTCCGAGGGGCGATCTCTGGTCCGGGGTGGTGTGCTCTCCCTCCTCCGGTTGCTCTGGTCCCATCGAGCCGGACTGCGGTTTTTCTTCAGGCGGCAAACCCGGGCGATGTGTCCCTTTTTGTCGCAATGCCGGCAGATTGAATCGAAAAACCGGCATTCCGACCTGGGGTGGTCGCCGCCGCAACTGGCACAGTTGGTCCTCGACTTACGACCTCGCCAGTTCCGTTGGTCGCGCCCTGTCTGGAGTCGATGGATGTCCTCCTCGTCATTGGACATGCTGGATGCCGAGTGGAAATCGCCCTGGTGTGTTGTCATCTCGGTTTTTGGTTCGGTCGACCTCGCCGGGTTATTGTTTCCGCCGCGGTCCCTCGTGTCCGGTCTGCGCATGCTGTCGGCAGAAGTTCTGGTTGCTTCTGCGGCTGCGGCTGCGGTGAGGGTGTCTGCTAGGCTGATGTCACCCTTAGCCATCAGCCGGCTCTGGAGGGCGGGGTCCCACAGACGATTTGGTCTCTCAGAGCGTTGTTTAGGTTATCGAATTCGCAGAGGCCCCCTAGGCGCCGCAGCTCGGCGACGAAGTCGCTGAAACTCTCACCCGATCTCTGGTCCCGCCGGTAGAACTCGTTGCGCCGGATCAGGATGGGTACCTCTGGGGCGTAGTGTCGCCGAAGGATGGGTTCGAGGACGTCCCAGTCCATGGCGGTCGCATCGGCGGGCTTGGCCAACGCTTTGGCCATCTGGAAGACCTCGGTCCCGCAGTGGGTGAGGAAGATGGCGCGTTTCAGTGGGCCCGAGGCGTCCTTCATGCCGGTGCACTCGAGGTACATGCGGAATCGGTCGGAGAACGATTCCCAGTCCTCGGTGGCGGGGTTGAAGGGGGCGGGCGGTGCGATTTTCGCCATCTCGGTGCTTCGTCTGGCTTCCGTCGGACACGTGGTTCGGTTCAGGGTCTGGATCCCACCTTCGTCGCCAGTGTTGTGTCCGCGAAATGATGCCAGGAGTTGGTGAGTTAGTGCAAAGCTCTTTATTGATCTGCTGGAACCGAACTGGCGAAAGGAAAAAAGCCCGCGGCTTTTATTCCTTTCGCCGCGGCAGCCGCGGCCAATGGCATCACTTTGAATCTCCCACGGTCTGAACGGACCAATCGCGGGAGATTCTTAGCGAGCCAATCGGCGCGGCTCGCCTGACCAATCGGAGAGCCTCGCGCTTTGGCCAAGCAAAGCGCAGGGTTCTCGAGTATGTTAATGAAGGACAGAACATGAGCCATCCTCAATCCTTGGTTGTATAAGCAGAGGCATAGAATCAGAATCACTTGAAATATTAGTACCGCTTTATAAAGCCATAGTAAGGCTACATCTGGAATACTGCATACAGTTTTGATCACCACATTTCAAAAAAGATGTTGAGATTTTGGAAGAAGTACAAAGAAGAACAAAAGAGACTAAAATACATGAAGAACAGTTGCGAGATTTGGGTTTGGCTAGTCTGGAAAAAAGGACTAGGGGTGACATGATAGCAGTATTCCAGTATTTGAGAGGTTGTCACAAAGAGGAGGGGGTCAACTTATTCAACAAAGCACCTGTAAGCAGGACAAGAAACAATATATGGAAACTAATCAAGGAGAGATGCAACCTGGAATTAAGGAGAAACTTTCGAACAGTGAGGACAATTAACAGTGGATGAGCTTGCCATCGGAAGTTGTAGGTGCTTCATCACTGGAGGTTAAGAAAAGACTGGACAGTCACTTGTCTGAAATGGTATAGGGTCTCCTACTTGACCAAGGGGTTGGAATAGAAGACTTCCAAGGTCCCTTCCAGCTCTATTCTGATTGTTTGAAAAACCTTTAGGGGAGTCTTCCTGAGTGGAACAGGAATTGTTGATTGCCATTGATTGATGATGTATCCCTAACCTGTTCGTTCAAGCCTCCCAATGGTCACTCATTGCTGCGGAGGCTATTAAGGTTGCTGTCAGACATCCTCTTGTTCTCTTTCCTTTCACTTTTCCCAGCATTAGAGTCCTTTCCACAGATTTGGGTCTTTGCACAATGTGTCGAAAGTAGGATAATTTGAGCCCGGCCATTTGTGTGTTGAATGAGAACTGTGGGTTCATTTGTTTGACTCAGTTTGTTTTCTTGATAGTCCATAGTGTTTCCCAACATCACACTTCAAATGTCTCAATACTCTTCCAGTTTTGCTTCTTCACTCACTCACTACCATAGAGCATCACAGGGATACCATGGCTTGCCCAAATCTTATCTTGTAAGGTAGGCCCTTTGAATATCTTTTCCAATGCTAGTCTGCGGCATATTTCCTCACTGCTTGTTCCTTTACTACTAAGGGTTGATCCTAAAAAGCTGAAGACAACAACTACTTCAATACCTTCTTTATAAGTTTTAAGGCTGATTGTTCTATCTGTTATCATTAGTTTAGTCTATATTTAATTTTAGACTCATTTTTCACTGTGGCCCTTGATTTTTAGAACTAAAATTGCCTTTGACTAACTGAATGTCTTCTGGTGTATATTTGTAACACAAAGACAAATTATTATTTTAAATCCTCTAATCTGTTTGCACAATTTGCAGAATTGAACAGGGTTTTTGTTCAAAACTAAGCAACCAGTACTGTACTGCTAATTTTTCCAGCTGTCAATTGTTTGCCTAAATAAGAGGCTGTCCTGCCATCTGTTGGCTGTGATTGGAACCACACCCTTTTAATTTCTGCAAGGCACCAAGCTGTGAAGACTACCATTTACTTCCTCCCAGCCCCACAATTCCAGAGACAAATCGATTATTTTACTTTATTATTGTACATGTTTGCATATTCTGCGCTCTAAGAAAGAATTGAAGAGAGATACGCATGTGTGAATTAAGCCAGTCAACCCTAGTGCCAATTATACGGAGGCAGTATGAATACTAATTTGCATTTCTGTTAACAGATGTATGGGGCCAGGTAATTACTAGAAACCCAGGGATGAATAAGATGACAACATTTCAGCTTTGAAAGAGCAATAATGAAAAGCAATTAGATAGTCCCAGTTTTGCATCTTTAGGCCAGGTACGCATTGTGTGTGACTCACCAGAATTCCTCCAGCCTGATTAGTTTTCTGCCTCGGATTATAAAAAGAAGATAATCAAGCAACGAGAACCCAAAGATGATATATTTCTAAATCTCTGAAAGATAAGGAAGGATTAGCTTTGATTGTCAACATCAATCTTTATTATGGTAATCAACCAGCACAAACCAAATCAGAAAATGAAAGTAACTATATTTTTCTAGCAAGACTAGTAGAATGAAAGCAATTTTTTACTAAAAAAAAGTGGCATATACAAAGAATTTTAACTAAAAAGAACGTTAGGAATAAAAGACACCAGATGAACAAATCTAAATGACCTACATTATTGTGTTAACATCTTGCTTCAGATATTAGATTTCTGAAAATGAGAGATGAGAATTGGGGAAGGACAGATGTTGGTGTTCTTCTCCCCAATGAAGAAAATGTACAAAATAAACAGTTCCATCCAAGAATTGTTTTGCATCTCTTCTTGGGAAGGCCTTGTTTTGATTTGATCCACCCTGCTTTCACATTTCTAAACTAAAAGTAATTAAAAGCATATCCCAACCTGCATTTGCCTTGTTAGATGAGTGAGGACTAGAATGATACCTACCTGTTCAACAATAACTGCATTTTTAATACAGGTAGTTCTTGACTTACAATCACTATTACCTTTATTGTCAGAGTACAATATGTGTACAATGAGATTGGCTGAGCCTCCCTTCGTGCACCCACCCACCTCAACACAACTCACATTGAGGACAGAAGTCCCTAACCCAGACCTAATCCTATTACACTATGTGACCTTGTTGCACAATGCATCGGCCCTGCAAGTCTATCATGCTGACATGAAGTTATTTTTCGTTCAGAAGTCTGACAGCCCACGGGTAGAAACTGTTCTTCAGAAAATTGGTGCGGCTGGCTATGCTTCTATATCTCCTACCCAATGGTAGGAGAGTGAAGAAGTGCTGATCGGGGTGTGAATCATCCCTGACAATTTTTCTCACTTCTTCATTTGTTTAGCCACCATCCAGTACAATAGCACTGAAAAAAATTAAGTGAGTTACAATCAATCCTTGCCCTTACAACTATCACTGCATTCACATGGCCATGTGATAAAAATTGGGATGCTTGGCAAATTCTGGTCTCAATTGTGATTGTAATGCAAGGAAGATTATGATGTTTCCCGTTTTGGATTTTTCTACATATGCTGGAATTGCAACTTGTTTTACCCCACAGAGGGCATCAAAAAAGCCCCACCCTTTTCTTAGGCATGTCATATCCACCACACATGTAAAATGAGATGGGGACTTCTGTCACATGGTCATACATCCCCTTTGACACTTTTGACCCATCCCCTTCAGATAGCCTTGCTCCAGCAACAGAATGGGCAATGCCTGGAATGCACTACCTGACTCTGTTGTTACATCCTCTAACCCCCACTCCTTTAACCTCAAACTATCCACTATTGACCTCACCCCATTCCTAAGAGGTCTGTACGGGGCATGCATAAGTGCACAATCGTGCCTACCATTCCTGTCCTATTGTCCCCATTTATTCGTACCTATTTCCTGTATTCATACTCATGCTTATTCTTAGATATCTATCATCTTGTAAATGATTGACAAATCAAATCAATTAAATAAAACCCTAGGAATTGTGGTTTCATTGCAACCATTCTGGCAATTTTTTTTTTTTAATTGAGCTTTGGAATCATCTCAGATGCACCTTGAAACAAGTTTTTGGTTCATCTTCAGGTGATTTCTCAGTTATTTATATTGCTGGTCTGAAGGCTTTGAAGGTGACCCGAAGCTCCCATCAATTTTTCTTCCAGTTTTCTTTGCTGAAATGCCAGCTGAAAATATAAGATACACTGCCTATTGAGTTTTATACTTTTCCTGCAACCACCTGTCTTCTGCTTTGATTCCTTTAATGTAATTCATTTCTCCCTAACTTCCCTTCTTCAGTTTCTCACTGATACACGCACACACACACACACACATGTGCGCGTACACACACACACATAGTCTTGGATTTGTTCTTTGGAGCAACTGTACTGAATGCAACATATTTCTGAGAAAACATCAGAAACAAAACTAGCAATTTTTACCAGCAAATGACTAGTAGAATTACCAAAACACTCTTGACAGAGTGTAGTTTAGGGTGCTAATTGGCACATCAATGAAAAGGAAAATATGCATCATCTTAAAAAATAATAATAATGAAAAATGATGTCCTAATTTATTCATGGTGCTACAAATATGAAAATAATTATTATGGACAGTAATGGTTCTCATTATTCTGAAAGAAACTGAGACCAGGTAAATTTTATGGTTTATTTATTTTTTAAATGTATAAGAGGACATCTTTTTCATCCTGAACTTTTCAAAGCCTGCTGTGCTTCAGGCCATGTAGTCCCTTGGCTGGTTCCACAGCTCTGGCAAAGAAGGAAGTTCTGGCTCGCAAAGAATTGGGGGCTGTAATAAGAGTTACAGAATACAGATAGTCCTTGAGTTACAAATGCAATGGAAACTGCCCAGGGGTGGGATTCAACCAGTGTTACTACTGGTTCAGTGACTATGTTTTGCTACGCACCCATGTAAAAAACCTTAAACTGTGCCACCCGGACAGCTGAAAAGCACTACATATTGCTAAGGAAAATGGCCAGTCAGAGATATCACCATTCCCTCCCCACCCCACTAACCAGCTTTCCAGCTCTGTTCTCCTGTACAGGGCAACAAAAGAAGACCCAGCCAATCAACTGGGACTTGGGAGGCAGAGAATAGATGGGGGCGGGGCCTGGCAGAGGTGGTATTTGCCGGTTCTCCGAACTACTCAAAATTTCCACTACTTGTTCTCCAGAACTGGTCAGAACCTGCTGAATATCACTTTTGAATGAAACATGTAACCCATTGTCATTGGTACCATGTCCAAGAATTTTACAAAACACATCAAGAATGCAGCTTCCTGCAATAATACCAGCGGAAATGTGCTACTCAGAACATTGTATATTTTAAGAAGGTACCGTTGATACCTAGGATGATGGCAGCAACCCGTATCGACCATTAGCACCAGTCACTGATATTTGTGATACATTTTTAAATGTTCAGTTGACTGAGTTTCATATTTAATGAATAAAAGAGATGATGATGATAATGGGTGACCATGCATACCACTCACATTTCAACAAAAGCTAAGAGAAACCTCTGTCAAATTATTGTTTCCTATCAATACTGAAGTTGAGCCTGAATAATAGAGCCAGCAAGTGTCTCATGGCAATTGCTGCACAGAGCTTCAAAACTGATTAAGGCATGCCCCACAGATTATGCCTTAATGAATATTCACTAGTCAGCCACCACATTTAACACTATGAACTTTAAATTCCATGTTTCCCTCTGGGAATGGTTGCACTAAGCCCATTAAATGCTTTACAAGTCTGAGGCAGTCTTTGGACACAAGGCAGCCACATCAAAAACTAAACATAAATTAAATATGAATGGTTTTATCCACCTCATTAAAGAATATTGCTCTCTGTCGCTTCATGAGGTGCAGTTTTCTTTTCGGTATCTGGTAGAAGTAACCTGAGCATCTTGTTCTGCAAGTATTTCAGCTGTTGAGGAGGTGTGAGACCAAGCTTCTGTGAAATGCTTTTTAAAACGCTGTTGTGACATAAAACGTTGGTTTTGTGGGTTGTTGTTAGAAAACGAATTCATTAGGAACCTTGATTATATATGCCTGCTTGAAGAAAGCAATTTGAAAACCAAGGCTTAAGGCACACACAGAGACCAGCTCAAAATTAGCATAAAATACTGACAACTTTTAGGGACGCAGTGGCTCAGTGGCTAAGATGCTGAGCTTGTCGATCGGAAAGGTCAGCAGTTCAGTGGTTCGAATCCCTGCGCCACATAATGGAGTGAGCTCCCATTATTTATCCCAGCTTCTGCCAAACATAGCAGTTTGAAACCATGTAAAAAATGCAAATAGAAAAATAGGGACCACTTTGGCGAGAAGATAACAGTGTTTCGTGCGCCTTCGGCATTTAGTCATGCTGGCCACATGACCATGGAGACGTCTTCGGACAGCACTGGCTCTTCGGCTTTGTAACAGAGATGAGTACTGCCCCCTAGAGCTGGAAATGACTAGCACATATGTGTGAGGGGAACCTTTACCTTTACCTTACTGACAACTTTGAGAAGATTCCTTCAATTATTTTAAAGGGACTCCTTTAAAGCTTTTTACAGGTAGTTTCTAAACACTTGAGTTGAGTCCACAATTTTGGTCGTAAGTCATGATGGTCATAAAGTGATGACATAACTGTGGCCAATTTTTACAAGTTTTTTTTTTTTTTTTTTGCGCTAGTCATTATGAAGGAAAAGGCAAATTTCCCTAAAAATTTCTGGGACAATTAAAAAATTCCTATGGTCATTAAGCAAATATTGATGTTGTTAAACAAACTAATTGTTTAAACAAACTCATCATTGTTTGCTATAGGGCAGGTTTTGCCAGAAAGCAGAAGTAAACACTTGAAGTTCAGCAAAACTATCATAAATTCTGGTCACGTGACTGTGGATTGCTACAAAAAAACAATAAATGCAGGACAGTTCCCAAGCATCCCAAATGCTGTCATGTGATCGTAGGAAGTCCCAGGTCACAAATAGCCTTTTGGGGGTCTATTATGCAACCGGTTGTAAGTTGAAGAGTACCTGTATTTTGCCTGTGAGAGGCAAAGTATTTATATAATTAGCAACTATTTTCCAAAAACAGTTGCATCAGTCTTAGGACAAATTTAATTTTTGTGTTTTTTCCCCTCCATATTGTATTCGGCCCTGGTTTGTTTCATCCTTTTTTTGACAAGTTTATATCTCCTAGTAACTCATAAATCATTTTAAGGACTACAGTAACTGGTTCCACACTGCACATTGCCTCAAAATGAAACATAACCCTATGGCTTAGGTTAGCATAATATGTGAGTCTATTGTAAATGTTATAGCTCTATCCCAATTTTAACATTTTACCCAATGGATTTCAAATGCCATTAGGGGATATTAAAAGACTGACTACTCAGATCAGCAGTGGGATTCAAAAAAGTTTACTACTGGTTCTGTGGACGTGGCGTGGCATGGCGTGGCGTGGCTTGGTGGGCATGGCTTGGTGGGTGTGGCTTGGTAGGCGTGGCTTGTTGGGTGAGGCAGGGTAAGGTTACTGTAAAATCCCCATTTCCTCCCCACCCCACTAACCTGCTTTCCAGCTCCGTTCTCCTGTCCAGGGCAACAAAAGAAGACCCAGCCGATCAGCTGGGATTTGGGAGGCAGAGAATAGATGGGGGTGGACACAGTCAGAGGTGGTATTTGCCGGTTCTCCGAACTGCTCAAAATTTCCACTACCAGTTCTCCAGAACTGATCAGAATCTGCTGAATACCACCTCTGACTCAGATATATCTCAGCTGTAGATGTAACTTATAAATGGCTCAGTTTGTGGCTGGGATAAACATTAGCAGCATTTATCTACGTTATTAAGCATCTGCAACTGAATACACAGCAATGAGATGTCTTTGTTTTATACACATTTGCCAGCAATATTTAAAGCCAAAAGGATCTATGCACTCAGCATGTTTGTTATCACACAACATGCTCACTTGTTCCAATGCAGTGAGTTTAGATATCCTACAGCCAGGCAAAACTCCATCAACCACTAGTAAATGAAAAAAAAAAAAACAATGTCACAACTGTAGCTTTTTCATCTATTACATAATGCTCTAAATTTGGAAACTAGAGCATGATTACTGTAAAATCATGTCTATTTATGAGGCACATTAAGTTGGGGGAATATGTATGAATGAGAAGTCTTTTAACAAATAAAATGTAGAGGATGCAAGCAGTGAAACCATATTTGGAACTCTCCCTTGTTCTTTATAAAGAATCTGGATTTTGAAAGCTAGAATTACACCCAAAGCACAAAGCCTTCATTCAGTGCTCTCAACTTCCCATTTAATGAATATAAAGCTTCTTTGAAGCCCCTCTTCAGGAAATTTCTGTTCTGGGATGCATTTATACTCTTAATGGACCAAAAGCATACAGATATCATATGTTTGGCCATATTGGCTGGACAAATGACTGTCCTGATCACTGTAACCCTATTATAATCTGAAGCAGTAGGGAAGCCTTGTAGATTAACACTTTTTTTTTTAAGTAAAGATGCCTGGTATACAAAACATCTCTAAGAAAGAGTAAGTAATCAGAGACCAAACGATATGACTTCTCTGATGATTCTGTGGCTGGGGTTTTCTATAGTGGCTAGGGTTTTGGTGCCATTGAAGTTGATGCTATGACCTGTGGCTTCCATGTGTTGGACTAGTGAGGAAGCTTTTTGACTGCCATAGAGATTGAAAAAAGACCAGAAAGCATGAATAGAAGAGATGATTCCACCAGGCTGTCAATCATTTGGAAGCCTGCACTCACAAACAAAAAAATCTCCACACCACAAGCCAGAGGCAAACACCTGGGCATAAACAGATATCCCCTGATACCTCCAGCTCAAACACACCCCAACCAGGCACCCAGATGAAACCCAGCTTCCTAACTAATGATAGCCGTCCATTTACCCGGAACCAAGCTGCACTAAAGGCCTCCAATAAAGTAACACAATGTTGCCAGCCAATCAAGATACAAAAAGAGCCAAAAAACAGACAGAAGATATTAGAAACACCAATCAAGCAGAACACCGCAAACTCCAAGACCAATAAACACAGACCAAGACTCCCATCCAATCAGGATGAAGAAAAAACCATTCTGGCACAGCAATAGGCTGCCCCAAATTTAAATCTGAAACCACTGTAAAAGTCTGACTCACAGACAAACACTATACAGAAGCCTGATGATGGCAGATGAGATTCTGCTGAAATGTTGCTACAACTTTAAAAGCACAACTACCATGACGTGGGAAAATACCTGAACAAAGCTGAATGCCATATATACATATATATATATGTATATATATTTTTCATACATAACCTGAGTAGAATTACAGGAAGAAGTTCATGATCTCACCACATATAGAAAGATTTCCATGGGTTTTAAAAAGCCCATGTTCTTCGGGCATGCCGAATAAGCACGTCTTTGAATAAGCATATCCAAAAGGTGCTTTTTAAAGAGGCAACTAGACTTTCTTGTTTTTCTTTGAAGGTTTCGCTCAGTGGTGGTATGCTACTGGTTTGGCCCGGTTCGGCTGAGCCGGTAGTGGTGATGCGCAGCGGAGACCAAACTCGTTCTCTCCACCACTCTGCTGTTGGGCCCACCTGCCCGGGCTCCCATATTCAACTTTATCTTCTGCTTTTGAAGTGCAGCTGCTTTGCAAGGCACAGAAGAGTGCTGCGCGGCAGCTGCTGAAGCGATTGGGAGAGTGCAGGTTTCCAGGATGTTATTTGGAACACCTCTGCGCCTGCGCAAAGTGCATGTTTGGCATGTGGGTGCACGGAAAGTTTGTGCATGCACACAAAGCCTGCCCACCAAGCCACACCCACCGAACCGGTGGTAAAAGTTTTTGAATCCCACCACTGGTTTCGTTTCTCATCCAAGAGGTTTCTTCAACTCAGCTGCAGAAGCTTCTTGGATGAGAAGCAAAACATCTTCAAAGAAAATCAAAGTCCAATTGCCTCTTGAAAAAGCACCTTTGGGACAACAATGACCTAGAGATGACTGAGAATCTCCAGAGACATTAACTACACAGGTAGTTCTGAACTCATGACACAACTGGAATTGCTGTTGTTAAGCAGATAACAGATAACAGATAATCAGAGTTGGAAGGGATCTTGTCGGTCACCGCCCAAGTGGGAGACCCTACACCATTTCTGACAAATGGCAGTCCAATCTCTTCTTGAAAGTCTCAAGTGATGGCGCTCCCACAACTTCTGAGGGCAAGCTGTTCCATTGGTTGATTGTTCTGTCAGAAAGTTTCTCCTTATTTCCAGGTTAAATCTCTCCTTGTTCAGCTTCCATCCATTATTCCTGGTCTGGCCTACAGGTGCTTTAGAATATAGCTTGACCCCTTCTTCTCTGTGGCAGCCCCTCAAATATTGGAAGACCGCTATCATGTCTCCCCGGTCCTTCTCTTTACTAGACTAGCCAAGCCCAGTTCCTGTAACTGTTCTTCGTATGTTTTAGTTTCCAGTCCCATAATCATTCTGATTGCTCTTCTCTGTACTTTTTCTAGAGTCTCAACATCAAGCAGTGGAGCTCCTTGAAGCTCCAACACTTAGGGTCAGCCTTATGATAAAAAAACAGAAACTTTATTGAGGTCCTCACCCTCTCCTTGGTCCAAAATATGATAAAGGTAGTCAACTTACAAACATTCATTTGGGAACCATTCATAGTAACAATACACTTATCTATGTGTATAATTCTGTGTATTATCTATATAGTGCCTAGAACAGAGGTGGTATTCAGCAGGTTCTGACCTGTTCTGGAAAATTGGTAGTGGAAATGTTGAGTAGTTCAGAGAACCGGCAAATACCACCTCTGCCTGGCCCCGCCCCCATCTATTCTCTGCCTCCTGAGTCCCAGCTGATCGGCTGGGTCTTCTTTTGTTGCCCTGCACAGGAGAACGGAGCTGGAAAGTAGGTTAGTAGGGTGGGGACGGAATGGGATTTTGCAGTAACCTTCCCCTGCCACGCCCACCAAGCCACACCCACAGAACGGGTAGTAAAAAAAAAAATTGAATCCCACCACTGGGTGTCATCCCATAGTCTGAAGTCCAGCAGAGGTCTACTCTCCACCCCAGATTGCCCTAGGTTTGGGACTGCCCATAGGAATACAATCCAATCTACAGTGAATTATTTATGTTTTTAATATATAGGGCTAGGAGGGGGAAAGCTTCATGGTCATATTATCTTCACCTGGCCAGATAACTTTCTTTGGCTGCTGGCATTCAAAGAGTTACTATTTTAATTTCTTGTATTGCCACCAAACAATCCAAACTGGAACAGATATTGAAAGGTTAGCCACAGGATGGAGTGAGGGCCAGGTAGGTAGGTAGGTAGGTAGGTAGGTAGGTAGGTAGGAAGGAAGGAAGGGCCTTGAAATAAACAGAAATCTGTCAACCATTTCCAATGGTCAGTTGTGGTCAGCATTATCAAATGTCAGATATCATGTGAATGAAACACTATTCCTTGAACTAGTGATTAACTTCTTGGGAATATTTATGGTTTGTGTGTTCATAAAACAGATGAACAGATAGCGAGGTGTAATTAGCAGTAAACTTGTCAATTGCTTCCGGGGTTGTGTTGACCCTGGAATTTCTCAGGGTCCACAAATGCACAAGGCTCTCTCTCCTGAACTGGGACATGATTCACACCCTTTCAGGGGAGGAAAAGAAACGCGCTTGTCCCTTATTATAATCAGCCAGGATTTGCTTAATGGAGTTCGTAATAAATACCGAAGGAGGATGGGCTTCCAAGCTTTGCTATCATCCATTAACTGCGTTCACCCAGTTCGCCAAGGCAAAAATCGAGCCAACCCCTTTCGGGTAAAGAGCCCGAGGTGCGAACGCGGCCGGCAAGCATCGGAGAAAAGAGCAAGAACCAAGCCAGAAAGCCGGCGTCTCCTTGGTGGTGGATTGCTTTGGGAGGCGAAATCCGTCCGGGAAGCCGCTGGCCCTTTAAGGAGGGAGGGCCGTGGGTGGCTGTTTCCCTTCTCTCTCTCGGGGCCGAGGTGCCGCCTTCCTCGCTCCAGAAGCGCCGCGCGGGGAAGGCTGCGCCGGGTCAACACCTCTGGCTGCCATGCGTTGCCTAGGCCAGCCTTACGCCCTGGCTCCGTTTTTGCCCAGGGGAGCTTTCCAGACGATCGGCGGGTGCATTGCTTTGAACCAAGCAGCTGGCACTGGCGGGGGCAGCCGATCGGGGGCAGTTGGGGCCGGCGGCGCTGCGCCGGGGTTCCTGCCGGGCCAGGCACAGTTCAACTGGGCAGTGGAGAGTCCGCTTCCCGGCCGAGGGCACCAGAGAAGCGGCCCCCGGCTCCTGCGCCGCTTCTTGCGGGAATCGGGGCTGCTGGTGGGGCAACCCGCTCACTTTGCGCTCCTGGCGGCGGCTGGTGGAAGCGAGTCGTTGCGACGCCCGTACAGTCAGCTGGAAACGCCGGCGGTGGATCCCAAACGGCTGCGTCCCGAGGTAGGCCGGCGTGCAGCGAAGAGCGACTATGCCGGCGGAGAGGAAAGCCGCGGCGGACCCCGCGGCAACCTCGGACCTCTCAAAGTGGGTGAATGACGGGGCCGCGCGTGTGCGTGGGAATGCGCGCTTAGATTGGCAGAAAGGGGTCCCGGCGGTGCATAAGGGCTGGAGATCAGGTGACCCACACTGCTGCCTTCTCCCGGTACGAGTGAAGCGGCCAATTTTTAAGACCGGAGAGTGGTCCGTATGTGGCCTGTGTAGTTCGGGGATCGGGGTATCTACCCCGTTGGGGACTTGGACTGACTTAAGTGTCAACAATTGGTTGGCGTGTCTTGTGAGTTCACTCACAACAATTGGTTGGTGTGTCTTGTGATTTCATAATAATAAGGGATAATAATATAATAATGTTCCATTGAAGAAAATTGCCCAGAAGGTGAAACAGGAAGATTTTTTTCTGAGCACCTTCAGAAAATATTGGACAGCAGGTTTCTAAACAACTTTTTTTTTTAAGTTAGTAGATTTAGATGCTTGTAAAACGTGCTTTAGCACTTAACTCCCCTTCTCTTTAATAATATTTAGCAGGTTTGAACTGAAGAATTTTCTGTGTCTCCCTAATCTGCTCAGCAATCCTTTGGGAGAGGTTTGTCTTGTGTGCATGCTACAGATAAAAGAGTGAGATTAGAGGGGGGGAAGGAGCAGTTGTCACTTATCTGCCTTGAACTTACGCTTTACACCAATTTTTATTATCTAGTGCCTGCCAGAAAGAGATAGAATTACAATTCCATCATCATGTTATGTATTTAGGTTTATAGGCCACAATTATCAATGTGGGGTCAGGTTGTCAAAATTGCTACACAATAAGACTTTTATGTTTGTTGGCTTAATTTTTGCAGTCATCTTACAAATATGTATGTTCCATAAAGAACAACAAATACCTTCTGTCTTACTTTACATACAGCATGTTTAAGCAAGTGGATAAAGATTTAGAAAAGTGATTTGCATAAGCTACTTTGGTAATAACTTTGATTTGCATTTTGGAAACATGCTGTACGTACCAATCAACCCACTGAATTTATAATTCATTGGATTGGGTAAACACAGATGGAGTAATTCAGAAACCAGGTTAAGAATACTATGGGATGCAACCAGTTTGATTTTTTTTAAGTTGAAATGATATCCAAGGTAGTTTACAACAGACATAATAAAGCAATCTAGCACCACAGAAATAATAAGAAAGGAGCTCCAAAACTTAGAGGAAAATGTTTTTATTCAAATAGAGTTTTGGCTTTTTCAGCTAATGCTGAAATCTAAATGGATTTGACAGCATAAAAATTCAATAAAGCAATATTAGAAGACTGGAGTAACTCCTGGGCTTTAATTGTAATTTACTATTTTTGTGAGTCTTAATGCCAGCCTTTCTGAGCACTATTTGTAATGAAAAAGTCAGATTCAATTTAATTAATTTAAATCCCTTTATGCATAAGAAGCAATGGAAGAAGCAGAGCTGGTATTTACTTTCTGGAGATATCCAGGGATTAGTTAAATAAAGTTGGTCAGAGATCTATTTTACATGAGAGAGGGTTTTTTTTAGCTGTTTGGCTTCTCTTGTAAGAAATGTGAACTTATAGAAAGGAACTCACTTTGTTGAGCCTTTTCCCTTTTTCAGAATCTTGGGCCAAGGTTACCCTCGGCACCATTTTCTTATGCTTTCAGCTCTAGAAAACCACCTCTTGAACCTGAGACCTTGTGTATCCCAACAGAGAGGCAGTACAGTATGCTGTAGTAGCTCAGGCCTAGGATGGAAGAGACTCCATTCAAACCAACTCTCAGCCATTGAAACTCACTGAGCCCAGTCACAGACTAAATTGGAGGAGGAATTGCTGTGCAAGCTACCTTAAGTTCTGGCTCTGAAACAGTGATGGCAAACCGTTTGGCTTGACATGCTAAAAATTCAGAAAGTGCCCAAATTTGATTCTGCTAGCATGACATGTACACAAAACCTGAACAAAAGAGAAACAATTCTCTACACACACACCCCATCTAAGCCACCCTGAAGAGCAGCATTTGGCAACAGCAACGAGGCTAGGCCTGTAGTAGAGGCCTAGAACTTGACCTCAGCTTTAGCACTACCAGTGCTCTTCCAAAATGGCCACCTCATACATTCCCCAAGACATGTGAGTCTTGGGGAATGGTGTGATTGCCCCTACAGGCTGGCACTCCCCAGGATCTGCCACACACTGCTTACCTTCAGATAATGTTCTCTCTGTTGACAGGCTGCTGCAGCCTACTTGAGGCTGCTCTGGGTTGGACAAGGTTTTGGGAGAATGCTCTCCCATGGCCTCTGTAGCCTCCAAAATCCAGAAAAAACCATGCCCCATTCTTGTGCGACTTCCAGAGCATGTCCATTTTCACGCAGCCTTCAGAGACTCTGAAAATTGTGCAAGAACAATGTCTATGGAGATTCTCAGCCATCCAGGTCATCTTTGTCTCAAAGGTGCTTTTTCATTCCCCACCATCCAGCCAGAGCTGAAGAAGCTGAGAAACAAAATGTCTTTGTGATGACCCAGAGTATATCAGAAATATAACAAATCCCAAAACAGAGTCAGTCTCCACCAGGGGCATGACAGTCTTCAAAGGAAAGCCAGAAAGTCCAGTTGCCTCTTAAAAAAGCACCTTTGGGACAGATGTGCAAGAACAAGTCACGCTTTTGAGAATAATTATTGGGTATTGAGAAATGCTGGCTTGTCATCCAAAATGTCATATATAGTTCCTCCATCACTGCTCTAGAAAGTATAGGTATTCTTTGCCACTGAATTACAACCTCTTCCCCAAAGCACTGAGCTGCCTTTTGGCTAGCAATGTTACAGGCTGTTTGCCTTGCTCTGACCTTTCCTCTTCTGGGCTTGTGTTACACAAGTCACTGATTTAGGACCTTTGAATACCTAAAGGGTGGCTTTGTCTGGAGAACCTTCAGAATCTAATCTGGAAGCAAACAGAAAAAAAAATATTTCTGTAAAGTTGTTACAGTGAGGAATATCTACTTTTGAAAAACATTCACCCCAAAGTAGTAAGCATATCTCCAGCTGGACAATTGTCTTTCTCCTGCCTGATATAATGCAGAAAATTGGAGTCATCTAAGACATTGAGAAAATTCAAGGAGACTAACTCAACCACTGTTCTGTCCCCATTCTCACCACTGGAAAGGGACATGGAGAGAATCTACATAGCTGCTAAGAGTTTATAGCAGGGGTCTTCAAGCATGACAGCTTTAAGACTTGTGTACTTGAACTCCCAGAATTCCTCCTCCAGTCATGTTATCTCAGGAATTCTGGGAGTTGAAGGTTGGAGACCCCTGCCCTAGATTGCCTGATGAAAAAATCAATCTATTTTGGAAGAACTCAAGACTGAGCTTTCCTTAGCTTAAAAGCACAACTTTTGCATTGGGGTTATGTCATGCAAAAAAAGAAAAAAATAAAGTCAAACATATTGAAGAAAGGATTAAAGAGGAATCTGATGATTTAACTTATGGCATATACCATATGTTCCTCTTGGCTTCTAGGTGTTCACTAAGAAAGGATTTTTCAAGATGACCATCGGAGCATTAGTATTTTGTGTATCATTATTAACATGCTCTGATGCTAAGGCGTTCTATTCCCCCTCCCCACCTGAAAAGAAATCTGTTCCAAATACAAAACACAATCAGAGGAGTTTCAGTTTCACAGCAGCAACCAGCTTTAGTACAGAACAGTTGAGCTAAGCCACACCCAGGCTCCTTGCTGTCTCCTTGCTCACACAGCAAATACTGTTTCAGTTTCCATGTTTCAGTTCCAAACAGCCCTCAACTCTCACAAACTGAAAGGACGCTAGCCAGATGAATACCAATGGATGCTGATAGGCAGAGGCACAATTTTCACTCCTTATTTTCCTCCCCAAAAACTAAGCCCGATCACATCCTTTCATAGTGAAGCACAGGTATTGAGTTAGTAGAATGATAAAAGTGCAATTTAGTTCTCATCAGTTGTTCTATTTTACAAATTAAATTACATGAGAGAGAATTTCAGAGACCAGAAATGCCTCTCAGCAAGTAGTCAATTGACAGGTGATTTAAAGGAAAATATTATTCCATATCAAAAATCTACAACTTTTCTTTTTTGGGGGGAAATCCAATCTCTATGTTTGCTTTTTATTTTAAAGGGAAAGCCTTAAAAGCCTTTTATTTCCTTTCCTGGTATTTTTGTTTTTTTCATCTACCTTTCTGGTTTATTCTTATGCACTTTTTTCTATTTGAGACCTTTCAATTGGATTAAGGTGTTGAAGAAGCTGAATAATTTTTCCTTTTCCTTTTTTTTCTTTTTTCTTTTCTTAAGTCTTTTTCTTTATCTAACTATTGATTGGATTAAGGTATACAAGAACCTGAAGAAATTTTGTCCTCCCTTTTTTTTCCTTTTTTTAATTATTATTATTGGGCTTCTTTTTTCTACTATTTTTATTTTGAACTATAATTGGCTACTTCACAATTGAATTAACGTTTAGAAGAACCTGAAGATTTTGAATTGCTTAAAAAGAATAGGAAATTTACAGCTCCTGGTTCTTCAACTTCTACTTCTTCCTCTCCACCATCTGGAGCAGGGGTCCCCAACCACCGGGCCCCGGACCGGTACCGGTCCGTGGAACACTTTGTACCGGTCCGCAAAGAAATAAAAATAAAAAATAAAATAAAAATGGCGGCTTTCTTCGCCTTCGGTGAATGCTGATCAGGGATCAAGAACACAAAGGAGAGAAGGGGAGGGAGGAAGCAACCAAAGCCTGTCCTGCTCTCTGGCTCAGAGGCTTCGGTTTCCTCCCGCCTCGTTCCTCTCTCAGTTGCGCTCTCGCTCCTCTACCAGCCCAGGAAGAAACTGCTCCAAAGAAGCCGGCAGGGTGGCTTCCTGTTGGGGTAGCTCCTCCGAAGTGCCCGTTCACCCTACCCAGCCGCCCGTGGTTTAATCCAGTGCTCCGTTCTGCCTGCCTGCCTGCCTGCCTTCGTTTCTGGTTGTTTCAGAGCAGCTTTGGCTGAGAATAATAACTATTCACTTCTTTTTCTCAGCTGAAGCTGCTCCGAAACAACCAGAAACGAAGGCAGGCAGGCAGGCAGAACGGAGCACTGGATTGAACGAGCGGCTGTGTGGGGGTGAACGGGCTGCGCCCTTCGGAGGAGCTGCGCCGACAGGAAGCCACCCTGCTGGCTTCTTTGAAGCAGTTTCTTCCTGGGCTGGAGGAGCGAGAGAGCGACAGAGAGAGGAACGAGGCAGACACCTGAGGGATGAGGCTGAGGGAGGGAGGGAGACACCTGAGGGATGAGGCTGAGGAAGGCAGGGCTGAGACGCAGGGCTTCTCAACCATCCTGCAGAGACTTGTCCTGAGCCGCAGAGACAGCTGTGGGCCGCCACCGCCCAGTGCTCAGTTTTGAAGGCACTCCTCAGCCAGGCGCAGTTCCTGAATCTGCAGCTGAAACCCTCCGTTTTAAATGTCCCAAAAGAAGAGAATATCTGTCACTCAGGGTTGCAATGAGGAGGCATTGGCGCTCCCTGAACTTGGTGGTTTGCTGGCAGATGTTTTATTACCCGACTAGATAACATCAGATGTTACCTAGTCAGGTAATGAAATGTCTGCAAGCAAACCACCACTTGGACTCCCCCCCCCCCAGTCCTTGAAAAAGTGTTTCTGCGTGAAACTGGTCCCTGGTAAAAAAAAAAAAAAAGTTGGGGATCACTGATCTGGAGGACAACGTTCAATACAAACACTGTTAAAGCAAGAAAAAGAACAAGAAAAAGCGACTCTGCAGATGATTATGCAAGGAATTGAAAATATTCAAGCAAGATCATTGAAAAGAGAATAGAGAACTTCGAACAAAGAACAGAGAATATCGAACAAAAAACAGAGAACACTGAACAAAAAACAGAGAACATTGAACAGAGAACAGAGAACATTGAACAAAGAACAGGGAAAACCTGTTGAAAAAGTGGAGAACATCCAACAAATGATGTTGAAGTATGATGAGAGATTCCAAAAAATTGAAGAAGATAAAGAGACAAGAAGATTGGAGATATTGATAATAGATTAACGGTGGTTGAACAAGATAAAAGTGGTATGTTGAGATGGGAGATGGATAGATCAGAATTCTATCTTAGATTCCAAAACGTAGAGGAAGAAAAAGGACAAAACCTAGCTGAGATAATGATAGAAATACTGGCTGAAGCTTTGGAAATAACTCAAGAGAAGATGATGGATGGAATAGATGAGGTTTATCGAGTTTTCACAAGATATGCAATGAGAAATAGCTTACCAAGAGAAGTTCACATTAGATTTACAAAGAAAGCCATTAAAACACAAATATTGCAAGTGGCATAAGAGAAAACATTGAAATACAAAGACAAGGAGATTGTGGTCTTGAAACAAATACCCAGAAGAGTGAGAGAGATGTGAAGAGAATACCAATTCCTGACTAAAATGCTACTTTAAAAAGAGGTGAATTATAGATGGCTGATTCCAGAAGGTTTAATGTTCACATGGCAAGAACAGAGGCATAGAATTGACTCAACTGAGAAAGTGGAATTATTTTATACAGAATTTTTTGGAAGGAAAGAGGAAGAGGCAGAAAAAGAGATCTCACTAATTGAATTCCAAGAGGACTGCCAAATAGCGACTGAAAAAGAAGAAGGTGCAGTAGGTGGAAAAGTGGAAGCCAAAGAACAACGTGAACTAAGATCTACGAGAGCTGCTAAACTTAACTATAAAATATTACCATGGAAGAGAAAAAAATGATTACAATTAATATAAATGGACTTAACTCAGCTGTTAAAAGAAGGAAAACCTTTCATAAATTAAAGAAATTAAAATTTGATATAATTTGTCTACAAGAAATACATATTAAAAAACAATATGAACAATTGTTGGTACAGCCAAAATTAGGGAAAATATTTGCTTCCTTGACCCAATGTAAGAAAAGAGTGGTTTTATATATTAAAGAGACCACCCCAGCAAAATTGATCTATACCGATGATGATGGAAGAATATTAATGGTGGAAATAATGGACAATAATATGAAAACACTCCTGATTGCAATTTATGCTCCAAATGACAAACAAGAAGAATTCTACAAAAAATTACATATGAAAATAATTGAACTGGACTATGCTAACATAGTTATAATGGGAGATTTTAATGGAATTGTGGACAATAAACTGGACTATACAGCACAGAAAACAATAAAGCAAAACAGAAAGACTCTCCCTAAATCTTTTTTTTTTTAAATGGTAGATGAAATAAACTTAAAAGATACATGGAGAGAAAGAAATGCTAAAACTAAACAATACACCTTCTATTCAAATAGACACTTATCATGGTCTAGAATAGATATGATATGGATGTCAACAGAATTAATATCTAACCTTCAAGAAATAAATATTGAAACAAGTACTTGGGCAGATCACAATCCAATGACAATTAAATGGAAAGGACAAAAAAGAAGATCTAGATGGACGTTAAATAATACTATTTTAAAGGGAAAAGACTTTACACAGTGGATGGAGAAAGTATTGGCATTTTTCTTTAGAGAAGACAAAAAAGAAGATACATCAATTCAGAATGTATGGGATACAATGAAGGCATATGTTAGAGGCTTGATAATAGACTATACAAGGAAAAGAAATATTACAAAAAGACTAGCCTCTAAGGATGAGCATGAAAGACTTGAAAATGAGCATAAACTTGAGGATGAGCATAAAAGACTTGAAAAAGAGAAAATGCCACAGAAAAAGGACATCAAGCTAAAAATGGATATAATTAAACACAAAATGGGTCAAATAGAAAAAGAAGAATTAGCACAGAAAATTAGAGGTGCTAAACAGAACTACTTTGAAGACGCAAACAAACCAGGTAGATGGTTAGCATACAAATTGAGGAAGGAGAAAGAATCAAGGAAAATATTGCAATTAATAGATGACCAAGGTCAAGTTTGCCATGGTAGCAAAGAGAAGAAGGAAATCATTCGAGACTTCTATGGGGAATTATATATGAAAGAGAATATTGATGAAGAAAGAGTTAAGCAGTACTTACAGAATGCTAATTTACCTCAGATACTAAAAAGACTGAAAAAATGTTAGAAAGCAATATAACGATGATGGAGTTAACTGAAGCACTCAAGAAGCAAAATAATGGAAAGGCACCAGGCCCAGATGGACTTCCGGCAGAATTTTAGAAAACATTACAAGAATCGTTGAATCTTCCATTCCTAGAAGTTATGAATGAAGTTATGTTAAAGAAGAAGATACCTAAATCATGGTCAGAAACCTATATTATACTTATTCCAAAAGAGGAGGCCGACCCATTACAAATTAAGAACTATAGACCCATTTTTCTACTAAATGTAGATTACAAAATCTTTGCTTCAATATTGGCAGAAAGACTTAAAAATATTTAAATAATTTTATCCATCCTGATCAAAATGGATTTCTGCCAAATGACAAATTAAAGACAATATGAGAGTAATCTTGGACACCTTGGAATACTATGAGGCACATCCTGAAAAACAAATGGCTCTGATATTTCTAGATGCACAGAAGGCATTTGATAATGTGAATTGGCGATTTATGTTATTACTGTTGGAACAGATGGGTTTTGCTGGAAAATTTATTCAAGCAATAGAAGCTATATACTATAAGCATACGGCAAAGGTAATGATAGAGGGAGAACTGACAGACTCTATTAATATAAGAAAAGGAACAAGACAAGGGTGCCCACTATCACCTCTTTTGTTTGTGTTAACTTTGCAAGTGCTAAATATAAATATTAGAGATGAAAAGAATATAAAGGGATGAAAATTAAAAAGTAAGAATTTAAGTTGCAAACATTTGCAGATGATCTGGTTTTTATCTTAGAAGACCCACTAGAAATAGCATCAAAATTGATAGAAAAGATAGAGACATATGGAAAGGTGGCTGGTTTGAAAATAAATAAAGATAAGACAAAGATCTGGACAAAGAATATGCTATCAAGACAAAAGGAAGAACTGGCAGACCTATTGAAAATTCAGGTCATGAATAAGATCAAGTACTTGGGGATATACTTGACAGCAAGATGCAGTACACTAAAAGAAAATAATTATATTAAACTTAAACAGCAGATAGCGCTAGATTTGGCGAAATGGGAAAACTTACAACTGTCACTAATAGGGAGAATTTCAACAATCAAGATGAATATATTACTCAAAATTTTATATTTGTTTCAAACAATTCCAATTAGGCTTGGGAAAGACTACTTTGAAGATTTAAATAAAATTGTGTTGAAATATATATGGCAAGGTAAGAAAGCGAGAATAAAGTTAAAACTTTTGCAAGATGCTAGAATTAGAGGAGGATTTGGTTTGCCTAATTGGGAATTGTACTACCAAGCTACAAATCTGATGTGGGTTAAGGAATGAATAATACTAAGAAATACTAGATTGTTGACATTAGAATGATTTGTTGTTGGGGTGGCATGCTTTTTTATGGTACAAAGGAACTAAAACACAGGGGTATTTTAGAAGACATTATATATGGGAGTTTCTGGTTAAACTGGGAGAAGATTAAAAGACAATGTTATTTGAAAATTCCAGTCTGCTTATCGACTATTGAAGCATTTTCGTATCCTATAATACACAAAAAGGAACAAACAGATATGGTGAAATATTGAATGAAAAGGGTGAACTTAAATCTATACAAAAACTAGAGGAACAAGGTATAAAGATGAATTGGTTTTCATATGCGCAAATACATTCAAGGTATGATAAAGATTCAGAAACAGAAGGTTTCTATGATAAACTGACTGAGATAAGATTTTGACAGGTACTGATGAAAAGGTGATTAAAAAATTGTATGGATATCTATTAGAAATTAAACTAGAAGAACAAGTTAAAGAAACTATGATTGCTTGGGGGAAGAATTTTGGATATGGATGTGGATAAATGGCAAAAATTGTGGTCTCAAAATTATAAAATGACAATGTCAACAGCATATAAAGAAAAATTGTATAAGATGTTTTACAGGTGGCATTTCCCCCCGACAAGAATAGCAAGAATGTTCAAGAATAAATTCGAAAAATGTTGGAAATGTCATCAGACACCTGGCTCATATTACCATATGTGGTGGACTTGTGCGGATGCTAAAAAATACTGGATTAAAATCCACATGTGGTTGGAAAAAATGACAAAAAAACATATAGACTTGAAACCAGAGATATTTTTATTGGGAATTTTACCTGAAATATATAGTAAACACTTGAAATACCTGATTGTAAATATATTAACAGCAGCTAGGATTGTATTTGCTAAAAACTGGAAAAATGAGAAAATACCATCACAGGAGGAAATCATTAAGAAAATATAGGAATGTGCTGAAATGAGTAGATTAACATTTGAAATTAGAGGACAAGAGGATAAACAATTTTATAAAATTTGGGATCTTTTCTATCAATGGTTAGACAATAAAGTACAGTAATGAAATATGTAGACTTTTAGAAAATAATAAA
Source organism: Hydrophis major (assembly GCA_033807585.1). Classification (NCBI taxonomy): domain Eukaryota; kingdom Metazoa; phylum Chordata; class Lepidosauria; order Squamata; family Elapidae; genus Hydrophis; species Hydrophis major. The sequence continues at coordinate 245,094,498 of CM066330.1, forward strand.
TATATGTACTTCTTTCTTATTATATCTACAAAATGATTTTAGGATAGATTTCAGATGATAATATGAACTGTTATAAAATAAACTAAGTAAATTATGGTTATCTTGTAAAACATGAATGAATAAAAGTATAGTCAAATGATTGATTAATAATGATACTAAGGTATTTAATTTTTGATTAACAATATGAGATTATATGTAATGTAATTGTAATTGAAGACTACGAAATGGAAGCACAAAACAATTTGTAAACCAACCGGCACACTGTATGTACACATATGGAAGATGGCTTGATGTTTTTATGTCTACAACTTTTAAAAACAATTTGCAAGCCATTCTATGGGTGTGCAAACCATAACTTCTGAACATTTTAAATATAATCCTGAGCCCACAAACTGATGGAAGCCATCTAATTCTGGATGGCTTCCATCCTAAAAACTTTCAGAAGCTATTAAAATTCGGTCTATTTTCCCAGTGTGGGGCTGAGTGAAGTTAGAACTTCTGCTGAATAGGTTTTCTTTGTTTATATGGGTTTTTTTTTTGGGGGGGGGGGGCTTGTTATATTATTTATTTGTAATTGTAAGGTGCCTAGAGTCATTGGGAATCTGACAGCCTATGAACTGAATAAAGGAATAAAAAATGACAGGCTTCCAGTTTGAGCTTCTTCGGCGATAGACTGAAACCTCATCTCTGCGAGGCCTCGATCTGTGCTCGCCACTGGAGCATCCCAAGCCGGCTGGTTTCAGGGCTAAGCCATCCCTTAGAGGTGGTGAAGAATGGGGAGACTGCTTGGAGGGTTGAGGAGAGCCACATCTCTCCTCCCCAGCTGGCCATTACTCCCTTTCCTGAGGGCGGTTGTAGCAGTGGTCAGAAATGGCCACCACAAAGAAGAACTCTACCAGAAAAGAATGTGCAGGAGGAAGATAAGAAGAGAAAGTTTTGGTTGGCCGGGTCAAACAGCAAAAGCAACAAATAAGGTACCCTGGAATTTAAATTTAATAACATTGTTCCCAAAGAAGATTTTGAAGCTGCGAAGGAGAGGGAGAAGGGAAAGGATTGGGGTTTTTTTTCTTCCCTTCCTTATACTGACAGCTAAGAAATTGAAAAAAATCCACTTTAACATTAATAGGCATCTAAGCTGAAAATAAAAGTCAAAGGGAATGTTAGGGATAACGTTGATTTACCCTAACTGGTTTAGGTAAATAATAATATGTAATCATAGTTTGTATGTTAAAGTGTCTGCAACTTTAACTGTGGGACAGTAATTAAGGGAGTGGTTGTGAAAGCACTTTAAAAGAAGCAAGACGGCAGCTTGCTATCTCTCTGGCTTTGATGATACCTGATTACTGCAAGGACACAAGACTGCATTGCTCGAACGGGAGAGAAAACAAAGGACAGACTTGTAAGTGAATTGACATAGGATATTCTAAACGGACTTTGCTAACTGAATATTCCTGAATGGACTGACTAAATGATACATGACTATTGGACTGTTATTTTTGACTATGTTATGAACTCATAATGGAATAAACTATATACTTGATAGCACAAGTGTATCTGTCATTTTTACTGTATGTTAATAAACATACAAGCTTAGCTCACTCATTTATCTGTGTGCCTATCTGACTAAGCTGCACATTCTGTTTAGCTTGTCTCCCTAACCCTGGTTGGGGAAACCAGGCTTAACAGGGATAATAAAGATTTCTGGATATTTAAAAGTTTTTAAAAGCAGGAAAGGAGGAAAAAAAAAGAATAAAAGGGCAGGATCTGGAAAAATGGAGGAGACTGCCTGGAACTAAGGAATGGAACTATAACTAATTTACAGTGAAATTTCAACAAGATTCCTCAAAGATACATCTTAATTGAAACTTGGTAACAAAATAATAGAACCCCAGGAAGAGAAAGTGGAAAAAAGAAGCAGAAAGAAACAGCCTTGGATTATTTGGATTACTTGGTGATTTTTGGTTTTTGCATCTGGATGACTAAAATTAACTGGGTGGTTGTTTAAAAGTCTTTAAAATGGTATCACTCTTAGAAGAACTGAAAATGGAACTTAAAAAATGGAAAGAAGATGCACAAGAAGGGAGAGGTTCTTTCGGCTTCATATTTCAATTCTTAGAAATGGAGATCTGGAACTATGAGAAACAACAAGAAACGTATGCAGAACAAGAAGATTGAGACAAAGAAGAATCCATCTTTAATGATCAAATAATTTTAAGTGGAGGGAAAAAAGAAAAGGGGGGGAAAGAGAGTGAAAGGTTTAAGACTAGAAAAAACAACCAAAAGAAGAACAATTTGAAAGATAAGTATAATATTAGAAAGCAACAGAAGAGGGGATTACAGATGAGAGAGTTAGAAGTAGAGAGACAAGGAGTAAAAAGGGGAGGGAGAAGAAGAGGGGGAAGAAGGCAAGGAAAAGAAGTTGTAAAAGACAGAAACAAGAAATGGAGAAACAGGGAAAAGATATAAGGATTGTAACCATAAGCTTGTTTCGAGATAATGGGTGAAAATTTAATTGTAAAAGGGATTCTGCAAAGATACATAAGATAGCATTATTACATTATAAACAGAAATAATTTTAGAAAATATGATTAAAATAAGATAGCATTGTTACATTATAAACAGAAATAATTTTAGAAAATATGATTAAAATGATAGATAAAATATTTACTGTAATGTAGTTGAATGTTTGGTAATAAATAAATGAATTAAAATGATTGAGAGAATTAAATGGGAACATTTTTAATTATTAGTAATGATTTATAAAAATAAAAGTGAAAAATATGAAAAAAAAAGAATTAACTATGAAAAGTTTATAAGTGTTCCCAAGGAAGTATGATATTTAATTGAAAAGAAATGTTAAAGATGTTAAGATTTTAATGAATATTAATGATAGAATTGAATTGGAATGGAATTTGTGCTTTATTTACACACACACACACACACATACACACACACATATATATATGGCATTCAGCTTTGTTCAGGTATTTTCCCACGTCATAGTAGTGGTGCTTTTAAAGTTGTAGCAACGTTTCAGCAGACTCTCATCTGCCATCATCAGGCTTCTGTATAGTGTTCGTCTGTGAGTTAGCCCCAACTATCAAACTATACGACCTCCCAAAAATACACAAAGAAGGCATACCTCTCAGACCCATAGTCAGCTCCAGAGGAGCACCACAGCAAAACAGCTACAGTCCCATGCTGAAACAGCAGCTTCTCATGTACAAAACTCATACCACTTCTTGGAAATGATCAAAGATCTACACGTGGAGCAAGAAGATCTGCTTGTAAGTTTTGACGTGGTTTCACTATTCACTCAAGTCCCGATAAAAGAGACCCTCGAAATCATCAAAAATAAATACCAACCAGCTAAACACCTCATGGAACTAACAGAACACTGCTTAACCAACACATATTTCATATACAAAGGACAAAGATACAAACAAATTGAAGGAGCCCCCATGGGATCACCACTGTCACCTGTCATTGCAAACCTGTTCATGGAAGAATTCGAATCCAGAGCCCTGGCCAATGCCATACTCAAACCCAAACTATGACACATTCGTGATTTGGCCCCATGTTCAAGAAAACCTAAACAATTTCTTAACACACCTAAACAGCGCACACCCCAAAATCAAGTTCACCATGGAAACAGAAACAAACAAACAACTACCATTCCTAGATGTACTAATCTACAAAAAAACAGATGGCACACTAGGACACACCATATACCAGAAGAAAACACACACCAACCGCTACCTCAACGCCCAATCCCACCACCACCCAGCACGGATAAACTCCGTGGCTAAAACACTAATTAACAGAACCAAACGCCTGGCAGACAAGACACACATTAAGACTGAATTATGCACCCTGACTAAAATATTGACAGCCAATGGCTTCCACAAAAGCAAAATCACCAACTTGATCCACAAAAACACACTGAGACATAATAGAGACCCAGAAGATGAACAGACCTATGGAACAGCTGTCCTGCCCTACATAAGAGTCACTACAGACAAAATTAGTAAGATACTATACAGACACCACATCAAGACTGCCTTCAAAACAGACAGAAAAATAGCAGCCATCCTCAGGAACCCCAAAGACAAAATTGACCTGGAAAACCAAGTCCTATATGAAGTCCCCTGTGCATCATGCCCGGCCACATACATTGGACAGACCAATAGAAGAATAAGCACCCGCCAGGATGAACACAAAAATGCAGTCAAAAAGCTGGAACACACTTCCTCACTCGTCCAACACATGGAAGCCACAGGTCATAACATCAACTTCAATGGCACCAAAACCCTAGCCACTATAGAAAATCCCAGCCACAGAATCATCAGAGAAGCCATAGAGATTGAAAAAAGACCAGAAAGCATGAACAGAAGAGATGATTCCACCAGGCTGTCAATCATTTGGAAGCCTGCACTCACAAACAAAAGCCAGGCAAACACCTGGGCACAAACAGATCCCCCCTGATACCTCCAGCTCAAACACACCCCAACCAGGCACCCAGATGAAACCCAGCTTCCTAACTAATGATAGCCGTCCATTTACCCGAAGCCAAGCTGTACTAAAGGCCTCCAATAAAGTAACACAATGTTGCCAGCCAATGAAGATACAAAAAGAGCCAAAAAAACAGACAGAAGACATTAGAAGCAGAACACAGCAAACTCCAAGACCAATAAACACAGACCAAAACTCTCAACCAATCAGGATGAAGAAAAAAACATTCTATCACAGCAATAGGCTGCCCCAAATTTAAATCTGAAACCACTGTAGAATTCAAACTCACAGACCAACACTATACAGAAGCCTGATGATGGCAGATGAGATTCTGCTGAAATGTTGCTACAACTTTAAAAGCACCACTACTATGACGTGGGAAAATACCCGAACAAAGCTGAATGCCATACATGTAAGTACCCGCGAAAACTTAAGAAAATATATATATATATATATATATATATATATATATATATATATATATATATATATATGTGTGTGTGTGTGTGTGTGTGTGTGTATGTATGTATGTATGTATGTATGTATGTGTGTTTTCTTATGTTTTCGCGGGTACTTACATGGCAGATGAGATTATATATGGATCTTTGGTTATTCAGGTTTTCTCCCACGTAAGATTGGAAGTATCTAGGCAACGTTTTGATGAAGTCTCATTCATCATCTTCAGGCTTGGTCTTCAGCTCTGTGCTTCTCAGAGTGATGTGAGCTTGCAGCTGCTTCTTCCTTTTAATTGCTAGTGGGGGTGTGACTTGATTGGCTGGGGGCTTGGCTGTGTTCTGATTGGGTGGGGGGGTGTTCTCATTGGTTGGGGTTTTGGCTGTGTTCTGATTGGTTGGGGGGTTGGCTGTTTTCTGATTGGCTGGAGGCGTGTTCTGTTCAGGTGGAGGCTTGGTTGTGCTCAGGTTAGTCTTAGTTGCTGGGGGATTTGAGGTGGTGAGCTGTGATCTTGCTGTTTGGCTTCGAGTTCGTGGTCGTGCTGCATCTTCATGGTGGGGTTCAGTTCGCTACATGTATGGCTCAGAGGGGTTTGAAGTGGGTAGTGATGCAGCTGCAGTGCGGCTTCTGGTCCGTGGTCGTGTCTCATCTTCTGGGTGGGTGTGAGTCTGCTTTCTACATGGAAGTGTGGTGGTGGCATCTTGTGTGGCTCTCAGGGGTGTGGGTCTGGTGTCATTCTTCATGTTAGGTACTCGTCTGTTCATGAGGGCAGGTTTCCAAATGGCTGGTCGGCGGGAGGTATCATCTCGTTTAACGGGAGGTATCATCTCGTTTATCATACTCCAATTAGTAACTACAGGGAAAAATTTGTTTAATAAGAAAAGATAATATGAAATTAAAACAGGACAGACAAAAGTATAAATATAATGATTTGATTGAGATAAGATAATTAAAATAAAGTTGAGAAAATTAAAAGAGGGGGGAAACTATGTAGAAAATATAAAATGGTAATAAGATATGGGATAGCATATAAAAATGAGCATGAAATTGAGTTTGGTGTCTGTATGAAGAGTGAAGGGGACCATGCTATTTTCAAAAAAGATGTTTTATTTGTATTTTGTTTTTGTGAAAACCCAAATAAAACTTTCAACAAAAAAAGGAATAAAAAATGATGTTCAGAGGTCTATGACACTGTGCCTGAACATGGGATAATAGCAAAATAACAGTTATTTTGGTGTAGTGGTTAAGGTGCTGGTCTAGAAACTAGGAGTTCTAGTCCTGCCTTAGGCATAAAAGCTAGTTGGGTGACTTTGGGTCAGTCACTGTCTCTCAGTCCAACCCACCTCACAGGGTTGTTGTGGGAAAAAAAGAAGAGGAAGAAGCATTAGATATGTTCACCGCCTTGAGTTACAAATAAAGTAATAAAGGTATGATAAAAATCTAACAAATAAAATAAAATGCACTAAAGTTAAACTTACAATCTGTTGTGATATGGAAAATGAGTCACTGATCCTGTGCTGATCTTAATTAGAAACACACTAGTGTAACTGTTTATGTTACTATTTCCTGCAGCACAACAGTGAATTTTCTTGTCAAAGAAATATCAAGAAAAGTCCACATTCAATTGCTTTCTGTATACCAAAGCTTTCTGATGGTCTCAGGTTATCCGTGTCTGCAGCCACTTACGTAGCACAGAGGGGGACCTATCTTTATGCATCATTAAAAGGGAGTTATGCCTATCACTTCTTCTGCTTAGCTGACTTCTTTTATGGATTGTAAGTTGTGCCAATCAGGCAGGTCTAACAGCTTTTTCCAATTCACTGCCCTCCATATATGTGAGGCTTTAATTTTCACGTTTCCAGTCAGTGTGATGCTTGGCTGCTGTAGCTGGGAAATTTGTGAAGCTTCAGTTGTGATGGAAGAAAGACTGAGGTGTATATTACTGTGCAATCATTTTTTAAATAAATGACTATAATTTTAAAAGATCCATGCAACCCCTGAACATCACGTTTTATAGCATATGAATATCAGGATTTTAAAAATACTTTAAAATACAGTATTAAAATAAGTAATGCAAAACAATAGTTTTCAAACCTGCTGTGTAACATATTTAAATTATTTCTTTAAAACGTATTTCCTTACTATCCATGATAATGGCTGAAATCTCTCTCCTAAGCTTTTTTTAAAAAATTGAAATCTTTGGAGGAACTATTGGAGGACGATAATCACCAGGTCTGCTAGATTTCCTGTTTTCCCAGATTCCTCTTTGCTCTTCCATGCCTCTCCCATTTCTTAAAACACACACACACACACAATATTTACTATTAAGTTCATTTAATTGATTTTGCAAAATAGGCATCACCTTCGGGGGGAATTTATTCAAATCTATAGGCTCCCGGAGTACTTGACTCAGTGGTAATGTTAAAACAGCAGCTTGGGTGATTTGCAAACTTCTCATTTAAAAACTGGGGTGAATGCTATCTTTGCTATCTCTGACCTAGGCGAGCTGTTGTAAAATCCATGTAACGTATTATTTCTTCAGCCAGCCTAGCAAAGAGTGTTGTCAGCAAGCAATCGCCAACCATTTTCTTTCCGCAATCTGCCATGTTTTGTTACGAGCCTACATACCGCATTATGCAGCAGGAGCAGGAAAGCAAAAGCTTTGTTCCCAGATGAGTTATTTTACATAAGCATCCTCTAAGTGGTGAAAAGCATTACTGTGCACATTGCCTGCAACGGTACTGAAATCCCTTTCTTCTCCCAGGATTTGCAGAATCTTTGGGGGGGAGAAACACTCTTTTGATCTAGACCTAAGACTCGAGTTTTCTTAGCTGTCTACTTGCAATCAGCTCTTGAATAATCAGGAAAGAAGCCTGGAATCCTGCATTCTAATATTCCATTATTTTTACATGTACATGCAGAGGAAATACATTTGCAAAGATACATACAGTACACTCACATATATAGTTAGTCCTCAATAGCAGTTTAATGACAACAGCACTGAAAAAAGTGACTTATGATTGCTTTTCACACTGACGATTGTTGCAGCATTCCCATGGTTATGTGATCAAAATTTAGATGCTTGGTCCCTGACCCATATTTATGACGTCTGCAGAGTCCCGGGGTCATGTAATCAACTTTTGTGACATTCCGACAAGCAAAGTCAATGGGGAAACTAGATTCACTTAATAACCAGGTTTAGAATAGAATGGAATGGAATGGAATAGAAAGGAATAGGAATAGGAATAAGAATAGAATTCTTTATTGGCCAAGTGTGATTGGACATGCAAGGAAATTGTCTTGGTGCAAATGCTGTCAGTATACATAGAAAAGATACATTTTCCAAGAGTCAAGATTCATAAGGTACATCAGTTAATGATAGTCATAGGGTACAATAAGCAATCAAATCAAACTAGGAAACAGTCTATATAAATAGTAAGGATACAAGCGACAAAGTTACAGTCATACAGTCACAAGTGGGAGGGGATGGGTGATAAGGAGTGATGAGAAGGTTAATAGTAATATTGCAGAATTTGTAAATAGTTGGACAGTGTTGAGGAAATTATTTGCTTAGCAGAGTGTTGGCGTTCAAGAAAAAACTGTTCTTGTATCTAGTTGTTCTGATGTTTATGTCCATTTATGTTATGTAATGTAACAATTGCAGTGATTCACTTAACAGCTGTGTCTAGAAAAGGCATAAAATGGAGCAAAACTCACTTAACAATGTTTCACTTTGCAACATAAATTTTAGGCTTATGATCGTAAGTCAAGGACTTCCTGCAAAAGCCAACCTTTTGTAAGATAAAGATGATGTTACAGATGAGTTACAAAATCATAAAAATAGAATAAGACAAATTAACTTCAAGTCAACACAAAAATTAATTAAACTGGTGATCAATGAGTTTGGGAAATGAGGAACACCAACAACTCATTAAAGTCCTCAATTGGAGTAGGCATAAAGTATTCCTTTCTATGACCTTAAATCTCTATTTGCATCCTTTCACAGCAATCTTTCTGAAAGTCACTGTTTCCCAATTGGTGGAATTTTCCCATCATGTTAAAATGTTACCTGTCAAATGGATTTTAGAGCATCCTTAACCAAGGGGAAGAAATAGTAGAAATAGATCCCCACTTTTAGCCACTGATCCCAAATACAGGTAGATCTCATTTAGCGACCATAATGGGGACTGGCAACTTGGTCAAAGTAGTTGTCAAGTTACTTTTTCATAACCATTGTAACTGCAAACAGTTGCTGAACAAGGCAATCACTATAAATCAGGACCATTTCTAATGCTGGTTGATATTTGGGGATAGGTGCTGATAAATAGTGACCATTTATGTCAGTTGAGCTTTAACCGCCAATATAATGACAAACAGAAGAATGCTATAGGCAGGGTAAGGGCCAACTGTTACATGCCAGCGGTTTGTAATATAATGTTTGAATAAACTGCACCATAAATTACAGGATCCAAATGATGAAATAAACATGTTCTAAAATAAGTGTTACTCTAGAAACAAAATGGCTTATTTGCATGTAATAACAATCAGCCTTCTCTCTCTTACTTACCTCTGATATTCAGACTACAGGTACGTCTTCAGAAAATCTCACAGATCCCAACCAGGAAAATGGGAAGAAACCAAATAAATCTCATCAGTTGAAGAAAATTTTTAAGGAATACGGAGCTGTTGGAGTAACATTTCATATTGGGATTTCTTTGGTATCTCTGGGAATGTTTTATCTGGTTGTGTCAAGGTAAGCATTATTGTTGTTGCTGTTATGGGTGCATTAGAAGTTTGACCACTATACTGTAAATCAGATTTGCTGATCTTTCTGATCTTCCCGCATTTAGAAAATGAAAATGAGAAGTCTTTTTTTTTTTTTTCATTTAAAAACTGCTAAGCTGAATTTATCATCAGTATACAGGCCATCCTCAACTTATGACCACAATTGAGCCCGAAATTTCTGTTGTTAAGCAAGATATTTGTTAAGTGAGTTTTGCCTCATCTTACAACATTTCTTGCCACAATTGTTAAGCGAATCACTGCAGCTGATAAGTTAGTAACCCAGTTGTTAAGTGAATCTGGCTTCCCCATTGACTTCGCTTATAGAAGGTCGCAAAAAGGATCATGTGACCTTGGAACACAGCAATGGTCATAAATATGAACCAGTTGCCAAACATCTGAATTTTGATCACATGGCCATGGGGATGCTACAAAAGTTATAACTCTGAAAAAGGGTCAGTTATTTAGGTCTGCTGGAATTTGGGCAGCTCCAAATTACTTTGCCAGGGACGCGGTGGCTCAGTGGCTAAGATGCTGAGCTTATCCATCAGAAAGGTCGGCAGTTTGGCGGTTCGAATCCCTAGCACTGCGTAATGGAGTGAGCTCCCATTCCTTGTCCCAGCTTCTGCCAACCTAGCAGTTCAAAAGCATGTAAAAATGCAAGTAGAAAATTAGGGACCACTTTGGTAGGAAGGTAACAATGTTCCGTGCACCTTCGCCATTTAGTCATACCAGCCACATGACCACAGAGACGTCTTTGGACAGTGCTGACTCTTCGGCTTTGTAATGGAGACAAGCACCATCCCCTAGAGCCGGAAACAATTAGCATGTATATGTGAGGGGAACCTTTACATTTATCTAAATTATTTTGGGCTATTGAGAATCCCATTTTCTCTTCCATCCCTGACTGCTACCAGATTGGACAGCCTTTGTATGGCCTATAGCACAAGCTAGAACCACCCAATTTGGAGGTCTTTTAACCCAAGCCAGTTTTGTCCATCCAGGAATCCCTTTATGGTAGCTAATACCAAAATCATTCAACTTATGCCTTTGGCAAGGACCATTGAAGTTGGGTAGCTAATACATTCAAATTACTAATGATAATAAAGACTGCAAACACAATACTTACCTCTGCAGCCCTTGCCTTGGTCTGGTAAGTGACTCACAACAGGCTCTAGAGAGGAGTATTTTCCAATCTCAGAAACTTTTAAGATGTGTGGACTACAATTCCCAGAATGCCCCAGTTGCGAATATTGAGAAACACTTCTAGATAGATTGAGTGGCTAGGTCAGCTCTGTGAAACATGGCACAACCTTACTCCACAGCACCAGTTTTCTTATTCAAGTTATTTAACAAACCAGGACATCAAATTCTACAATTCAATCACAGATAGAGCAGACTTATTTCTCCTATTTTCCCCAAGTAGGTACATGAAAATAAAGGCAAGCTCTCTCTGGCTTATCTAATGTCATCTGATCTGTGGAATAGGCTTCTCCAGGCCTGAGGGATACACTAAATACTTTGTTTTCTCCCATATCTACAAAGTGTTTCAGATTGGATGAACTTGAACAGGAACACAGCCAAGATTTCCTTTACAACCACAATTGGGACTGGAATTATTTGTCGCTAAGCAAAGTGGTTGTACAGAGAGTCATGTCTGATTTTATGATCTCTTTTGCCATGGTTGTTAGAATTACTGCAGTTGAGTGAATCAGAGTCATTAAGTGAATCCATTGACTTTGCTGGTCGAAGCCAGCCAGGAAGGTCGTAAATGGTGATCACATCATCCCAGAATGCTGCAATCTTTGAAAATATGTGCCCAGTTGCCAAGTATCCAAATTTTAATTATAGGACCGTGGGTTGCGGTCATAAGTGCAAGTACCACTTGTAAGTCACTTTTTTTCAAATTTCATTGCAAACTTTGAACAATCACTAAGCAAATGATTGTTGAAAGTACCTGTATAACAGGGGTCACCAACCTTTTGGACCTCAGGGACCATCAAACTCATAATTTTAGATCCCAGGGACCACTAACAGGTTCTGTGAGCGTGGCCTAATTTGTGGGTGCAGTTTGGTGGTCATGTGACTGGCTGGGCATGGCTTGTTATGTAAATATTATAAATATATAAATATTGAATTTTTTATTTAAAAAAGAGCAACTTTTACCCAAAATCAGGCAAAACGGGCAGATTGAGTTGCTCACAGAATAATAGATTCATTCAGAGATCTGCTAGCTCAATGAAATAAAATTTGCTTGCAAGCAAACTAATAAAATTAACTCACAACACACCATGCATGTAAATATTGATTTTTTATATAAAAAAGAGCAATTTTTACCCAAAATCAGGCAAAGCAGGCAGATTGAGTTGCTCATAGAATCATTCAGTGATCTATCTATCTGCCATCGGCTAGCTTTGTCTCTCAAATTTGCTTGTCGTGAGTCTGCACTGAACTTGCTTGCAAGCAAACCTTCAGTCCTAAGGGAGGTTCGGCTGTGCTGAACTGAAGATCTAAAGACTAGCTAGAAAGCAAGAAATCCAACCATTTCCTGCTTTCTAGCTAATCTAAATCTCCTGGCACAGCAGAACAGATGATGGTCGGAAAAAGGAAAAATAGCAACTTAGCAGATAAGTTTGCCGGATAAGGAATGAGTGGGCGGGGAGGATTCCCGTGGACCATGTGGTCTGAACAGCCTTGTGTTTCTGCGCAGCCTGGATTAATTGCTTTGTGGGGGTGCTCTGGGGGTGAAATTTCTCTGAAGCCTACCAAAATTTTCTCACAGCCCACCTGTGGGCCACAGCCCACCGGTTGGCAACCGCTGCTGTATAAAGTTCTTTTATAAAAAAAAAAAACCCCACCACTTTCATACTGTTAATATATTGTTTCTCCCTCTTCTCCCCTTTAGCGGAGTAGACATGACCACTATTCTCTTCAAGCTGGGATTTGATGAAGCCCTTGTGCGATCCAAACTAGCCGCTGGAACAAGCACTTTTGTATTGGCCTATGCTATTCACAAACTGTTTGCTCCTGTCCGGATCAGCATCACTGTAGTCTCGGTGCCCTTTCTTGTTCGCTATTTTCGGAAGATAGGAATTTTCAAGCCTCCAGCTCCAAACCCATGAAAGAATTCCCTGGAGTTAAAAAAAGGATACTCCATCGTTTCTTCTTAGAAACATTCGATAGCTAATGCACTCTGGCTTGTCTGTTTGCAATCCTCCCGATCTTTTTTCGAAAGGATGGGAATGTGCTTTGTCTTAAATCAGTAACTACTTCGAAAAGACTGCTATGTTGCTCAGCTACATTGCTTGCTCACTGAGGCCCTGAAGAATTATGGATTGAGTACGCTGATAAACATGTCAGATCACACCACTAGAGCCTGTTATCTGTATGCAGCAGGAACAATGGGCCTATTCAGAATTGTCCCATGGTAGAGGTTCACGTTGAGGACTAGAAACATTCCTAAGAACAATTTGACAATGAAACCAATTTAAGGTTCCCTTTTTCTGGGATGCTTTCAAGCATATTTTGATTTCTGAACTGAATAAAGCTGTAAACTGTGTAGACTAAATGTTCTTTCAGCCCTGATTCTGAGCCTTCTACAAACTCATTTTAAATCAGTTGATTGAATTTAGGATGCAGATTAGGCATTATACCACTAAATTTTGTTTTCTTTCACATATAGGGATTTTGTAAATAAGTTAAAGCAAATTTAAACAAGATTAGAAACAAATATGTAAGTATGGTACTCGATCCTAAGGAGTTATATTTCATGTATTTCAAAAGATAGCATTGTAGTAACTATTTTTTAGATGACATGAGCTAAAGGTAGCCCTTGACTTACCACTATAATTGAGCCCGCGATTTTGGTTATAAGTCGTGATGGTTCTAAAGGAGGTTATCACGTAACCCAACTTGATTTTTCAACCTTTTTTTTACAGGCACCATTGAGCAAATGCTGCAGATGTTAAATGAACCCATTGGTTTTTTTGGGGGGGGGTTTCCCCCTGGAAACTGGAAATGCTAGTTTTCAGAAAAAACATAGTAAATCAGTTACGTAACTTCAAAATGCTGCAAACAGCAGTAAAAATGTTGCTGAGTGCCAAAAACATATAGTTATGTGATTGCAGGGGGTAGGGCATATCAGAACTTTGAATTTGAGTCTTAAGTCCCTTTTTCAGGGCCTGTAGTGACTTCAAACACTAAGTGACCAGTTAAGTCAAGGAGTACCTGGATCAGACACTTGCTGCCCATGATAGTTTACAGGAAATGGGGAGGGGGGGATTTCCAAACAGTGAAATGGTTGAGTAATTTAATGACAGTGGATAATAGTATCAGCAAACATAATAGGGCAGGCAAGTGGTCAATTTGAGAATACGTGAGGGGGCATTTAGAAGCTAGAATTCACCATTTTTCTTGAGTTTGGTATGCTTTGATGTGGAATGTTTGTTTGATTCTTTAAATGGTATTGTGCCTATTTATATATTTCCTACTGCAAAATGGCTGCTCTTGATTTGTAACCATTATAGTCAGAAGAAGCTTCCAGAAGCTACAAAAATCACACATTCCTACATCTCCCTGCTTAATAACCCACACAGCCCTGGGGACATGCTGGGATTGCCATCACAAAATGATGCTGTCATACAAAAGTACACTTTATGATTGCTATAGTTAGTTTCAGCAATCATGACGCCAATTTTCATCATAACAGCAGGATAACTGAGAATTGCCTGGAACCACTACATGCCAAAAGAGGGCTTGTATTTTCAGGATCAAGCATCATTCTGTTTATCTGAACTATACAGGTAGCTTAAGATAAAATGAACTATACAGGTAGCTTGAGATAAAATTATACATTTGTATAATTGTGAATTCTAAAAGTGAAGTACCATTAGATACAAGTAAAAGTGCTGCAGAATCATCATGATTTTGTAATAATTTTACTAGTGCTTAAACGAATACATTATTTAAAAATTGATGATCAAAAGTAATTGTGAGAACTTACATTGAATAATTGCTCACTATCAAGGATATCTTACAAATGGAATATCTCTGGCCACTAAATAACTCAGGTAGGTATCCAAAAACAATATGTCTGAAAGCACTGGGTTATTTAGACTTTAAAGAATTTCCTAACTGAAGACAGGACAATGACTATCAGTAGCTCATAGAAACAGACGCCATCCATGTCACATCACTGCACAGGTTATATAACCTTAGGGTGTTATTGCACCATTCCAACAATTTCATGTGGCTATCAAGCAGCAAGGAGAATCAACAGAATAGGAGCTAGGTGTCTGAGAAAGTTCTGAACAAGATGTGCCCCAGCAGCTTTGAATCACATGCACAAAGAGTTCAAGTATGTGTTCCAAATATTCAAACTGCTTTGAATGGAGGAACTACAAGCATTGCGGCATGCCTGTGAAAACTGCAGCTCAGACTTCATTGTGTTCATAGAGGTTCGTTGTGCAGGAAACTGACTTCTGTTTGAGACCAATTGTATGCTTCCTTTATCAGCTGTCTTCCAATTGTTGCCATCCCTGCTTCTTGGGAAATGCAGTCAGCAATACTTATTATGCTATGACTGAGTAGTATTAGCAACAGTGGTTTCCACCATGTTACGCTTGGGAGATTTAGTAGAGTTTGATGTAACCCATGGATGTTTAAGCACATGTTCCAGTAGTAATCTCTGCTTTGGGTCATGTTTCAAGAGCTTTGAAATCAGATCACGAGCTCCCTCTGTTACAAAAGGAGGAAATCTGTACTCCACCTTTAAACCAAAGAACATTACAGTTACACACAAAGCACTGCATTCGCTTCTTCCCATTGTAGAATCCAGGTGGAAAAAAACATTTAGTTTGGCAGTAGCATATCAATGTAAGACATCATCCAAACAATTGTTACTAGTGGAGGAACTGAACCTGAATTTGCCAGCTGACAAAAAGGTACTAATATGCTTGGTAAGTAAATAAAATTCTAATCCCTGAATAACATCAGGGAATTGTTAAGGCAGTTTTAGGCTTCTCAAAATCTCAAAGGTTACTCTCTATATAGAGTGAGTAATGGATTACAAAAAAACAAAAATATAGGATACATAGAGCTAGATAAATTCAACTTACCCTAGAAATGGCTCTATATGTATCCTGATAAGTTTCTGCTTCAAAAGGAGGCTTTCCGACTAAAAATTCATAACATAAGACACCAAGACTCCATAGGTCTACCGTTTCATCATGTGTCCTCCCTTCAATCATTTCAGGAGGTAAGTAATCTAGGGTGCCACATATTGTTGATCTCCTAGGATAGCAAAGTATAGATCAGTCAGCAAACCATGTTATTTATCTAAAAGCCACAATGGATGCCATTAATACTAATAATAAGCTACTCTGCTTATTAATACCATGTTTTAAGACATTTTACGAATGTTACCTAATCCTAAATCTTTCTGCTATCTCTATTCCAAAGTGCTTGACATTTTTGAATGTCACAAGAAGCCATTCCTTTCTCAGATTCAAATTCAAAGTTGTTTTGTAGAACATGAAGCCCTTCACTGTTCACACTTCACTACGTATAATCCTGACTTTCTTTTTATTGGACCTCATTTCCTATCTACCTTCAGGATCTTATCAGTATTATCTTGTTTATTGCATTCATAACTATCTTGCTGTTGATTTATCCTTCATAACTAGCTAAGAATGTTGGTGTGATATTTTGGTTTGAATTCTGAGTTAAAATGTTCCACTTTGTTATATATGCAATTATTACATGATTTTTTTTAGATGGTTATATTTCATCTAAATATCAGGTGACCAGAGACACTCAATATTTCAAAAATATACATTCTGAGATGTTCCACACAGTAACAACTCTGAAATTTTATAGCCATTGAATAGTGTTTCAATTGCAAAAGGAACAGAATGGCATAGGAATGGAGATTATAGTTTTCAAATATTTTTACCCCTTTATTATTTTTATAAATAACTCAAGACAGTGAATGTTCATACTCATTCCTCCTACTTTTCCCACAACAACCACCTTGTGAGTTTGGCTGAAAATAAGTGACCCAAATCACCCTGCTAGTTTTCATGCTTAAGGCAGGAATAGAACTCGGTTTCCTGATTTCTACTCTGATGCCTTAACCACTACACCAAACTGACTCTTGCCAATTTACTTTGGTATTCAACTGGAAAACATGGTTGCCGGCATTATAGTAGGAACCCTACTTTAAACAGATTTTCAGTTAAGAGTTCTATCCTCAACTGAAAAAAATCAGAAAGATTTAGCTATTTTGGTAAATTTCACTTTCTAGAAAAGTACATTGTATATTCAAATAATTCTAAGGCAATTCTACTCTCAAACTTGAATATTAAAGAGTCTCCTACCTAGAAGATGGGGCATGCACAGACCATCCAAAGTCAGCAATCTTGAGCTCTCCATTTGATCCCAGTAACAGATTTTCAGGTTTGATATCCCTATGAATTACTCTTTTTGAATGACAGTATAACAATGCATCTGCGAGTTCAGTCACATACTGTAGAAGAAACCAACATTTGCAAATATGGTTTACCAATTTCAATTTATGCAGCTTCATATTGAAGCTGATATGGCCAATGAGCATTTATTCTTATACTACTATAGCCACAATGATAAGACAATTATAAAAAGAACAGGAAAAGTACTACATTATTGGGTTAATCAGCAGGTCTCTACTATGAAATGTAAAGTTTCCCTTAATCATTGTGGATGTCACCATCCTCTTTGTAGTCAGGTACCTGAAATGTCACCATAATTTCAGGAAGGCTCTGCTTGCGTTGGTTTAATTACAGAAGTTTGCTTTAATTCAAAGTTGCTCCAAACTTACTCCAAAAATTACTGTGGTTTCTCATGCTTACTACATAACTATTGGCCTTCATCACATAAAATGCTTGTAACCTTGTCCCAAAAGACTAAAAATAAATTAATGTACTTATTTTGTACTTTTCTGGCAAGCAGGTATTTGCACATTAAACAAAATTCGATGAGACCATAGAAGGTACATTGAAGACCTCTCCAATACTGAATGTTCTATCAATGACTAAGATGCATGTACATCTGTAATGCACTTCTGGAATCTTTGACAGACAAGCAGTTTCTGAAAGCATAATATCTGTTCCCCCTTAAGCCACTGAAAATTGGTCAACATCCTTCTCAAATTAGCATTAATCCATTCCTCCACTCATTGCCACTTAACTCAAGTTCTTTGTAGAAGAATTTGTCTTACTATTTTTCTTTTGCTAATTTTTAAGAGACTTTCAAAAAATGCCAAGTCTCCAATGCTATATTTCCACTTTCCATTTTAAAAACAAATACATTTTTAGAAACCCTATGTGAAAGGTCTTTCACTAAGAAAAAAACCCTAACCATGCCATAAAGGGACAAGAAAAGCAGTACTCCCTTTGCATATACAAATCAGATGACCAGTTGAAAAATTTGCAACAGAAACATAGTATTCCCAACATTACATTAAGATAGTGAGGTTTACACTGAAAGCAACAACAGGATTGCCAATTAATTGGAAATGCAGAGGTCAAATTAAATCAGCTCAAGAATGAGCCTGCAAAGTTGCCTAAATATCATTTAAGTCAGGAAAAAAAATACAATATGGCACAAAAATCTTGAATCCACAGCCATTGGTAATCGACTTCTAACCCAAAACACTTACAGGGTACCAGATGAATTCATCGTAATTTAAATACAAGTTATTTTACTGTGAACTTCCATTCTTTTCTATGAAAGCTTAGCACGTTTAACTTATTTTCCCTGTTAATTTCAGAAGTTTTAAACAAAACAGGCACACATTCTGTTGAGAGAGAAGTTCCCTGAGGATGGGCTCCAGCATGAGTCCAAAAGCTTGGAAGAATAAATCCTGGTCCCAGTGACAGATTTGGATTGGATCCTGCAACCTTATCCTGAGAAATACACTGCTCAAAAAAATAAAGGGAACACTTAAACAACACAATGTAACTGCAAGTCAATCACACACTTCTGTGAAATCAAACTGTCCACTTAAGTAGCAACACTGATTGACAATCAATTTCACAAATGGAATAGACAACAGATGGAAAGCATAGGCAGTTAGCAAGACATCCTCAATAAAGGAGTGGTTCTGCAGATGGTGACCACAGACCCCTTCTCAGTTTCTATGCTTTCCGCTGATGGTTTGGTCACTTCTGAATGCTGGCGGTGCTTTCACTCTCGTGGTAGCATGAGACGGAGTCTACAACCCACACAAGTGGCTCAGGTAGTGCAGCTCATCCAGGATGGCACATCAATGCGAACGGTGGCAAGAAGGTTTGCTGTGTCTGTCAGCATAGTGTCCAGAGCATGGAGGCACTACCAGAAGACAGGCTAGTACATCAGGAGATGTGGAAGAGGCCGTAGAAGGGCAACAACCCAGCATCAGGACCGCTACCTCAGCCTGGACTGACCCGCCTGTTTCCCAGACCTGACTCCTATTGAGCACATCTGGGACATAATGTCTCGCTCCATCCACCAATGCCACCTTGCACCAGACTATCCAGGAGTTGGGGGATGCTTTAGTCCAGGTGTGGGAGGAGATCCCTCAGGAGACCATCTGCCACCTCATCAGGAGCATGCCCAGGTGTTGTAGGGAGGTCATACAGGCACATGGAGGCCACACACACTACTGAGCCTCATTTTGACTTGTTTTAAGGACATCAAAGTTGGATCAGCCTGTAGTGTTTTTTTCCACTTTGAGTGTAACTCCAAATCCAGACCTCCATGGGTTGCTAAATTTGATTTCTATTGATAATTTTTGTGTTATTTTGTTGTCAGCATATTCAACTATGTAATGAACAAAGTATTTAATATTTCATTCATTCAGATCTAGGGTGTCTTTTGTGTTCCCTTTATTTTTTTGAGCAGTGTATATATTTCCCTTCATTTACAAAACAGCTTCAGTGAAATTATCCCACTTGGCCTCTTAGTGGTGATCTGCTTCAGAGGGAGAAGCTATGAACTTTTTTCTACTTACTTGTTTTTTAAAAAAACTTATCTCTTAAACCAAAGCTATTCAGTATTTTCAGATTCAAATTGCTAGAGGAATAACCATAATGGAGCATCCATTTCCAAAGAGAGGTTGGGGGGAAATAGCCATAGTATTTCATACAAAAAGCATGCATTGCCATTTGCAAACCGTACAGTAGCTGTTCGTTGCTCATCAAACTTTGTAAGCTTCTGAAGTTCTTTGTAGACTTCTCCACGAGGTGCATGTTCCAAAATTAAGTACACTCTTGTTGCATCATGGAAATAACCATACAGCCGGAGAATATTGGGATGCCTACAAAAGAGGCATATAGGTTTTGAAACAAGACCGTTGCTCTTAATAAGCTAAACACGTCTATAACTCCCTCCTTTTTATATACAAGCGATAAACAGGTTGAAGCCAAACAAGCTGTTCAATGTGTTCCAAAAAAAAGTTGGGTCATGTTTTTCCAGCTACAGTATTTCAAAAAGTTTTGACAACACTAGAAACCTCTGGAATGCCTCTGCAATACTAGCTATTCTCATCTCCTTCTCCATTGGCCAGAAATGGCCACCTTGAAGGCCTTTGAGTTGGTCTAGAAATGAAAGCAGTTGGCTTCCTAAAGGCCTTTATTTTATTTCTACCTTCAAAACCTGATAAATGTATCAAAAACCTCCCTCCGAAGCCATCTCTGTATAGGTAAGAGAAAGCAAAGAATTAGAATCCCTTCCCAGAGGTCTCCCCCTCTCACTTTACCTTTAATTCTGAACAATAATTGTACGACTAAATGTTTACTCTTTTACTGCCCTATTTTGGCAATATAAGCCTTATTTGCTGTATATGGCCTCCAGACTACCCCTCTGTATTTTTATTCAACCTTACCGAAGATGAGACTGTATTTCTACTTCTCGCCGCAGCTGATGTTCTACACCTGCTTTTTCCAACTGTGCTTTAAACAAGACCTTCAGTGCCAAAATGAATTTGCTCCGTTTCTCTCGAGCCAGGTATACATTTCCAAATTTTCCTTTTCCCAAAGGGCGGCCAATTTCAAAGTCTTCAAGGAACCACTGTTTTCTATGTTTTTTAAAAAAGGATTAGAATATGAAATAAGAACACTTTGTTCTCTCCTCAAAACTTGCAATTTGTATAGGACATCCTTATAAAGAACGAACTTTTTGTGGGGATGGGTTAGAGACAAAGTAGGATAGGTAAAAGTACTTAGCTTCCTGAGGAATACAGAAGAAAATGCTCTCTTTAAAAACCATTTTAGGTAAGACTGTAGATATTTACATAAATATCTATATGTGTGCAAATGTTCTGACTTGAAAAAATAACACAAAAATCACATAAAATCACAGGTGCCCAAGGATAACCACCCCACTGACAAGAAAAAAACTTATACACATTAACAAGAGTAGAGCTCATCTAACCATCTGACTAAAATGTCTGGGGAAACAGCTAGATCTTCAATCCTTTACATAAGGCTAACAGACTTGGATCCATCTGAATTTCCCAGTAAGAATGTGCATACCTTTGTATATATCCACCCACAGAAACAAAATAAGAACTTACCTTTTAGTTTCACTTTTTGATGCCCCTTTGCTCTCACTTTTTGAATCGGAAGCTCCTTTTGCCTCAGTTGATGCAGCTGATACATCTTCAGTTTCAGGCTTTTTTCCTACGCATAGGAAAGTTAAATTTTCTAAAGCAAGCTCTGAAGTTGAAAAAATTGAGCAGTTTACTTAAATTGTTCCTCTCAGTGGCAGGTTTGGGCGTGCATACTTTATAGATGATGCAGAAATTAAAGATGTATGATCTCTTTGTGTTTAGCCACAGCAAACCATTCTAGAAATATAGTTGATAAGCAAATCTTGTGATCAAAGACACTGGAAATCACTTAGTTGTTGCTATCTCATACACACGCACACACTTTATGTAAGGATTAACACTTTTAAATTAACACTCTTGCCTGGCAATTTTATCTCTATTCTACTTATCTTTAGAAATTATGTAATACCATACATAATCAAATAGCTGTGGATGAATATCTAGAGCAGATGGAATATTTTAAATATGACTGGCAGTCTGGCAAGAAACCCGTAATTATTTAGAATTAAGTGTTTCTTGCTAGCCCACCAGTCATATTTAAGATATTCAATCGGCTCTAGATATATGAAGTATATATTTAAAAGATAGGACCCCTGCATTAAATAATCGGTGTGTCCAAGGCTACTACTGGATGAGAAAGACTATATAGGATCTTATTACATATGGATGTACTTGAGGTGTATTACTTTTTCTGAATAAGTTGTTCCCCTTTTAGTATTTATGTCTCTTATGGATAAGGGTTGTAACATTTTCTGCCTCTAAATAAGAAAATGCCAATTTCAAATGTGCTCATAGCCAAAATTTTGACACTTTGGAATAAGTTTTCAGCACCAACAGGAGGAATATTAATTCCCTACTAAGTAATCCAAGAAGCTATCTCTAACCTTCCATTCAACACTTATGCAAAGATCTTACATAGATTCAGTTTTCACGATCCGTGCAGTTTTAAGAATCTTTTAACTAATGATTTTGCAGACAAATATCAACATTTAAAAATGAATCAATATTGCAACATGAGTAGATACATTACCGAGATAGCATTATTCATATTTCTGTGTATTTACAAATATTTAGTAAAGAAAATGCAGCTTGTTTTAAGACTACCTAACTTCATGGTTAAATATTTAAATACAGGTAATCCTCAACTTATGACCACAATTGAGCCCAACATTCATGTTGCAAAGTGAGAAATTTGTTAAGTGAGTTTTGCCCAATTTTACTTTCTTGCCACAGTTAAGTGAATCACTGCAATTGTTAAATTAGTAACCCAGTTGTCAAGGGAATCTGGCTTCCCCATTGCCTTTGCTTCTCAAAAGGTTGCAAAAAGTGATCCCATGACCCCGGTACACTGCAAACCGTCATAAATCTGAGTCAGTTGTCAAACATCTGAATGTAAATCACATGACCATGGAATGCTGCAACAGTCATAAGTCTGAAAAATGGTCACGTCACTTTTTTCAGTGTTGTTGTAACTTTGAATAGTCACTAAGCAAACTGTTGTAAGTCCAGAACTACTTGTATTGTGTTTGTTAAGTGAATCACATGGTCATCAAGCAACAACTTTCCCCATTGACTTTGTTGGAAGCCAGCTGGAAAGGTTGCAAATGTTGATCAGGTGCAGCATCCAGGGATCACTGCAAACATTGTAAATATATGCTGCTCCCCAGATTTTGAATACATGACTGCAACAGTTTTAAGTGTGAGGACCAGATATTTGGCAGCAATGCTGTAACCTGAAAAGGTCGCTAAGCAAAATCATAAATTGAGGACTACCTGCCCCAACTCATACTAATCAGTCAAATTTTTGTAGATTTCATTTGAATGCATACAGCAATTCCCTATATTTTCCAATACTGTTTTAAAGCTTCTCTTTTTGTTCTTTGTCGTATATACATAGTCCTCCATTTAGGACAATTGGGACTGGAATTTTCATTGCTAAGTGATATAGTTATAAACACAATTTCATTGCTTAGCAAAATGAATCCTTAAAGACCCAGTTGCTGTAATTAAATGAGTGCCAACCTTTTCATGAGGCAACTTCCTGTTGGCTTCCATGAACCAGTCACTGGGAAAGCCAGCAGGAAGTTATAAGTCCCAGGCTGATTGACAGGCAAGTAGCTGCTGTCAGGTGATAAAGAGAGTGGGATGCAAGATGTCTAGAGGCACTGTGCAGCTCAGGAAGGGTGTTTGTGGCCAGTATGGCACAAGTGCAGAAGACCTGGGGAACTGCATGGGCAGAGCCTTATCCCAGTAAGCTGTGATCTTCCATGCTGGCTTCCCCATTGGCTTTCTAAGGAAGCTATCAGGAAAGATTCCAAAGGAGATCCCATGATTGTAGAGTGCTTGGAAATCAGTTGTAATCTGAAATATGTCACCAAGTGCATAGATAGCGATTACATGACCATGAGGACATTGCAATGTCAGTAATTTTAGTGACCAATTACAAGTTCCTTCATTCAACTACTAAGTCACTGAATTAGTGGTCTTAACTCAAGGTCCACATGTATTGTAACCTTCAATAGATTTTTCAAATGATGATTAGAAATAGCTTGAACAGGAGTACTTGCTGTTATAAAGTTAAAAATATGTGAAGCAGTAGCACTTACCAGATGCAGAAGGCTGCTGAGAGATTATACCAGGTTTATTTGGACCGGAGTTCCTAGATATTGGTTGAACTGCAGATGTTGGTCGCTGCTGACTTGTGTAGTTGGAACATTTTGGATGGGTAACAGCAGGTTTCTGAGCCTGAGACTGAATAGGCACTCTCTGGGGTACATTTGAAGCAGAAAGAACACGCTGTGATTGAATTCCAGTCCTCAGTGCCCGATTCTGAGTCATCGGAATCCGCTTTGGACCATCTACCTGATTTAAAAAAAAAAAAAAAATACACAGCTTTGAACAATTTTAGGCACCTAAGAAAAAACAGAAGTTGCAACGTTTCTTGGGATTCAGTTTTCTCCAACATAAAACCAGTAGTTTGATACCCGTGCTTTGCTACGAAACTATGTGTTCGGGCTTAGTTTTTGGGGAGGAAAATAGAAGGGGAGAGGGGGAATTCTGCCTACCAGCATCCATCCATTTCTAATCATTCATCTATTGTCCTGTCAGTGTGTGAGGGAGATGAGGGCTATTTGGAAACTAAAACAGTATTTGCTGTGAAAGCAAGGAGACAGCAAGGCACCTGGGCGTGGCTTAGCTCAACTGTTCTGTACTAAAGCTGGTTGTTGCTGTGAAACTAAAACTGAAACTCCTCTCCTCTGCTTGTGTTTTGCATTTGGAACAGATTTATTATCAAGTGGGGAGGGGGAGAACTCCTTAGCATCAGAGTATGTTAATAAAAATATACAAAATACTAGACTTCCGGTTTGCGTGGCTTCGGGGCAGCAGGAATTCGCGACAGCTCGCGATTCCTGCTGGCTAGCTGTCGAGGTACCCCCGATCCAGATGGGTCAGGGGGTTAAGGCTGCCCTGTAGGGACAGCTGAAGATAGAGGGGAGCCGGTTAGGGAGGTGGGGGCATCGCAGACCCCCCCCTTCTCCGGAAAAACCCCTTTTTCCCAAGGCGGTGGAGCGGCGGTCAGCAATGGCCGCCACGAAGAAATCAGCAACCGGGTAAGAACTGTGCTGGAGGAAGTGTGAAAAGTGAAAGTTCTGTCTGAGCCGGGTCAAGTAACAACTTTTAAATCTCCTGGAATTGAGCTGCTTGTTGCTGGAGGATACATTGTATCCCTAAGAAGATCGAAAGCGGCGGAGAAGCTGTCAAAGGGAACTTTTTTTTTTTTATTTTTTTTTACTCTCCCATCCCACGGAAAAAGCAGAAATATTTGGATGTATTAGACACTGAAAATGGATTGCTTTGAAAATTAAGCTAAGAGACAAAGGGATTTTTGGACATTGAAAAACTTAAGAAATTGGAAAATCTCTGCTGGAGGTATGGATTTTTGATTATTTAAAATTGTTATTGCAAGTGGGAAGGGAGAAAGAAAAATTGGAGCAGAAACTGAAAAAGGAGGAGACTGTCTAGAACGTCTTGGTGGATCCCAAAAGAAGATATATGGTAATTGGACCTCTTTGATTAAAAATTAATTTAGAAAGAGAAAGAGAAGAAGGAAGAAAAGTATTAACTTTTGGAACTTTTTTCTTTTTTTCTTTTTTTAATTGCTTTTGATTGTCTTGGATTAAAAATACTTGTGGTTGTTTTGGAAAAAGTTTCCCTTTTCATAATGGAATTGTCTGTGGATGAACTAGAGATTGAATATCAAAAATATAAAAAAGAAGATACTTTGGGCGCTTTGTTCCAATTCTTAGAAATGGCGTTATGTTCCTTTGAAAAGTTGATTACGCAGCAGAAGGACTGGGACAAGGAAGAAGAGGAAGAAGAAGCCATCTTTGATGAACAATGGGTTCCTTCCGGAGAGGAGGAGAAAAAGGATAAGAAAAAGGGGTTTTTAAGAATTATAAAAACAACCAAAAGAGAGAAAAATGAGCGAAGAGATGGAGGCAAGGTTAGAAAGCAAAGGAAAAGGAGCAAGAAAAGCGAAGAGAAAAAGCAAAGGGGTAGAAAGGGCAAGGAGAAGAATAAGCAAGAGAGAAAAGGGGGGAGGAGAAGCCTTAATGGGGGGAAGCAAGATTTAAAGAAAAAAAGTTTATTTAGAGACAATGGGTGAATTTAATTTAGATTAAAAGAGGGATTCTGGAGGGTATTCAAGAGTGTGTTTTTATATGTATGTATATTTAGAATAAAAAATTTATTATGTAATTTTAGAATTTTTTAAACAGAATCCCAAGAAAGATTTATATGTAGTATTTTTAAGTTAGGTAATGAGTTATAGATGCAACTCCAACTGGTGTACAGGAGAAGTATAGTAAAAGAAAAAAGATGAATGGATGTTTGGAAATAGAACAGACAAAGAATGTTGTTGAAAATGGTAATAATGGAAGGATATATATGCTTTTTTTTTATTTTGTATATTGATAAAAGGCAAAAAAATTTTAATTAATAAATAATTTGGATGGAAAAGAGTAGTAGGGATAAGATATGAAGTTAATATTATATGAAATATTGATATTATAATCTGGAAATGTTATGTTTTATTGGTCTATCATTATTATTTTTTTTTAGAAAAGAATTTATAAGCTGTTATGCCTTGATTTTGTGTGTATTGTTTTTAGAAAACTGATAAAAATGGTTTTTATATATATAAAAAAGAAAATGATAATAAGATATAGAAGGAGACTTAGGTTGAATATGATGTTTGAACTTGTGTCTGTGTAAAGAGTTTTAACCCGGGAACAGACAACCTTCAGAAAAGATCTTGTAGTTTTGTCTATGTTTTGTGTGTGTATGTTTGTGTATTATGCTTATGATAAAACTAACAAAATTTGTTTTTTATTAAAAAAAAGGAAAAAAAGAATCAATAAAACCTTGGAGGAATGTTAGATGAGAGTAATTTAAACAAGCTAGAAAGAAAAGAATATGATGACTATAAAATGGATAAATATGGAAGAGAAATGAAATTGAATTGGAGTAAAGAGAAATAATGAGAAATTTGATGAAAGATATTTGCGTATCCATATGGGGATGGGATAAATTGGAATTATGTTGTATAAAAATATTGTTTTGTTTGACTTGTAAGGATTTATAATATTAAGAGGTTTTATGTGTTTATGTATTTAATGGTTAATGATGTGTTGTTTTATCTTTAAAATTAATAAAAATTTGTTTCAAAAAAAAAAAATATACAAAATACTAATGCTCTGATGGTCATTTTGAAAAATCCTTTCTTAGTGAGCAACTAGAAGCCAAGAGGAATATACGTGTTAAATTTCAAGTTTGTAGGCTTTACATTCTGGAGATTTTGTGAAGATGCGTGAGTGGTATTTCACTTTTATATATATAGATTATAGGGCACTGGTTTTGCCCTATAGTTTTGGAAGTTCATAGTTTAAAATAGCAAAATTTTACTACTCAACTCATAACTACAATTATGAACAGAATTTCAGTCATAAATCATTGGGGTCAGACCATGTCACAAGACCAGATTTTACAATCATTTTTATGAAGGTTGTAAGTCCAGCTTCTGTGATAAATTAAGCAAATGATGTGGTCAGTAAGTGAATAATATGGTCATAAGTGCAAATCCAACTTAACCAATGGCAATCACTTGAATACTGGATGCTGCAATGGACTGTAAATTCAAGTTCATTGACAAGTGTCCAAATTGTGATTACATGACTGCGAGGGGCAGTGCAATGGTGAAATCTAAAATGGTAAGAATTACACTAATACACACAAAGGGTCACTTTACCTTACTGTTATGTCGGTGTCCATTCTGGTTTTCTTTACTCGTTTTGTCCATTACTATATTGGGGAACAAAAAATCCAGGCATTTGTCATGTATAACGTAACTAAAATGTTTTGTCTCTCATATTCCATCACGCTATTTGAAACTGTCATTTCAATATTTTCAACCTATTCATATTAATAAACCCTTGGAAAAATTAAGTCATCATACTGCATGAACACATTAATTTTAGGAAGAACACATTAATTTATGTGATGCACAGTACAATATACATCAAATAGGCAAAGAAATGCAGTTTATTTCTTAGAGTTATAAAAGCATTTCAATAGCATAAACTGAACAGTTTAAAAAAGCTTTATAATTGTGCTCTCTCTGAAAGCTACGAAGGCAGATGCTTATTCATGGCAATGTATATACCTGTCATAAATGTTTAGATTTTCTTCTGGAACAAGAAAGAATAGATGAAGAGACATAAAATTACCAAAGTTTTGAAAAACACAAGCCTCAGCTTGTGGATGAATAGTTTCATAACTTTTATTAAATATACTTTTCAGAAAAGCCATCTTGTCTGTCTCACAGATATTTTAAATCATGGAACCACCATATGGTATCAGTTAACTCTCAGTTGGAACTCAGCATTTTTTAAAAGGAAATTTGCTGCAAAATAAAACACCATCCCACCAGTGGTGGGATTCCATTTTTTTTTTTCTTTACTACCATTCTGTGGGCATTGCAGGAGAAGGATACTGTAAAATCTCCAGTCAGAGGTTGCATTTGCCTGTTTTCCGAACTACTCAAAATTTCTGCTACTGGTTCTCCAGAACTGGTCAGAATCTGCTGAACATCACCTCTGCATCCCACCCCCCAAGAATACCTCGGGGTTCCACCAAGACTTCAGAGGAATTCTTAGAAAACTAACAATGCTTTGATAAAACAGTTTGTCTGAAGAGCCTGTTGCACTAAATGCAGTACTCTTCAGAGAAACATAGGCATTAGAATCCATTGTTTTTCCAAAGAGCTATCTTTATTTATATAAAAACATGCATTAGCAGCCTATTTCCTTATTATTCCCTCCTTTGCAGTGCTGGTTCTTTTTTTAAAAAAAAACAACTCCCAAGAAAATTTAAATAAGGATTAGCCTGCCTTTAGAGTTAAAAGCAGGTAAGGGTAAAGGGCAGGCCAGAAAAACCGAAAACCAAGTCTCAGGTAACATTTTAAAGGAATTGAAATGATACTTATTCCAACGGAAGCAACTTTTTATCATTGGCAAGTCATTTATAGGGCTGATTTAGGATATGACCCAATCCTCGCCATATTTTTCATCTTGTAATAACGAAATGCCTACATCCCACGATGTTCCAAAATACTAGTCCCTATACCGGTTAGAATACAACCACTATCCCCCTCGGCCATTGCACCTATTTTATGAGAAAACTCATGGAAGCTACCGAACGGGTGGGCTCGAGCGCTTAGGAAAAAGCTTCTCCCCACCAACACTTACAAGGCACCCTCCACAGCCCCGCCATCCACCAGTTCGCCCTTTTTTGACGGCCCGCTCACCTCCGCAGTCTGTCTAGCAGGCTCCACCGCCGTTTGAATTCAAATGCCCGCCCGCCTACCTTCAACGCCCTTTAAACCGCCTGCGCGTTCCGATTGGCGAGTCTTTCCCCTTCACTTCAAGACTCTCGATCGCTCATTGGCTAACTCCGTCAACAACACCCGCCCCTTCCTAACCGTTTGAGCTGAGTGAGGACACCAGTTCCCATTTCCAAGCAAGCTCGCTGCTTAGAAAGGCGGTGGTGGGGAGGAGGAGCGTATCGGGCATTTTTAAGTTAGAGGCGTACACTGCGCTAATTACCGAAACAGGCGCATGCGTTAAGTTTGTCATGGCTCCGCCGGGGGGCGTTCAGCCTCGCTTTTCCTCAACGCAAATTGCGTAGTTTCTGAAGCAACTGCAGCCGGCTTCTGACGGCGGCGCCTCTGCAGCTGTAGTCAAGCCGTGGCTGAAGAGGCTGTTTACCTGCCCGCTCTCGGACACACTTTTAGACGAAAGCCCCTGCCGCAAAGTTTGAATGAGGCAGTTCCTTTACATGAGTGGACACACTTGAGAGCTGCTGCGGGTTACATATCAGCCATTGGCACAGCCATGATTAGGACAGGT
The DNA here is from genome assembly GCA_033807585.1 of Hydrophis major. Taxonomy (NCBI): domain Eukaryota; kingdom Metazoa; phylum Chordata; class Lepidosauria; order Squamata; family Elapidae; genus Hydrophis; species Hydrophis major. The sequence goes on from CM066330.1 coordinate 245,124,336, forward strand.
TGGGTGTGTATAATGGATCGATATCATTAGTCTGGTGCAGATCTTTATAATTATAGACAGAAAAGCAGCAGGTTTGCGTTATTTCTTACTACTTAATTTTTTAAAAAAAGGGCTGCCTTTGAGCACAAGGAGAGCCAAACAAGCCATGGATAGATGAGATTAACACATGAGCGTTGCTGAAGGTCCGTTTTGGAATTTGTCACCAGTTTTGCAATTGTCAGAGGACGTTTATGCTCACTGTGTGATGTCCCCAAAATGCAGCAAAAATAAAGGTAGAAGGGTGCAGTGTGACACTTTATAACACGCTGCAATTTTTTTTTTAAAAAAAAGATGCTTGTGATTGTTGGGCATTTTATAATCCTATGTGTTTTTCCTCTATGTGCCTCAACAGGAACAAAACAAAGAGCAGGTGGCTTAAAGACTGCAATGTTATGCTTTGTCACCAGTGTTAAGGCCAGCTTTACAAGTTAAGGGATAAGAAGGGTATGCATGAAGAATTTTTCCTGTTTATTTGAATATTAACACACTGAAATTGTATAATTTCTGAGACAAGCAAGGGACACTTTGCTACGGGGGAACTTTCCCTCTGAAAGCAAAAAGAGGGGAAAAATTGAACTATGTTGGATTTTCCAAAATAAGTGCCTCCAGTACAGTGAATATTGCCATTGTTTTATATCAAGTTAGCAGTTTTTCACTATACTCTAAAACAATTTTTAAAAGAAGTATCCATAAACTTAAAAAAACAAAAAAGATTCTCCAGACCTTATGCTCTATAATGGCAACATATTGAAAGTGTAAATTGATGTGCTCATTTATGAGGACAGTAAGGGACAAATTTCAGAAGTGTGAATATTGTGTGATATATTATTCTCTCAGAAAGAATGTCAAGTCGTCGTATCACTCCACCATGTGACAGGCGGCAGCTTCCATGGAGTATGACTGGCATGGGCTCACCCACTGGTGAACTGCGGCCAATGAGATTACCATTTCTTGAAGCCGATGTAAGTAGCATTGTTCTTTTGGATTCGTGTAATGGGGCATGCTGATGTGTAAATACCATAAATATCAAATAAGATACTGAAGATTGAATGTAAGAAAAAGCCTGCTAGATTTATTTCCAAAACAAATTTATATAGCTACCCAGTTCACACATAGGCAGCTCCAGGAAGCGTACACAATTCTAAAAATCCACCATATAATAAATACCCATTTAAAAATAAAAGCATCCCATTCCCATGGCAGCAACAGCACAATCAAATCAGCCACTTGATTCACTTTGTTTCCATTCTTGGTCCCCAGGTCTGCTAAATAACTATGGGTTGGTTTTTTTTAGCACTTTTCATAAAACCAACAGGGTGGGGGCCAACAATATCTTAGAGGGAATGATGTTGCATAAAAAAGGGGCTACCACAGAGTAGGTCAATGGTCAAACCAAAGACTCATATATTCCCTTATTGTTATTCTACAGATAACCTCTAAAAAGCTTTCAGCAAGTCATGTTTCTAATAGGATCTTCTCTTTTTCAGCAAATTATACTGAAAAGTGTGCTGTTTAACAGAAGCCGTATAATGAATATAAAGCCTAATCCATGCACATCCCTGAAATTTTCCAAGACTGCAAACCTCTGGAGTGACTTGCTTGAATTTATCTACATTTAAATAGGTAGAGAATTGAGGATTCACAGCTAGTTTTCATTTTTCTCTCAAATTCAGATTAAACTGATTGGATTAGTGCCTTATTTAAGAGGATGGAATTTATTCCTCACCCTTTACCTTTCATTGTACATTATAAATATTACACAGAATCATAGTATTTCATAAAGTACAGTAAATCCAATACATCTGGTGCCTATCAGATGTATATCTGGTGCCGATCAGATGTACATCTGGTGCCTATCAGATGTATTGGACAGACAATTTCCAGCATTCCTGCTGGAAATAAAACCTCCCGTGTATACAATAAATATTGTTGGCTTAAAGACCTTTACAATGATATTTATATAATTTACGTAGCTGCCCTGTTCAAGCAACATGACTCTGGTTTTTGGCATACAAACTTACTGAGAAAAATATACAACAGTGCATGTCAAATTTTATTGTATTATGATAGATTTCAAGCTTATATCCTGAATTAAAAATCTTGAACTGAAAAGGAAATAATTGTTTGACGTAACCTTTTACTAGGGAACAGGTTGTCCAAGCACACACCATTATTTTTTTTATATGAAATCCACCTCAAACCTTGACAGTTTAGACTCAGTGGTGCCTACAATTTTGAACTTGTGTTTATATTGTGCAGACATGTGCATTGAATTCAACCCAGGTAAAAATCCTGGATCCAACATTTTTCCCCTTCTTTTGGATGCTGCTCCTCAATATTTAACAGGATTGCTAGGGGATTTTTTTTGTTGTTGCTGTTGTTTTGTTTTTTGGTCAAATCTCGTCGAACAGAAATTTAAAGAATTTTTCCAGGCGCAAGGAAACGATGCAGAAACGTTAAGTTTCTGCCAGTTAAAACACTTCTCACGGGCTTAGTTGCTCTTTTTAAAAAAAAAAAAAAAAAAAGCCAGAGCAAAGGGTTAGGGTATCGTTTTCGACAGGCCACAAGGAAGCCCTCCTGTTTTGCTCCCTTGCCTTCTGGGATGCCGGGCTCCGTTTCAGCAAAGAAAATCCAAGTTCTGCCGGGCTCTTTTTATTTCAAGAATCGGCACGTTGCGTATTTTACGTAAGGCGATCTCTGGCCCTTGTTGGGGGATTGATTGCTTTTGCCTCCTTTCCAGCCGCGGCTTCAATCGATGTGCGGGGCTTCGATGCAGCAGCCTGTTCGACGGAGCGGTCCTCGGGCCAGACTGCTGCTACCGCCGCCACAACCGCCGCCCCCCCTGCAGCCGCCGCCGCCCGCTCCGCTTCACCTGCCCGCCCAGTCGCTCCTTGACGCCGTGGGGCCCCCGGCAGCCGTTCTGAGCGAAGATCGATCGCGGACGAAGGAAGGGCTCGTAAGTGTCGGATCCGATAGTTCCCGCGTCAGCCATTCGTTTTCTCCCACATGGAAGGCGGGAGAAGGTGGTGCCTCTCCTACGACGGATAAGCCTCTTGTCCTATCCCCGTGGCTATTAAAGCCGTCGCTCTGAAGGAAGGTGGAGCACGATGGGACCAGAAGGAGTGGAATAGTTTGGTTGCTGCGATAAGGGCAGATCCTAAAATAACAAAAAGACGAAAAAAGATTTTGATCGAAAGATCTCCGATCCTGCCTAAAGTGAACTCCATCCACCCTTGCTCCATCCACTTATCTAGGCCAGGATTTAATTACTAGGCAGTTGTATAGATTAGGCTATACAGGTAGTCCTCCATTTGCAATAGTTGGTTCAGTGACCATTCAAAGTTACAACGGGGCCAAAAAAAAGTGACATGATCCTGTGTGTTTTTTTAAACTTACGACCTTTATAACATCCTCGTGATCATGGAATCAAAACTCAGATACTTGGCAACTGACTGGTACTTATGGCGGTTGCTGTGTCCTAAAGTCATGTGAACACCTTTTACAATCTTCTGACAAGCAAAATAGCAATAGTCCTTAGGCTTAGATACAGTTTACAGAGTCAGCTTATTGCCCCCAACAATCTGGGTTCTCCTTTTAACGGCCTCGGAAGGATGAATCAACCTTGAGCTGGTGAGAATTGAACTGCTGGCCATCAGCAGGAGTCAGCAGGATTAGCCATTAATGCGGCATTCTAACCCCTGCACCACTACAACTTAATCAGTGGGGAAGCCAGATTCACTTCAATCATGATACTAATTTATCAACGGTGGCCATTTGCTTAACAACTGTGGCAAGAAAGGTCATAAAATGGGGCAAAACTCACTTAAAAAAAGCCTGACTTAAAATGTTGGGCTCATTTGTGATCGTAAATCAAAGACTACCTGTACAGTTCATGAGAACTGTGTGCAGCCTTTGCTGTGTGGATATGTGTAACCAGTATTCAGGCACTAACTCAGCAAACCAAACTTCTCTAATTCTAATCTTAATTTTCTGAAATAATTGAATTCCTCAGAGTTACAAAATACGCTAAATTGTAAAGTAATGATAGTGGCTGTTTTTGCAGGTTGTAGAAAGTGTGACAGAAAAATAATAAAGTTACAAGCTCTTCAGGCTTTCCATGCCACCTTTTTTTCTTTCTGTCCCCTCTCTGCCTCTCCTGTTACAAACTCTTTATCTCTGCTGTTTTTGTTTCCCTCACTTGCATTTGAAAAGTTTTCATTTTTCCAGAAAGGTTCATCAATAATCATAATAACCTTATAATTAAGCATGAGCACCTGACTCTCTCAAAATTCCATTTGTCACAGAGGTGTGACTTTAGTTTTACAGTAGAAAAACTTTCCCCCTATCAGCTGTTGGATCTCACTCCCTCAAAAACATTAATAAAATCTCATAGATTTTTCGCCTTTGAATCCCAAAATGTATAAGAATCTCTGTCATTCTATTGTTCAGTGTCCCTCTTTCTTGCAAATCAGGCACCCAGTGATCAATTGTTGAATAAAGTTTGGCAATTTTTCCTCTACATTGTGCTCCTTTCTTTGGCAAAAATTCCACAACAAAAGTTAACATTGTTTGAGTGCTGACATAAAATGTATTTGCACAACAGGCTAACCCCATAGTTTATTAAATACCGATTATAGACTCAACCCTGTTGACTGTTCACACAGCACACTGAATGAGAAGTTAACAACAATCCACTGTCTGGATTATCATAGCATACTAACACTCCAAAAGCCAACCAAATTCAGCATATTATAATAATACAGTAACCAAACCACAAAGTCAGTAATATAGTTTAGCCCAGGGGTCTTCAAGCTTGACAGCGTTTAGACTTGTGGACTTACAACTCCCAGAATTCCTCCTCTAGTCATGTTAGCTCAGGAATTCTGGGAGTTGAAGTCCACAAGTCTTAAACTTGCCAAGTTTGAAGACCCTTGGTTTAGTCTAGCAAGTCATAAACTAAGATATTCCATCTCTGAACTTTCCATATAGCTGCTCTGGTTCTTTAGTTCAATTGTTAGAATCCATTTTAAGAAGTGAGTAGTATTACATCTTGGAACAAGGACTTAAACAAATATATTGCCTTGTTTTTAGACAATATGTAGTATCTACTTCCTGCTGTTACATTAATGGTATATGTTTATGGAGATTCTCGGTCATCCAGGTCATGGTTGTTCCAAAGGTGCTTTTTTTTTTTTTCAAGAGGCAACTGGACTTCCTGGTTTTTCTTTGAAGACATTTTGCTTCTCATCCTAGAAACTTCTTCAGCTCTGAATGCATGGTGGGAAATGCAAGGATTTATACTCTTTGCAGATAACTGGACATTTGCATTCTTTTAGCGGATCATTAAGGTTACTTGGAGGTTTATCTGTGTTGTCAGAGTCACCTGAGTGGTGCAAATTGATGTCCTTGGAACTGTTGAAAAGACGGTTGTAGATTGGAGATAAATGATGTTTTATCCCTCCCCCTCTGTTGAGAGAGGGCTATTCATGGCCAGCTTTCAAACCAGCTGTCCAAAATATGGACTTTGTTGTCTTCAAAAGAGTAGCCTATGTCTTTTAAATGAAGATGGACTGCTGAATCTAGTCCTGATGTGTTTGTTCTCCATGTTGTCCAAAGCATTTATGAAGTGGTTTTTTCATTTCCCCAATGTACAGACCTGCACATGGCTCATTGCATTTTACTGCATATAACACGTTGCTCAGTTTCTGTCTGGGTGTTTTTATCCTTGGGATGGACAAGCTTCTGCCTTAGTGTATTCTTGGGTGTGAAATGTGCATGTATGTTATGTTAACTGAAGATCTTCCTGAGCTTTTCCGATATGCCCGCAACATACGGAATGACAATGTTGTTTCCTTTATTGTTCTCATCATTGTCTGTTACAGAGAAGCTCTTGTAGGGTTTTTTGTTTGTTTGTTTTTGTTTTTGTTTTAGATTTGATAAAGGCCCAACTTGGGATAGCCACACTTTCTTTGGGCTTCCTTGATGTGTTTACATTCTTTTTCTTTCCAGCCTTTGCTGGTAGGCAGGCCTTCAGCTTGGTGATATAAGGTACTCCCATTTTGTGCTCCAGTGGGTGGTGGGAATCAAAATGTAAATATTGATCTGTGTTAGTGGGTTTTCTGTAAACTTCATTGTTAAGGCTTCTGTCTTCCTTAATGTGTACTGCACAGTCCAGGAAGGCTATACTATTTTCCTTAACATCTTCCCATGTCAGTTTGATGTGTCTTGGTATAAACATATCAACTCTTTGTACAGATACATCAAATTTCCACTGGAAGATGTTAAGGAAAATAGTCAAGCCTTCCTGGACTGTGCACACTTCAAACCCAAGAATACACTAAGACAGAAGCTTGTCCATCCCAAGGATAAAACCCCGAGACAGAAACTAAGCAATGAGGTGTGTGTGTGTGTGTGTGTGTGTGTGTATGCAGTACAATGCAGTGAGCCATGTGCAGATCTGTACATTGAAGAAACGAAACAACCACTTCAAAAATGCATGGCACAACATGGAGAACAAACACATCAGGACTAGATTCAGCAATCTATCTGCATTTAAAAGACACAGGGAATGGGCTTTTGAAGACAACAAAGTCCATATTTGGACAGAGAGGATCCCTGGTTTGAAAGAGGGATTAAAGAGGCCATCTATGTCAAAATTGAACAGCCCTCCCAACAGAGGGGGAGGGAAATGAGCTTATCTATCTTCAATCTACAATACCATCCTTTCAACAGATGGAAGAAGGCTGCATACCAATTTGCACCACTCAGGTGATAGATAACACAGATAAACCATGTGACCTTAATGACCCGCTAAAAGAATGCAAATGTCCAGTTGCCTGCAAAGAGTAAAAATCCTTCCATTCCCCACTATCCAGTCAGAGTGGAAGAAGTTTCTGGATGAAAAGCAAAACATCTTCAAAGAAAAACTAGAAAGTCCAGTTGCCTCTTGGGGAAAAAAAGGCATCTTTGGGACATAAATGGTATGTTTTACAAATAATTCCTTCTCTATCCTTTATTTAATTGTCAAAGAGGTTTCTAAATACTCTAAAGTAGGTGCTGGGTTTTAACTATGTAAATTCTTTTTAAAGAGTTCTTATTAATATAATTCTTATATCCAAGCATCTTTTTCCTGCCACTGTTTCCAATTAAAAAAAATAAATATCAGTTGATGATAAGACTTGAGTACAAATAGCTTGTAGATAAAGTTGCCTAAAGGCCTACTGCATTTTCTACACTAGGTAAGTTCCCCTGCTTGAATCATTTATAGAAATCTGTCTTGTCTTCAGTACCTGATGTGTGAAAAAAAGGAGGAGAGTTTTGTGATTGCAGTCTTAACTCCTCTCTGATTAGAAAAATCAATCTTTCCTTTTCCTTTGTAATGTTCTATCATTACTCATATATTTTATACTTGTTCATATAAAAGTATTTTTGTATGTACTTTATCATTCTGTTTGGAGATATATTTTTTTCCTGAAAAACAGAAAATTAGATACATGGTGGGTCTTTTTTTTTTTCATTTTGTCACACATGTAAATAATTTTATTTTTGCTCTAGACACCTGGAAGGCAACCCTTGTTCACAATGTATAGACCAAAAGTAAGCCTTAAAGACCGGCAACAACTTTACAGGCTTATTATTAGTCAGCTGTTATATGATGGATATATCAATATTGCTAATGGTCTGATAAATGAAGTAAAGCCACAGTCTGTCTGTGCACCCTCCGAACAACTGTTGCATCTTATTAAACTAGGTAAGTTGAAACATTAGTAAACAAAAAAGTTACAATAATATCATTTTATGTGATCCTAAATTTAGTTATAGTTACTTCCACACTGAAAGCCATTGTTTTAATATGGCCTCTCCCACATACCATTAATTAAACGTCTTGGCTGTGCAGAGATTTGGAGCCAAAGAGCAAAATGTAATTCACTTGTAGGTGTCAGAAAAAGATGCAGCTGCTTAAGGTTTTTCCCAATGGTTCTATATATACACTTTGCATTCATATGAATCTGAACAGCTAGCTTGCTTATTTGATTGATTGACTGACTAATCCACCATCTCATGTGATTCTGGGCAGCTTACAATAAAATAGACAAAACAAAAGCAATGCAAAAAGTTAAAACTCAAAGCAGCCAGGAATCCTAAAACCCACCATTAATTTAAGCAAAAGATTGGCACTGTCAGACACCCAGGGCACTGGACTGAAGCAAATCTTTGCCTTCTAAAATAAAGTTGTGCAATATTCCCGTCAATTGTCCAGTAATGGTGTAATTCTAATTGACTTTTAGAGCTTTTTCTGAGGTGTTAATAGCCTTCTGACTTTAAATGGTTGCCAGTCGAGCTGTGCAGCTATACTGTTCAAAACTATACGTTGATATCACTATAAAAGTACCTTCCTTTTTCCTACTGTTTGGCACATTCTCAGACTTCCTCTTTCATTGGTTTAAAATGTTGATTTGCGTGGAAATGAATGACATGCCGTGATTTGTACAATAAAGAGAAGAAAGTAATTGACTTGTGGGAAGGAAAGAGCACACAAAGCACATTGTGTTGGTATATTCTAAAGCAAGACTTAGCTTTATGTTTGAATCAAATCAATGCTGGGAGGCAAATCATTTTTATTTGATAAGCATTCTGTCATCAGCTTGTCTATAGACATTAAAATTCTAAAATTCTAGTATTTTATAAACTTTCTGTAATTTGTAATCTACAGTTATTTTGATGCAGCCTAAAACTGCATTTGCTTCTTGAACAGCCATATGTGGTACATTATTGAGTCAACTTCGATTTATATTTTTTTTAAAAAAAGATTTGGTGTGTTCTCTCCTCCAGGAATGGAAAATGACGATAGTGCAGTTCAGTATGCAATTGGACGCTCTGATACAGTAGCTCCTGGAACAGGAATTGACTTGGAGTTTGATGCAGATGTACAGACTATGTCCCCAGAAGCATCTGAATATGAGACATGTTATGTCACATCTCACAAAGGACCATGTCGTGTAGCTACGTACAGCAGAGATGGACAGTTAATTGCTACAGGATCTGCTGATGCATCGATAAAAATACTTGATACCGAAAGAATGTTAGCAAAAAGTGCTATGCCCATTGAGGTAAATATTGAAATAGTATGAATCCATATTGTTGCTTCATCTCTTATTTGATCATCTGCTGTTCTCATAAAAGAGAAAGTGAGTTCTACATGGAGAGACTGTTCTTCAGAATTCAGGCTCCAGTTATTTAATTTAAAAATACACATTTTCCTTAGAATTCAGTGAAAAAATCTATAAGTTTATATAAAAACTATCACAGGAGGTACAAATAATTGTGAATGTGGTTGTGGATTGTCTTTGTTTAGAGAGTCATTTTTGCTGGGGGTGGGTGGGAAGGAGTTCACCTCTGTTCGCTTTCTGAATTTTAATCATTTTGGTAATGTATAAACAGAGCCTTATTTCTTATCCATTCCCTTGTTCCTTTCACCTTATTGCCATCCAGTTTTCTTTGTCACCGAAAATTCTTTGTCCAATTCTTTGTCCAGAAAATTCTTTTTGGAGAATTTTGATTTACAAAGCTTGTTTTGAAATTACTTAAAATATGCTCTGAACTTACCCAAATGGTAGCATCTAATAGCTTTTGGCTGATTTCAGAATCTAGGCAGAATTGGCCATAACGGTATTTAGATCTGGGAATTCCAGGATTGTTGACTTGATTGGAAAATTGAAAGATACCCTGGAAGAAAGCAATAATAAAATGCCTGAATAACACTGTCAAAAAAGCTGAATGGATGTGTCAAGATTAATTTGATAAATATTATAGCTTATGCTCTGGGAATTACAGAGAAAATCTCCCCAAAAATAATTTCTTAAGGAAAACAAACCCCATGTGTTTTATTGGAATGCATTTTAGACAAAGTGCATTTCTGAATGTGTGAAATAATCATATTTTGTATTATTTAGCATATAAACCATTTGCACATGATAGTAGGTGGGCTGCCAAGATTTTACAATCTGCCATGTGAGAGTTTAAACGTATGTTTCAATTTCTTTTCCTATAACAGGTTTGTAACAGCTTACTTTAAATAATTCTTAGGCTCTGTGAAAAAGTGCTGATCCACTATGTTGCTGTTGTTTTTCAAACTCTCTGCAAAGCAAATTACTTGTGTGTTTACAGGTATTTTATTTCATATATTATAAATGCTGTACTTTTAATTTTTACAGGTTATGATGAATGAAACAGCTCAGCAGAACATGGAGAACCATCCAGTTATTAGGACTCTTTACGATCATGTAGATGAGGTCACCTGTTTAGCTTTTCATCCAACTGAACAAATCCTTGCATCTGGATCAAGAGACTACACTCTTAAATTGTTTGACTACTCAAAACCATCTGCCAAGAGAGCTTTCAAATATATTCAGGTCAGGTTCTCTAATCATACATTTCTAAGAAATATCATCATAAGAAACTTAAAAAAGATTTGTCTTGCTGGTGATACTGCATATAATTTTTAGGTAGAAGGACATAAATCATGCTTGATGATGCAGCTTTCCAGACAGTTTTTTTTAGTTCTTAAATGTTGGGTGAAACATGATAACAAGTTCTAAACTGTAATTTATTTTAATACTTGGAACATTGAAAATTAATGAAAGAAAACAACGAGATAATTGGCAAAGACTATGTTAATGTTTTTCTCTCAAACTTTTTTTCTATTGAAAGCTCATCATTACCATCCAAGCTGCTTGGTGGGAAAATGTCTGTTTTCTATAATCAGTATCCTTTTGTTTAGAATCTTAAAAAAGATTTTTTTAAAAATAATAATCATGCATTTTTAAAAAGAAAAATAAGATTCTCTCCCACCTCCTTTTTCCCCCCAAATCTCTATCAAATGCATACTTGTATTCTGTCTTATATTATGTTTGACTTCTTCAGATAGCAATGTCCTCTAGATATGAATTCATTTTAAAATAGATATATCTATTAGCATAATGGTTTGATATTTAGATATATTATAGTTGTAGGATAGTGCACTCTAATATTAATTTTTGAATTTCCAATTAAACAGGAAGCAGAAATGCTGCGCTCTATATCTTTCCATCCTTCTGGGGATTTCATACTTGTTGGGACACAGCATCCTACCCTGCGGCTCTATGATGTAAATACTTTCCAGTGCTTTGTCTCCTGCAATCCTCAAGATCAACATACAGATGCTATATGCTCAGTTAATTACAATGCAAGTGCTAACATGTATGTAACAGGCAGCAAAGATGGATGCATCAAATTGTGGGATGGAGTTTCAAATCGTTGTATCACCACTTTTGAGAAGGCACATGATGGTGCTGAAGTCTGTTCTGCCATTTTCTCTAAGAACTCCAAGTACATACTATCAAGTGGAAAGGATTCTGTGGCTAAACTGTGGGAGATATCAACAGGAAGGACACTAGTCAAATATACAGGTGGGTGAAAACATTTCTGAACAATATAATCTGACTTTCTCTGGTTTGACTTTTGTTATGAATCCTGTAAGTAGTTGTGTGGACATACCTGGATTTTAGCAATGCACAATACAAGCCTTGTTCGGTAATCACAATTTTTCACTTGCCCAATAAGTGTAAAATTAAGTTACTTTGTGAATCTGGAGCATTTTGTTTTACATCAGAAAAAAAATTCAGTAGTGCACTGAAATTTTCTTTGTTTATTCTAAGCAACTGAACAATCTAGTCTAGAAAGTATTTTATAAATGACTTCAAACATTTTTTCCTGTTCTAGAATTGTATGAGTTAATGCTATTATATATACATAAGTACAATAATTTATTAAGTAAACCAGGGGTGTCAAACTCAAGGCCCACGGGCTGGATCCGGGCCTCAGGGTGCTTAAATCTGGCCCATGGGGCCAGCCTGGAAATATCAAGGGACCGGCCCACAATGCCTCTGGTGGCTAAAATGGGCCATGTGCACACCCCCACCCACCCCGGTGTCTCATTTTCACCCTCCATGGCTTCCTGAAGCACTCTGCCAGCCGGAAAACAGGCTGGAAAACGGCCCAAAAACGGGCAACACGGCCTGTTTTCGGCCAGCAGGCTGCTGCAGGAAGCATCCGCCCCACCCCTGCTGCTGGCCTGCAGAGGAGAACTACAATGCTGATCTGGCCCTCGAAATCCAGTTTGATACCCCTGAAGTAAACCATAAATTAATTAGGAGATTAGGAAAATTTGCAAACCTTCCAGGAGTGTACTTTGTATTTCTGAATTACTATTTCCTTCGAGGGCAAATATTTTTAAGAAAAAATCCCGGATAGGTTCATGCATTAACACATATGCTTCAAATAATACTTAATATTAAAACGAGGTTGCTTTTTCATAGTTTGTCATTAAATGCAATACAAAATATAAGCTTGGCATTGCTCTGCTCAATGCTTTTTTTCCCTTCACCTTCATTATGAAATATTTTTAAAAAATGTAAAACTCCTGAAAGAATAATCAGAAGTCATTTAAACAGATCCATCTTTTGAGATTATTTTACCATTTCAAATTTCAGTTTATAATATATCAAGCCAGCAGGGTGCAGCAAAGAGTTGACATGCTGAATTGTTGGGTGTTGCTATATTTTCTTTTAACAAATAAAACTGAAGAACTTCCTTTATTATACATGCTGTATTTGCCGTAGATCCAGACAAGCCAGCTGCCTAACAGAAGATGCACAACAAACACGACACTACCCCATTTTAAACCCACTCTCACTAAGGCTAAACTGGGCTTAAGGCCATCCCAGTATACATTGTCATGAATTGAGTGGAAACCACTACTCCCCACCCCAGAAAATTTCTTCGTATGCATTAGTAATTAAAACATAATGTATCTAATGTATCATAGTCTAAAAATCTATTTGATTCTACAGTGATTATTTTTATTTAGACTTACAAAGCCATCTGATAAATGACTCATATATGCAACATTGGTAGTGTTTAAATTCAAAGAAGCATATTTTGGCTCTTTTAGTTCTCTGGAATATTGAAAGTTGTTGTTAAGCCTGGTTTCCCCAACCAGGGTTAGGGAGACAAGCTAAAACAGAATGTGCAGCTTAGTCAGATAGGCACACAGATAAATGAGTGAGCTTAGCTTGTATGTTTATTAACATACAGTAAAAATAACAGATACGCTTGTGCTATCAAATATATAGTTTATTCCATTATGAGTTCATAGCATAGTCAAAATAACATTCCAATAGTCATGTATCATTTAGTCAGTCCATTCAGGGATATTCAGTTAGCAAAGTCCGTGTTGAATACCCTATGTCAATACACTTACAAGCCAGTCCTTTGTTTTCTCTCCCGTTCGAGCAATGCAGTCTTGTCTCAATGCAATCAGGGATCATCAAAGCCAGAGAGATAGCAAGCTGTAGCCTTGCCTCTTTTAAAGTGCTTTCACAACCACTCCCTTAATTACTATCCCACAGTTAAAGTTGCAGACACTTTAACATACAAACTATGATTACATGTTATTATTTACCTAAACAAGTTAGGGTAAAACAATGTTATCCCTAACAGTTGTTAATAGAAATTTAAGGACTGATGCCATACTCTACTGTAATGAAGTTGACCACTGAGTAAACAAAACTATATGTTGTGTGTTGTCTCTTCATTTTTTGTAATTAGTTCATTTAAGTCTAATCCTGCTCTTAGGTCTAATTCAATGAACTAAGCCTTATTTAATTAAACATGGATTACAGTTGAATGATAAAATTACATGTTAGTTCATTGTTTTACTGATATAAACTAGAAATGTTATTGAATACTTACATATTAAACTATTGTATTAAGAATCCTACAGGGAAAAATTACAGCAGCATAGTCTATAAATAGGTGCTAATATTTTTGTATATGCCTTACAAAATTGAACATTTGGGAAATATATATTGTTCTCTTTCCCATTTGGTATATATTCATGGATTTCACGGGTTTTTTTGCACAGAAAGCAATCCAGTTTTTTCTTTTTAAAACAAAATCAGATGTAGATGAAAAGTAGCATATAATCTTCCCTTAACAATACCAATTTCCTTAATCAGTAAAAACAAAAGCCAAATTGTGGCTATTTTTCAAAAGCTAAGTCAGTATGATATTCCTTTTGTATTATCTTCTTTGGGGAGTTAAACTATACCTCCAATGGCCTTGTTTCATTCCAGTCTTGGAATAACAGCTGACTTGGAGTTATAGCAGTTCTCCATTGTTTGTGATAAAATGTTTATAATACAAGAAATTTGCATCCTTTTACACTCAGGAGAAGGTTTGAAAGATTAAATTGAGCTTAACTGCTGATGCCTTCATGGATATGCCAAGGTAGTTTTCATGGCAGCAATAGATAAGTGGCTTACCATTGCTTTCTGGATTAATATGTCAATCTCCCAGTCTGGCCTACAGCTTTAGTATTTAGAAAAGTCTTCCAATCAGGTACTATCCAGGCCTGATCCTGTTTGGCTTCTGGATTCAGTGATGGTCATATGAGAAATGAAGTCCTATTTCTAAGTACTATGAATTTGGAGGAGCATATACACCTGCACCGAAGAATATGAACTAGTCTGGACTTCGGGAAACACTGAGAATTTTCTTTTCTGTGAACATGCTTGCTAACCTTACTAATGAATATGTTGTTGTTTATTTTAGGTGATTTGACATTCTTATTGTTAGGCTTTAGTACTTAAAAATATAATTAATTGTATACAATATGCTGTTAAACCTGCAGGAGCTGGCCTGAGTGGACGCCAGGTTCATAGGACACAGGCTGTTTTTAATCACACCGAAGACTATGTGCTCCTTCCCGATGAAAGGACCATTAGCCTTTGCTGCTGGGATTCACGAACGGCGGAGCGAAGAAACCTTCTTTCCTTGGGGCATAATAGCATTGTTCGCTGCATTGTCCATTCACCTACAAATCCTGGATTCATGACTTGCAGTGATGACTATAGAGCTCGATTTTGGTACCGAAGATCAACCACAGATTAAAACAGCAGTTCTGAAATGCTTGCTCAAATTTTATTCCATTTTCTTTTCCAGATAAGTCTGTTTTTATTATGATTTATTTAAAAAGTTTGAATATGAATCACTTGGAAGAAAGAAACAAGCTCTACCTTAAGGGAATTTTTTAAAGTTGTGGTCTTATATTTTTTTTTAAAAAAAGAACCCGTAAACCTTTTTTTTTTTTTTCTTAAGTGTACAAGTCTGCCCATTTTTACTACTTAAAGTTGGTCTTTTGTTTTTGTGTTTTTAACAAAACATTTAATAATCTTTATTTCCTTGGATATAATTGCCTAGTCCTGACATGTAATTTTATACTATACTTTAATGTTTGTTACTCTTTAGATGATTTACATCTGCTAGCCTACAGTTCTCTTATTAAAACTGATTCTTATAACAGTGTGCCTTTGTTTTCTCAGAATTAACCATTTCCTGTTTCTACGTCATAATCCCAAATAAGGAACACATATTATGACTATAAAATACATCTAAGAAGTTCTGGTTAATCACGTGCCTTCTCTGAGCTAAGATTGGTTTGTAGGTGAAATTTCATCACTAAACTATACATAATGGACAAACTGCAAATTGAAATTTAATCTCTTCTAAGACTTGAATGATATGCTAAGAAAAACAGTATGGATAATTAAAAACCTATTAAACATATCCATCTTCATCTCCATTTATAGATAAGTTGTTCAGGCACCATAAATGGGTGAATAGGCTGCAATAAGGCATTTGTATCCATTGAGAAATATTTGTACAGTATGAAATTTTGCCCAATAGTATACTAGGACATAGTTTAGTAAGATGCAATTAGATTTCAACAATAAACACATTTTATAAACCACAATGGCTAAGTTCACACAAGGTGCTAAATTATACAGTTGGCTTAGTGCAAAATAACAAATTTGAAAATGGGCAATGAAACCACCAATACCATTCTCAACTTCCCAACCTCTTGCTTTTAAAACTGTCTTGACAAAAGTAATTTTCCTGAGAAGCACTAAAATAGACTTCTTTCTAACAGGAAGTAAACCCATTGAATGTTGTATAAACAATTCAGAAAGAGGAAGGGACTGTCAAGCCTATGAATATTTGGGGTTACAATTCTCATACTTGGGGTTAAAACTGTCACATCCTAAGGACTGCTGGCTAGTTCTAAGGGGAGTTGAAGGACCTGATTGCCTGCCTTCAGATGGCTGTGTTTGCATGATATCTGAATCACAAACCAGCCCTATTTTAACTTAGTTCAGATGTGCGGTTAATTTGTATTTCATCATTTCATGAAAACCAGGGAAAGTGTTGAATAAATCAGGATTAAATTAATGTATGAATACTGCAACAAGGAGAAGCAATACCTGCTAGATCATGGGTGTCACTTGATCACGTCATGTGATGTCACTTTGTATTGCAATTTTTTTTTTTTCCTCTTTGCAGAGCTGGGATGGGGGAAGCTTGTGCATGATGCAGCTGGCCCGCAGGCCACCAGTTCGACACCCCTGTTCTAAATGCTTTTTTCCCCCCTGTTGGAGAGTATTCTAAATTGGACATAAAAACAAGGGACTGAGCAATGGCAATGGTGTGCAAACATGCCCTTTTAAAGGTACCTTATTCCATGGCCACAGGGCCTGGAATTGGCTGTTCCCAGAAATCTGACTAGGCAACTCAGAGTGAGTAGCAATCAGGAAATAATATTTAAATCATCACCAAGGAAAGGGAGTAAAGCAGAAGAGACAAATCCGTGGATCAGAAGTCATTTCTAAAAAACCCTTTGTTCCAGAAACAGCCCTAGATGACAGCTCTAAGTGCCCCTGTTGGGTATAAATTAAAGATGAGGAGGGGACCATCTGCAGCTGAATTGTTTTCCCTTTACCTGCTTTCTCTTATTTTCAGTGTGTACCCAACAGATGTGGAGACCGAGAAGAAGAAAAAAAGCCTAGGGAAAAATAAGCCACAGATTGAGCTGAAGAGGTGGGGAAAGTTAAAAATGCAATTAATAATTAAACAAAAGTGATACACAATCACACCCTCCATTTCTATCATTCAAGCCCAAGTGTGAGACAGGGATCAGCTGCCCTGGGAGAACTGTGAGCTTTACAGAAGATTTGGAGGGGAACTTGCCAGAAGGGGGAAGATTTGATGGAGCCTGTGGGAATTGGCTTGAAGTTCTTCTTGATTGTTCACCCACTCTTGGCCTTGTCTCGATGAGAATGCCCTGGTGGTAGAGGATGACTTTGTAGACTGAGGTGGATAATACAAAATTTCCAAGTGCTGCAGTCCTTGGCACATTTGGATGGGATTAGTGGATTTACTGACAATGCTTATTGAGAAAACTGCATAGAGGTGGACTGTTATAATATGGCTGAGTTCCTGTGTCATAGAATTGAAGCACAGTTCATGGGGGGAGGGGAAACAAAAGAAGTATTAATAGATGATTTATCAGATCAGATAAGTTATTCTGTCCTTGGGAAAGGTTGTGCTCGTTCTAAAGGGTCAAATTAATACTCTAATACTGTTTTATACTACACTAGTAAGACCAGTAAGACACTTAAAATACTGTGTCCAGTTCAGGTCATCATGTTGCAAAAAAGATGTTGAGACTCTAGGAAGAGTGCAGAGAAGAACAAAGTTGATCAGGGGACTGGATGCTAAAGTATATGAAAAACGTTTGTAAGAACTGGGTATGTCTAGTCTAGCAAAGAGAAGGAGCGAGGGGACATAATAGCAGCTTCCAATACTTATGGGGTTTTCACAGAGAAGAGTGGGTCGATCTATTCTCCTAAGCATCTGAAGGCAAGCCAAGAAATAATGGGTGGAAGATTATTACAGAGATCTCCAACCTAGAATTAAGGAGAAATTTCTTGTCAGTGGAACAGCTTGCCTCTGCAAGTTGTGGGTGCTCTACTAACTGGAGGTTTTCAAAAGGAGATTGGACAGCCATTTGTCTAGGATGGTATGGAGTCTCCTGCTAAAGCAGTGAGTTGGACTAAAACACTTTCAAGTTTCCTTCCATCTCTTTTACTCTATGATTTTATCTCTGTCATTAAAACACATGTGTCTTTTCTCATACCAAAAAGTTTTTTACAAGCAGTCTTACTTAAAAATAGCCTCCCCAGGGCCTGGTAATGTACCATTTAGATTACTGCAATGCATTCTGCATGGGGTTACCCTTAATGACAATTCAACAGCTTCAGTTAGTATAAAATACAGAAGGAAGCATACATTTTTATTTGCTAGATTTATATCTCGATTTCTGTCCAGTAGAGTAGAGCAAGAAATCAATTCCACAGGAAAACTAAAACTACTTTTATTGAGATGGGCTATAGTAACAGAATTTTTTAAGTCTGTGTCCTACTTATAGTTTTATAAATTAGCTTCTTACAGTATTGTACTTCTTCTGGTTCAGTAAATTAGTGAGGTATCTGTCTGATCTACTTCTGAATATTATGTCTTTATGGACTTCAAGTAAGCTTTATCTCATTCTCCTTGATCTTATATATCTCCATCAAAGACATTTTCATTAAAGCAGTGTTTGGCAACCTCAAAAACATTAAGACATGTCCATTTCAGCTTCCCATATTCCCCAGCCAGCTCCCCATTTAATTCTGGAAGCTGAGGTCCACACAACTTCAAGTTGCTGAGGTCAAAAAACTCTGTTCTAGAAGCTTATTATACCGGACCTTCACTTCAGTTCTATAACCTTCAGAGAAGTTTGGACTGAATCAAAGTCATCCAATGAGTTACCGTGGCTGAACAGAGAGTTGAACCTATGCCTCCCCCATCCTTGCCCAACTCCTTAACCACACAGGCTCTTTAACTGGAACCAAGTCTTTGGTGAACTTTTTGCTTTTACAGTTTCAGTCTTAATATCTAAAGCTTTTGCCAAGCATGGCAACTTTTAATACCTGTGGAGTTCACCTCTAAATCCCCCACCCAGCATGGGGAAGTTGAAGTCCACACATCTTCAACAAGCGTGGAAAAACTCTGGTCTAAAGGATCTGAAGGAATGTCTCTTTCAATACGGTACATTCTTACATATTTCCGAAAGATCTCGGAGACATGCTCCAAACAGCTTCCACTGCTGAGGTTTCCTGAAGAATTAACCCCTCATCTGAAGTGAAGTGTCTGGCATGGATTTTATTGTCTTCCCAGGACAAAACGGTTCTTTTCACCATTCTGAGTCTTTACATATGTTAAGATTTTACCTGCATGTTTTGAGAAAAAAGCTTTATTTGTTATTGTTTATATGTTAATTTTTAAATTTATTTTAGGCACTCGGTGAAAGTTTTGACTTGAAGGGTGCATAGGCATTTTTGAAATAAAAATAAGTTTGGTAAGATAAGATGCCTTTTTTCCGAGAAAACTGATTCCATTGAATTGCACTAGGATTTTCCTGTGCGTAGACATAATCATGATGATGGTGTTACATTTTACACAATCCTAATCCCCTGCCTTTAACAGCCCTCTTTAAATCCAAAGCATGAAATCTTAAACTCCGTCTTTCAAGTCTTAATACAGCTTTGGATAATTTCAGAGTTGGATCGGAAATATCAATGACATTTCATCTTGATGGTTCTTAAAAGCATTATTCCCACTAGGAAAGCAAACAAACCGCTTCGTGCAATATGTTTACAGCTAGCAAGCCTTACAGTTCTTCCTACTTGTCTAAAATAGGAACTACAGGAAGATGAAGCAAAGCAAAAAAGTTTTTTTTCCTGTGTGTGGTTATTTGAAATAAAGCTGCAATCAGTCATGAGAATTCAACTATTTTAAAATTAGACTCCCACTTCTGTTTGGATCGTCTTCCACTGATGGTGTTCAACTTAGCTGAAAGAGATAGAAATTCCCCTAACCGGGACGACGTTAGGGGGATATGATTTCAGATCCTTTTTCTCAAAACACTTCTGACCTCAGCCTTCTTGTAAAACTCTGCTGTCCTGCTTTGATGATTGATGATGATTCAGGAAGTGGTATCTCTTACAACTATGGATAGAAACATTGGATTCGGTACATTTGCAAAGGTAAATTCAGGGGGATTTTGTTAGCAGAAATCTTTGAAACGTGAGCTAAGGGAGGTGGTGTTCCAGTCTTCTACAGATATCCAAAAAATCATAGAGATCACTGGGACTTAATTCTAGAGAAGCGTATCTATATGACAACAGTTAAAGGGAACTTAAACTTTCAATAAGTTTTGTTGGACATAATTAGAGTGGTTTATCTATAAATCCACAGACACTAAAATTCTTCTATAGCACTCCTATGCTTATTTACAGGCTTGCACTACAAACATTATAAGGCTATTTTGGAAAAATCTGAAATATTATTGAAGAACCAATGGAGAACTAAAAACTTAATAATGATAAAATTCTGACCTGAACTGGGCACAGGATATAACTGTACTTTTGAATGGTTAAGAAAAGGATGATTTTATTTTGTTTTGTTTTGTTTTGTTTGGTATGGATGTTTTAAATGGATGATGTAGATGCTTCTAAGCTGATGATAAGTTTTTATTGTGGAGATTATCCTCAGAAGATAAATTAAGTCTCACCATCCTACTGTATGTTGATTTAGATGTTTTAGGAGACATGGCTTCATCAAGTCTTAAGCTGGAGGCAAATGTTTCCCTGTCCAATCATATCCGACTCTAGGTCATGGTGCTCACCTCTGTTTCTTAGCTGAAAGAGACAGCATTGTTCAAAGACTTTATCAGTGGTCATGTGGCAGGCATGGCTATATGCCAAAGGCACACGGAACACTGTTATCTTCCCACCAAAGTGGTACCTATTCATCTACTCACAGTTGCATGCTTTCAAACTGCTAGGTGGGCAGGAGCTGGGACAAGGAAAGGAAGCTCACCCCATTGTGCAGCGCCCGGATCTGAAACTCAGATTGTCAGTTGTCCAGCTGATAAGTTCAGCGTCTTTAACACAGAGCCATTGCTAGAGGTAGCACTCTCCAAAATCACATTTCATGAGTCCACTTGACTGAAGGACGCTTGCCTGATGAAACCAGACTGTGGCAAAACACTTTGGGGCATACCCAGCAGAAGAAAAGGACTTTTGAGGAGTTGGATTTCATACAAATGACCAGAATTACCTATTGCTAGAATCCAAAGGTTGATACGGGAGTAATTTCTAAATCAGCTTTTTGTTTTGTTAGAGCTTGGTGCTAGATCTCTTGATTAACTAAAGAACTCCTGCATCCAGTTGGATTTCCTGAAACTGAGGCTAGTTTGTGCATGATTTCTAACCATGGTTTTATATTATAATAACTGGGGTAGATATGACCAGGTGTTATTACATGGTATAAAAGCTCAACCTGTCAACCATTCAATAGCTTAGTTAATGGTAGCTCCCTACCAGTTTCTTTATCCACCCAGTATCCCAGACAACTAACACAACAAGATGAACTAATTCTACTTTATTGTAAGGCTATGTTAAAAGAATCTTGCAAGTCTGAAACCACAAACTTCCCACCTCCATTTTTAACTGCTTACTCCATTAGGATGGGCCCTTCCTAAGTTTCTTTCCCTGATGCAACTGCAGGCTTTTCCCTCTCTTGCCTGATTGTTTCCTAGACAGCATCTCTTTTCCCTTTTCCCCAAGATCAGTCATATCTTCCATTACATAACTTTCCACAAGTAAAGTCATTGGGGAGTCCAGCAGGAAATTGGACTTTTCTCCCATTCTCCCTGGGTTTTTTTGCCTGCTCATGGCCATCCTGTTTATTTGTTTAGGTAGGTAAATATTGATTTATTATTGAAGTTCATTTGCCACTACATGTCATGATCCTGACTAATGAACCCAAGCAAATCAAAATTCTGAGGCTGAGGCCTTTTTCTAGGAACTTCTTTATTGGGTACATCATATCAGCACAATCAAATGGAAAACCAACTCTAAATGTTTCCTGTGGTTTCAGTATAATTAAAATAGGAAATAACTCCCTCCCTAAAAATTACAGGTCATGTTGATCAATTAGGTTAATTTATGCGCTCTCCAGACACTCCTCCCTGTCTCTATCCACCACCTGTAGAGATTACCTTGGTTCCCACCAGAAAGTTCTGTGTTTTGTCTAGCAATGTATTTCATCCTCTTTCCCCCTCCCCCATCTGTGTGGCAACTGAGGAATAAAAAAATGGCTTCTGCCAGGTTCAATTCGAAGTTGACACTACAATTGTCTTTCGATGTATGATATATACAAGTATTGATCATAAGACTGTCTAGCATTGAAGTAAAAAAAAATATGATCAGCTTAAAATTTAATGTTCTATCTACTTGCATTTGCATGCTTTCGAACCACTAGGTTGGCAGGAGCTGGAGCGAGGTACAGGAGTTTACCCTGTCGTGTGGCACTTGGTTTTCATACCTGGGCTGTTGGCTTTCCAGCTGACAAACTCAGCCTCTTAACTACTGAGCCACCAAGCCTCCCATATCAGACTACACCACTTTTTTTTCCAAAGGAAGATCTACTAGTAACAGGGTTGTCCAGTATAGCATACTGTAAAAATATCAATTGCTCCTACTCATGTGACGATACCTATGTATTATGTCCAGTATTAGAGACAGAAAACCTCTTAGTAACAATAAGGTGCTTGTTTTATACTTCTTCAACTTTTGTGACCTGTCCAATATTTTTCTGATCAGCTGTTGTGGGAAAAAAAATAGGAACAGTGTGTTCGGTGCTTAAGACTGCAGTCCTATAACCACTTACCTGGCAGTAAACCTTAATACAGCATGTATCTAGTAAGCCATGATATGATATGATATACTTGATTGATTAATCAATTGACCATATGAAACCTGAGACATCAGCCACAGTGAAATACAATAAAATGAGATAAAATCCAATGAAGTTGGATAAAATAGCTGCAGAATAAAAAATATAATACAAGATAAAATATCCTGTTTCTCCAACAATACGGCCTCCCCAAATAGGAAGTCCCAGCATGTTTTATAGGCATGAAATGAAATTAAGCCCCTCCCCCCAAATTAAGACCTATATTAAAGCATGCGAAATGGGGGGAATGGGGGGGGCTTGCTGTTAGGAAGTACTTTTGTTTTGCACACCCGGATATGGTGCTGCCTGCGTTGACCCCGATACGAAGTGCCCTACCAACGCCGAGGTCAACATCCAAGCTGTCACCACCCACCCACCCGAAGATGCAAGGGGGGGGAAATTAAGTCACCCCTGAAAAGATGACCTAGCCATTTTTTCGGGGTTCAAAAAAAAATAAGACCCGGCCTTATTATATGAGAAACACGGTAGTAGAAGGTAAAATATGGTAGAAGAAAACTTTACTATTTAAGTCAACTGATTGCATTAAATATATAAAACTGATACAAAAATGAAAATAGGTAAAACAAAACTTCATAACAGATTGTCACCCCTATGGTTAACTCCAATCTGATTGTGGTATTCTGTCCTCTTTGAGATGACCTTGGAAATGCAAAAAAACCACTTTGAAATGAAGACTGTGGTCTTACTGAAGATGGGCAGGTTTGTTCCCTGCATTAAGTAAGATTATTTCTCCCAGATACCTCCCAATATTTTTTTAGTTTTTAAATTACGGGCCTAAAAAAGTGGCCCTTTCTGCAGAATATAATGTGCAGTCAACAAGAATGTGTCCAGTGTTTTCAGTAATTGGAGCTCCACAGATGGACAATCTTCCTCCAATTGGAACTCCATGAAACCTCCCTTGTCTTACCATGGAGTCCAGTTGTTCAAATCTAGCTCTAGAAAAAGCTCTTTTGAGATGCCGAGGTATGTAAGTTGTTAAAATGTTTTTTTCTAACTGGGAGGCTGATTTGTCATAAGCAAACCTATATGATGTATGGAGTGGTATGGTGATCTAATGATGAAGACACTCGCCTCCCGCTTGGAAGGTTGAGAATTCAATCCTAGGCAGCAGCAGATATTTCTCTATCAGGATGCAAAGAGAAAATACCTGCTGTGAACTCCACATAGGCATCAGGGAGGGCACCCAGCCAGTAAACACTCTGCTCTATTCAATCACCCTGATTGAACCCAAATTAAAGGATTATAGGGTCAGAAAAAGAAAAAAAATATGATGGATTTTATAGCTGAATAATGACAGGTAGTCTTGGACTTACGACTGGTTACAACAGACCAGGGGTGGGATTCAGATGTCTGAACAACCAGTTCTGTGGGCATGGCCTAATTTGTGGGTGTGGCTTGGTGGTCATGTGACTGGGTGGGCATGGCTTGTTGACTGGGTGTGGCTTGGTGGTCATGTGACCGGCTGGGCATGGCTTGTATGTAAATATTGTAAATATTTGTGTAAATAATGCATTTTTTTATTAAAAAAGAGCAACTTTTACCCCAAAGCAGGCAAAGCAGGCAGGCAGATTGAGTTGTTCACAGAATCACAGATTCACTTAGAGATCTATTTTTCTGCAATCTGCTACTTGAGTGCATCACATAAAATTTGCTTGCAAGCAAACTCATAAAATTTGTTAACAAAAAATTAACTCACAACACACCATGTATGTAAATATTGAATTTTCTATAAAAAAGAGCAACTTTTACTCAAAATCAGGCAAAGCAGGCAAGCAGATTGAGTTGCTCACAGAATCACAGATTCAGTTAGAGATCTATCTTTCTGCAGTCTGCTACCTGAGTCTACACTGAAAAATAGAAACTTCAGTCCTAAGGAAGGTTCAGCTCTGCTTTTAGATTAGCTAAAAAGCAAGAAATCCAACTATTTCCTGCTATCTAGGTAATCTAAATCTCCTGGCACAGCAAAACAGCTGATGGTTGGGGGTGAAAGGAAAAATAGCAACTTAGCAGGCAAGTTTGGAGTGAGTGAGTGGGGAAGGGAAGAGCGGGGCCAGTGGTGCGATTTGCCGGTGCTCCGATTTGGTCAGAATCATAACAACCAGTTCTATAGAACTGGTTTGATCAGGTAGAATCCCACCCCTGCAACAGATTCCACAAAAGGTGCTTACTAGCTGTTGCCCCCCCCCCCATAGTCAAATAACCACAGTTCTGGGTTTCTATCTGTTCTTATTTGTGATTTCCCAGAAAGCTGATTATGTTGGCACTCCAATATTTTTTTAGGGTGTTTTTGATCCTGCTCTTATTATTTTCAAGGCAGTTAACATAACTCACAGACCTTTCTTCTCCTCGTTTCCCCACAACAACCTTGTGAGGCAGCAGTAGGATACCTGTTCCAGTACCAGTTTGGGGATCGCGCTCACATGCACACATACCTAACATGCAAACACAGCTTTCCCCACACCAGCTGAGGCCTGCAGCGCCAATCGGCTGAGAGGATAAAGAAGAGAAAAGCACAGAGGGTGGGTAGAAGGGCCGATCCTGTGCTTTCCTCTTCTTGGTCCTCTCAGCTGATTGTCGGAGGCTTTTTTTTTCCTCCCCCAGCTGATGGTGGGAGGCTTTGTTTTACTATTGGTTCAGCAGAACCGGTCTGAACCAGTAGGATACCACCACTGCTGTGAGGTAAGTTGGGCTAAGAGAGAGAGAGCCCAAAGTCACCCAAGTGGGACTTCATGGCTAAGGCAGGATTAGAATTCACTGTCTCCTAGCCTAGTGCCTTAACCACTAGACCAGGGGTGTCAAACTCCCTGAGGGCCACATCAGGGTTGTGTTTGACCTCGGGGGGCTGGCTGGGATGGGTGTGGTCAGGGTGGGTATAGCCAGCTTGATGTTACTTGTGTCGGGGAGCCTATGGAGGCCCTCCTGGGCTCTGCTTTCACTGGCAGAGGCACCATGGGTTGGTCCTTCAGGCCAGATCTAAGCACCTCATGGGCTGGATCCAGCCCCCAGGCCTTGAGTTTGACATCCCCTGCACTAGACCAAACTGAAAGATTAAGCTACCTATGTTATTTTGAGCTGCAAGTCTCACAATTACTTCTGCTACATTTTTACTTTGGTAGTTCAAGATGGTACACACGGACATTTTGCTTGTCCTCATCATCACAATAGTCCTCTAGAGTAGATTTGCAAGACATGAAGTACAGAATCACATTTCTTGAATCTGAAAGGATAGGAATTAAACATTGCAAACATTTTAAGCTTAGCTGATATCTTTCTTGGGAAAAGTGGGGGTGGGAGTTCTTTTGTAGTGCGAATCAGGTTCTTTGAAAATGTGAATGGGGCAGGGAAAGGTTCCACACAAGTGGCAGGCAAGCACATGCATGCACGCACATCGCTCCATTTGCACAAGCAGTGGGCATCCACTTGCCCACTGAAGTGGGGATTTGCATGTGTGCCTGCACACTTGCCCAGCACTTCCACACCCGGTTCCGAACAGCTCGTGAGTGCCCAGGTATTGGAGACCCCTGTTCTAAAGCACTACTCTTCTAGACACATGTGTGACCTGTAATTATTCTGCTGTCAGCCATTCCCTGTTCTGGAACCATGTTGCTTCTGGAATGGGAAACTTTCACCTATAACCTTAACCTGGTCCAAAGAGTCAAGGAATCTAGCATGCAGACTTTCAACAACATTTTTTTTCTACTATTCCTAAAGCCTTCTCTTGTCCATGGGCAAGAGTGCTAGCCAGAACACCTCCACTTTGTCCAAAACCTGTCTTTCTTCCAAAGGAAAGAAGGATATGGCAACTGTTAAGTTCGGTCGGTGGGTCCCATGAACAGACGAGGCTTGAGTAGTGAATAACAGCTCTTTATTAAGCAGATAAATTCTGAGACAAAAACCCTAGCGTGCGGCAGCTCTTCTTATAGAGCTGGCCGCGGCTAGGCAGCCAATGACCACTCTTTGAATTTGCTGCGCTTGGTTTCAGCCAATTGCAGCAAACCCTGTATGAACCAATCAGGAATGTTCAAACCATCCAATCATGATCCGGCTTGCCTGGACCAATAGGAACGCAGGGTTTCGAGCCTGCTAATATGGAACACCCCTTCCCTCTTGGTTCCATCCAAAGGGCGGGGTAACGTAGTCACATAAGTAGGCAGGTCTTTGGACCTGCCTACTTGACTTGCGCGGTTCATAATGTCTCTGGTCGTCATCGGGTTCGGACGGGCTCCGCGTCGCTCTCAAGCTTCTCGATGGAACCGCCTGGAAGGGTGAGCCGGGCCTATAGCTGCAACTCCCGCCTGGTGTATCCGGGTTGATTGAGTTGTTCGCTCTGTCACTCCTGCCTGGATTCTCTGGGCTGGTTGAGCTTGTCTGGCTGCTACTTCCGGGTGAAGCACCCATCTGCCTCAGTTCCCTGTTTGTAGGTAAGTATTGCTAGTTTAATGTTTTATTTTTATTTAATGTGTGTGTGGGGGGGGGTTCTGCTTGCACAGATACTGATTCTTTTTCTAAGTTTGAGGTCCCCCCCCCTCTGATTTCTTGGTTAGAGTCTGTGAGGGGAAAAGTGGCCAGTCTAGATCGTAGCTGGTCAATGTGCCATTTCAGGCTCCTTCCGTCAGTGGTCTGGAATCAGTAGGAGCGGGGACCGGTGACTTGGGTGATCTTTGCTGGTAGCCATAGTGGGTCCCCAGTAAAGTTTTTAGCGAAGACAGTGTCTCCCATGTTGAAGGCTCAGTGGTGGCTTGTAGATCCAGGGGGTTTCTCTGGAGTGTAAGTAGGGTGCAAACGGTCTAGAGGTGACTGGAGTCTTCTGCCCATGAGTAATTCTGCTGGGCATTTGTTCATGGTGGTGTTGGGTGTGATGCGTTGTATTAGGAGCATTTTGTTGATTTTTTCGTGGATGTTGCCATGTTCAATTTTTTGCAGAGTTTTTTTTTGTGAACTGAACCATGCGTTCAGCTCGCCTGTTCGCCACCGGGTGACTGGGCGATGTCAATGTGTGTCGGATGCCATGGTCTGCCAAGTATTGCTCAAATGCCGATGCAGTAAATTGAGGTCCATTGTCAGATACTATCACATCCGGCAGACCATGCGTGGCGAAAAATTTGTTTAATTTTTTGATAACGGCTTCTGTGGTGGTTGTCTTCATTTTGCTTACTTCGAGCCAATTTGAATAGGCATCAACAGTGATTAAAAAGGTATGTCCTTTGGTTGGCCAATATGGATTCGCGACCAGGGGCCTCTGGGGGTTTCCCATTCTAGCGGTGGAGCTGCAGGGGGAGCCGAGTGGGTTTCTTGGCATCTGCTGCAACCAACGACCCAAGTCTCTATTTTTTTGTCCATGCCTGGCCACCATGCATAGCTTCTGGCCAGGGCTTTCATTGCCCGGGTGCCTGTCGTGCAGCATGTCTAGAACTGTTTTTTGTAATGTTTCTGGTATAACCACCCGGTCTCCCCAAAGAATGCACCCCCTTTGTGAAAAGAGTTCGGTTTGCCGGGTTTTAAATGGTTTAAAAAGTTCATTTTTTTCGCTTTCCGGCCAACCCCTCTCTTACCCAGCTGAGGACTCATGCCAATCATTTGTCCCGTTTTGTTTCGTGGGCAATGTCTTGCACGGTCAATGGTGGCGTGGTTATTGTTTCTATTTGTAAAATAGATAAGGTGGGTGCTGGGTCGTCTTGCACATCTGGTAGGGGGGATTGGCTTAAAGCATCAGCGTGCGAGATGGTTTTGCCGGGCCGGTGTGCTAAATGGTAATTATAAGCAGCAAGAAATTCAAACCATCGTGTCATCCTAGGTGACAGGATGTTTGGAGTGGGTTTGTTCCTGGCCAAAATGCCTAGTAGGGGTTTGTGGTCCGTAATAATTGAAAAGGTCCTACCATAAATGTATTCGTGGAATCTTTTCACTGCGGAGACGATGGCTAGGGCTTCTTTGTCCAGCTGGCTGTAGTTCCTCTTAGGCTTGGACAGGGGTCTTGAGAAGAATGTGATGGGAGCCTCTTTCCCATTCGGCAAGGTGTGGCTTAGGATTGCTCCAACACCAAAGGGTGATGCATCTCCTGTGACAGTTAGCTGCAGGGTTTCGTTATACTGAATAAGGACTGCGTCGGAAGTTAAAAGGTTTTTTATTTGTTGGAAAGCGCGTTCCTCTCGCCTTCCCCAGATCCAGGGTGCCATTTTATCCAGGAGCCTATGCAAGGGTTCTGCAACGGTCACCTTCTGGGGTAGGAAAACATTATAGAAATTAATGAGTCCGAGGAATGCTTGGAGTTTCATTTTATTTTTCGGTCTGGGGGCTTCCTTGATGGCTTTTAACTTTTTGTCAGTAGGGTGAATTCCATGTTTGTCTAGGAGGTATCCCAGGAATTCAACCCTTTCAGTACATAGCTGGCACTTCTCTTTTTTTACTTTGAGGCCAGAGTCTTTAAATTTTTGTAAGACTGTTCTAAGCCATTTCTCCAATTGTTTCTTATTGGGGGCTGCTACTAGTACATCATTGAAATAGGGTACAACTCCTTTAATTCCCTGCAGTAGTCTTTCCATTAGGCTTTGGAAAACCCCAGGTGCGACGCTGACTCCAAATTGGAGTCGGTTGCATTTAAATGCCCCTCTATGTGTCACGATTGTTTGTGCCTCGGCAGTTTCAGCATCGACTGGCAGTTGCTGATAGGCTTGTGCCAGGTCAAGCTTTGCAAAGATTCTGCCACCCCCAAGTGAGTGTAGGAGATGTTGGACTACTGGTACAGGGTAGGCACTCTGCTGCAGGGCATGGTTGAGGGTGGCCTTGTAGTCTCCACAGATTCTCAGGGAGCCATCTGGTTTGATGGGAGTGACAATGGGTGTTTCCCAAAGGGCATGGTCGATAGGTTCTAATACGCCTTGCACGATGAGCTTATTTAATTGCTCGTCTATCTTAGGCTTGAGTGCAAATGGCACTCGGCGCGGCTTGAGGTGGATGGGAGCGATGTCTGGGCTAAGATTGAAGGAGATTGGGGACCCCTTGTACTTGCCTAAAGTGTCATCGAAGACCTCTTGGAAGTCTCGTACAAGCGTCGCCTCCCAATCTTCTTCGTCTGTGTGATTGATGCCTGCCATCTCGATCCCCAGTGGCGAGAACCATTGTAATCCAAGTAAGCTGGGGTGGTCTTTTTCCACAATTGTAAGTGGTAGGATGTTGGTGCGGTTTTTGAAGGTGATGTTGAAATTCCCGATGCCAGCCACTGGGATGCAGTTCCCTTGGTACTCCTTCAAAATCAATTTCTGGTCACTCAGTTCCTGGCGGCGTATGCTGGGTATTAGATGCTTTATGGTGTTCCAGGAGACCATGGAGAGATAGGAGCCAGAATCTACCTCCATGGTGCATGGTTGGTCTTCGATACCAACCTCGATGCGTACCTTCCATGCATCTATTGGTGACGAATGGGCAATGATAACTGTTTGGTGTGTTTCTTCTCTACGTGGTACCTCATTGAATCTTTTGTTTCGGCCGTCCTGGCTCCACCGGCTGT
Source organism: Hydrophis major (assembly GCA_033807585.1). Lineage (NCBI taxonomy): Eukaryota > Metazoa > Chordata > Lepidosauria > Squamata > Elapidae > Hydrophis > Hydrophis major. The sequence goes on from CM066330.1 coordinate 245,154,682, forward strand.
CAGTCTGGTGGTCCCGGTTTTTGGTGGGGGTGCCATCTTGTCTTCTCGGGCTGTTGCCTCGACGTCAGGGGCTGAAGTTTCTTTTATTGTGACTTACTTTAGCGATATGCCCCCGCTTCTCACAATGTTGGCAAACAGCGTCCAGGAACTTGCATTCGGAACGCGGGTGATTTCCTCCGCAGCTGGCACATTGGTACCCCGACTTACGACCCCACCGGTCTCACCGATCACGTTCTGACTGAAATCGGTGAATTTCTTCTTCTTTGCTGTCAGAAGGGGATTCGACGTCGCCATGGTGGGCAGTGGTTGCGAGTTTTTCTGGTGTGGTGGTTGCCTCACTGTCAATTGATGATCGGTTCCATTTGAACACTGCATTTTGGCTGCTGATTTGTGGGTAGCTTTGGCTGCGGTTGCTTCGGCTATGGCATCGGCGAGGGAGATGTCACCCTTGGCCATTAGTCTGCTTTGGAGTGCTGGGTCTTTCAGGCCAAGAATGACCTGGTCTCGCATGGCCTCATCTAGGTTGGCGAATCCACACAGTCCTCCAAGGTGCCTCAGGTCGGCCACGAATTCACCGATGCTTTCGCCCTCGCACTGGTCTCTTTGATAAAAATCATGCCTGCGGATAAGAGTTGGTACGGCCGGAGCATAGTGGTTTCGGAGGATGGGAGCTAGGTTGTCCCAAACCATTGTTTTGATGTCTGTGGGCTTTGCTAGTGCCTTGGCCATTTTGAAAACGGCGGGCCCGCAGTGCGTTAGAAATACCGCCCATTTCTTGCTGCCTGTGGCATCTTTCAAGTTGTTGGATTCCAAAAACATTTGGAAGCGATCAATGTAGGACTCCCAGTCCTCGCTGGCTGGGTTAAATGGTGCGGGCGGTGTGGTACTGCTGGCCATTTCGCTGGTCATTTTGGCACCGTTTGCCGCATGCTGGTTAGTCTAGTTGTCTCAGAATCCCAACTTTGTCACCAGTGTTAAGTTCGATCGGTGGGTCCCATGAACAGACAAGGCTTGAGTAGTGAACAACAGCTCTTTATTAAGCAGATAAATTCTGAGACGAAAACCCTAGCACGCGGCAGCTCTTCTTATAGAGCTGGCCATGGCTAGGCAGCCAATGACAACTCTTTGAGTTTGCCGCGCTTGGTTTCAGCCAATCGCGGCAAACCCTGTATGAGCCAATCAGGAACGTTCAAACCATCCAATCACGATCTGGCTTGTCTGGACCAATAGGAACGCAGGGTTTTGATCCTGCTAATATGGAACAGCAACAGCCTATTCCCACTGAAAATAGATTCCTGCTAATTTTATGATGGAAAGATGCACAACAGGCAAAATGCCAGAAACCCTAAGAAGGAATGGTTTTTCATTGTTTTGCGCTGGAGGAGACAGATTCGAGATGAAGGCAATGTATCCATTGTGGATCTTCTTAATCTCTTGGTGGACTTCCATTCCATCAAATATGGTATCTTTGCAGGCTGAGTGAGTTCAGAAAATGGACTCATGAGTTTGGGAGAGAAAGACATAGTGTTAGTTCTGGTGGTTCTCCTCCTTCCTCTAGATCAGTTCTAGTCAGTTGTGGTAGTGGGAAGCTGTCCAACCATAGACCCCTTCTTTACCTTCTCCTAGATTATTATTTTTTTAAAATAAATTTTTTATTGATTTTTAAAAACAAACATAAACAAACAAAACATAAAACATAAAAACACAAAACATCTTTTTTGAAAGCAGCTTGATCCCGGGTTACATCTCTTCTTACAGACACAAATTCAAATTCATGTTCATTTTATATACCATTTGATATCTTATTACCATTCTACATTTTCTATGTAGCTTCTCCCCTCTTTTAACTTTCTTTGTTTTATTTTATTTATTTCATCTCAATTCAGATCATTATACTTATATTCTTTGTCTGTCCTGTTTCCAGCTGTCTATTATCTTTTCTCATTAAACAAAATTTCTCCTGTAATCACTGATTGGAGTATGACGCCTTTATATCTTTCCCCTATTTATAAGACTTAGTATAAGTCTTAGTATAATAAGATTATTTTTAACATCTATAAGAAGCTACTAAGGTAGGGTATGCTGATGATGCTCAATTATATCTCTCTAGCTCTTGTGATCAAATGAGGCTGTCCAATGTCTGTATGATGACCCGAGGTGAGGCACAAAGGCAACACAGTCACATAAGAAAAGTCCCTTTAAATTTTGCCCCCAATATCCAGTTACCTTCAACTGGAGAAAAAAAATTCTCCCCAGAGTGGAAAAAATTCATTCTGGAAACTAAGTACATATAAACTGTAAATAAAAATCCACACAAACCCCGCTGCAACAATTAACTGGACACAGCAGGATAATGAATTGCAGAATTCAAAGGCCAACAAAACACACACAGTTGGGAAGACACCAGGAACCCAGATAAGCCTCGACCATAAAAGATGAGTCACAATTTGCTTTCAACAAGTTGCTGCGTGCAAACTCCCTTTTTAAACACTGTGTTCCCAGCTGCAGCTAATGAGGGGAATCAGGGCCCTTCCCTCCCCCATGCAACTCACATTGCTCCATTCTCTGTTCCTCCCTGCATGTCCTAGGATGAAGTGGGGGTGGGCCTGGATCTTCCTCTGAATTCCCTCTGTCTTGCTCTACCTCTCCCCTGCTCTGCCCAGCCAGACTGTGCCCTTCCCCACTTTCTTCCACAGCCAACGGAGCCACACTCCCACTCCCTTTCAGCTGCTAGTCCTCCCCCTTGGAATCAGATTCCAACAGGGGCATGACAGTCTGGAAGCTGTGGAGAACTAAATGAGGAAGAACAGCACATGGCTCAACTCTACCAAGACCAAATGGTTGTAGGTTTTGGGTCCTTTAAGTGAAGAAACCAAAGAGGTTATATGCCAACCAGAGTCACACTATTCTAGTTAGGGAGCCATACAAATTTTTTAAAAGGAAAAATCAGTATCAAGAAAATATTACATCAATTTACATCATTACATCAATATTACATGAAGTGTAAATACCACTTTATAATGCCTTGGTAAGGCCACAATTGGAATACTGCATTCAGTTTTGGTCGCACGATGTTAAAAAGATGTTGAGACTCTAGAAAGAGTGCAGAGAAGAGCAACGAAGATGATTAGGGGACTGGAGGCTAAAATACATGAAGAATGGTTGCTGGAACTGGGTATGTCTAGTTTAATGAAAAGAAGGACTAGGGGAGACATGATAGCAGCATTCCAATATCTCAAGTGCTGCCACAAAGAAGAGGGAGTCAAACTATTCTCCAAAGCACCTGAAGGCAGGACAAGAAGCAATGGGTGGAAACTAATCAAGGAGAGCAGCAACCTAGAACTAAGGAGAAATCTCCTGACAATTAGAACAATTAACCGGTGGAACAACTTGCCTCAAGAAGTTGTGAATGTTCCAACACTGAAAGTTTTTAAAAAGATGTTAGATAACCATTTGTCTAAAGTGGTATAGCATTTCCTGCCTAGGCAGGGGGTTGGACTAGAAGACCTCCAAGGTCCCTTCCAACTCTGTTATTCTATTCTATTCTATTCTATTCTATTCTATTCTATTCTATTCTATTCTATTCTATTCCATTCCATTCTATTCTAAAGATGCCAACCAGAGTCACATTATTCTAGCTAGGGAGCCGCACAAATGTTTTAAAATGTAAAATCAGTATCCAGAAAATATTATATAAATTAATAAAAGAGAAAGAGATGTGGTTTTAGAATTTTTCCCGAATACCAGGAGAAGGAAGCCCCAAATGCCCACTTTTGAAGGTTCATTCCATAGCTTTAAAGAAATAGTGCAAGATCAGAAAATGTGGAAAGACCTGGCCCATAAAATCACCAAGAGTCGGACAAGACTGAATGAATAACATCATCATCATGAATCATCATCATCATCCATAGCTTGGAACCTACATAGGAGAGATCTTTTTTCCTTGCCCAGACAGTCCCGTTTTTGAAAGTGGGTGATATCATGAAAGGACTTTCCAGTTCTTCTAAAGATCTATGAAAGTCCCTCCAGCCCACATGATGTGGCTGAGGTTCTTTCTTTCTTTCTTTCTTTCTTTCTTTCTTTCTTTCTTTCTTTCTTTCTTTCTTTCTTTCTTTCTTTTTTAAAGCGATTTACATATCAGATGCCAGCCCAGGACAGATGGCCCATTTGCATAGGCAGGCCTCAGCAAAAGTATTTTTTTTAATGGTTCTGTCATGGCTTTGTTCCTTTTGATATATATTCTCTCACCACCCCACCTCCCAGCCCTGTTTAAAGATGTTCTTATTCAGCCTCTATTTGGAATTTGAATGGGAACTCGTGAGGCAGCAGCGCTGGGAAAAAAAAAAAAAAAAAGCAGTAAAAACACCCACCAGAAAGCCAGCAACTTTGACTGCAGTGTTAGAAAGGCTGCTCTGAAATAAGGCTCCAAGACCCTGTTCCCTAGCCATGTTCTGCCTTTCTGTGTGGCTTTTAGAACCCCCCACTTATGGAGCCTTAGAGTGGGAGCCTCCCATGTTGGAGACCCCAAGCACCTCCTGGCGAGACCTCCATCTGCATGAAAGAAAACTGCAAGCTGGTTGCAATCCTGGGGGTAGAATTTCAGTGGGTGACGTGATTTGGACACACCACACCAGCACCACCACCCTGCAATCCTTCCTCCCTCCGCCCACCCCAAGGAAGGCTGTTCATTTCACCCAGGAAAAATAAATAAATAAATAAGTGACTTATCGGTGGTGCTGCAAAAGGAGGGCAGAATTAAACAGCTGAGGCTCGCCAGAAGACTTTTAAATGGTGTGCCTGGCTCCACTGCCTTGCAGCAGAAACTGCTGGAAGCAGGTTTTAGTATGGACTTTGAAGTAATGGGAGACAGTGGTGCAAAGTAATACAAGCAAGATGAGAGTCAATGTGAGTATTGGGCATTTCTTGCAGCTCTGGATGTGTTTTATTAAAAAGCATTTATTTTATTTATTCATTGGAGACAATCTGTAGGTTTATGATGGTACATGCGCGTTTGGGTGTACACGCATTTATTTTGACATAAAGAGCATGGATTAAAAGAACCCATTTAGATTGCTTTTTTTTATTATTATTCTTTAGTGTTTTTCCTTACAGTATTTTATACTTTTCACCTTTTGCTTTGCTTGATTGAATTGATAAGCTTTCCTGAAAATATTCATTGATAGTCATATAAGTGTAATCAACTGCCTCAACATTTATACCACTAGAACAATTCTTCCATGTGCACCTTACCTGGAGGTCTGATCTGTTGGATGGGTTAATCTGAATAAGCAGTATAGGGGAAAGGGAGATCTCATTTGAAGTTGTCTTAAATGCATGCTCTTATTAGTGGATGTGAATATTGTTGAAGTATAAATGTTTTCCATTGTTCTCTACCTTTCCTCTGGAAGTCATTGTAAAGGCAACAAGCTTTTGCATTGGGAAGTGGGGCAGAAGGCTGCTGTTCATTTGCCCTCTTGTAAAAATAAAATAGATTCTATGCAGAATGCACCAATCCCAAATGTCATTTTTAATTGATGAAATACAGCTACATAACAGGGATAAATGATACCAGTGTGATTATGCCATCAGTAAAGAAATACCTAACAGCAGTTGAAATGAACTGAAAGTGAAGGAGGGGAAGGTTCTGGATAATATTACTATAAAGCTACCTTGATTCTTATACCATATTATTAAATCAGATGATAGAAAAACATTGCTTTATCATCTCATTTTCTCAATATAAAAGCATTTCAAAAATTGATAGGAACACCTCTCTTCAATCTACTCAACCTCAAGAGGAATTTTTCCCCAATCTTTATAGAGTAATTCTTATTGATTCCCATGTTTGGGAGAGACAAGTGTTCTTCATAAAATCTTGCGTCCCATAATTTAAGGGGATAAATAATCATATTTACATCTCTCATTATTACTTTATCTTTTTGCTCTTTTTAAGTTACATTGGCATGTAATCACTGGAAGCCAAACAAAAACCAAAAAAGATCCATTGGAGGATATGACTAAATCCATACTCACTCAGTTATTTTTGCAATATACCAATGCAGGAAATCTGATGTCCAACTTTTTAAAAGCAATCTTTGATAAATCCAGTAAATACAGAAGAAGATTTTTTGTTGAATTAACTTTATCTCTAAATCATAAGATGTATATCTTCCATTCCTTAAAATTTAGATTACTTTTTTTCAAAGCTGGATATTCCAGTACCTCACTTCACATTTTGTATTACCAATATTAAGCTTCATCCTGTTTTGGTTTGGTTTAAAAAAAATGGTGTAAAATTTCAGTGTTGGTTTTACTTCAAGCATAACATGTCTTAAATTTGGAGTGTCTCTGAAACTTGCCAAAAGATCCAAGACATATTGTTTGATCAGTACATAATTTCATTACATATACTGTTCAGCAGATGATTCATATTCAGAACACATCCTCTCAAAAGCCTTAAACTAGGCATTATAAATCAGTTAATTCAAGGTATAATAACTGGTTTTGCTGACACAGAACTCCCAATAAATATTTTCCCCACTTTCTCCAAATTTTCATTAATTTACAACTACAATTTCTCATTTGTGCTCAATTCAGAATTTGTCTCCTAGTCTATTAATGTGCAAATATATCTAGCAGCTTTTAAGACTGAGAAAGGCAACCCCTATAAGTTGACCCCAGGAAGAGGTCAGACAATGGTTCTGTAAATAAGCCCAAAGAGAATGATACTCACAAAAATTCCCATTCCACAAAAATATGGATGCTAACATTCCAGTCATAAAGTTGAAAATCTGATAGATTAAAACCACAGTTTGGCAAACAATGTCAAGGAACCTTGATTGCCACAAACATTTTCTCAGCAATTTGCTTGCATAAAATTTCTAGTAACACTATAATTCATATTAAAATACAAATCAGTTCTAGGTACTGTTATTCATTTTATTTATATTGCATCCACAGCACTCAAAGGTAATTTTAGCCACAGATATATATCCTCTATGATATTATTTATGCATGGAGGCATATTTAATTCAGCAAACAGTGATATATTCCTTGGCAAATATAGTCACATGTGTTTTATACAATTCAAACAAATCTGCAGCCTTTCCCAGAAGGAACAAAGAGTCCCTGATCGGATATGCAGGTCACTAATTGATTCTATGGTATTAATCTGAATTCCACTATTGAAAGAGAAATTTCTTTTATTGCGAAGCTTTACATTCAATTAATAGTAATACTCTTCTCTTTTTGGTGACCATGGAGGAGATTAGATTCCTCACTAAAGCTAAAACAAATGGGTGTAGAATACACTTTAGTCATTTTTTTTATAAAGCCCAATATGTATTTCAAAATAAGATCTTGATGGCAAGATAGAGTTGCATTTCTGAAAATTTCTAATTAGCATTGTTATTCTAATACTAACCCATTTAGTTTTCTCAAATTAGCCCATTATATCCAATTCTTTTGGCAAAAAGATGCATTCAGTCACTTTAACAGTAATCCTGTAAACATCGTATTAATTACAGTAGCAAGGAGACCTATCTCTAATCTCTTTTTGCTGAATGAATATTTCAACTATTATTTCAGGGGGAAAAAAATTAAGGAAGTTACGCTAACTTCTCATTCTAAATTGGTCAACTAGGCAAAATCTTAGCTCTGTTGGAAGATCATAATCTTAGCTCTGTTGGAAGATGTTATGGATTAAACCATTGCAGCGATACAACCGAAACAGCTTCGTCTTACAACAGGCTTGTAATCCTGCAATTCTCATTGGCCTGTGAATAGCGAGTCATGATTGGTCAGGTTTGGCCAGTCTGATTGGCTGTTAACGGAAGCCCCTGATTGGACGCTTGTGAAAGCGATAGATTCAGTTCATTGGTTGTTTAACGGCAGCAAGCTCTATAAAAGAGCTACTGCTGCCCAGGTTTGCTGCTCCAGTCTTTTTTGTTAAATAAAGAGTTGAAGTCACAGTCCGATGTCTCGTCTCCATTCTTGCGCCCATGCCCAGGACTTAACACTGGCAACGAGGATGGGATGCGGAGACGATAGAGCTGACTAGAACATATCGGACAAAGAAAGAGCACATGGCGAAAGAGCGCACGAAACAGATGGCAAGATGACTAGCGGTGCCATACCACCCGCTCCATTCAACCCAGCAACCGAAGTCTGGGACTCGTATATAGACCACTTCCAGATGTTCCTGGAGACCAACAATTTAAAAGATGCTACGTCTGGCAAGAAACGAGCGGTGTTCCTGACTCATTGTGGCCCCGCCGTTTTCAAAATGGCTAAAGTACTAGCAAAACCGGCAGAAGTGAAGACCATGGATTGGGACACCCTCACTCCAATCCTCAGGGCCCATTATGCACCCGCAGTACCTACACTGATACGAAGACATGAATTTTACCAGAGGGACCAATGGAAGGACGAGAGCGTTGGTAATTTCGTAGCTGACCTCCAGAACCTAGGAGGCCTTTGTGGTTTTGCAAACCTAGAGGAAGCCCTAAGAGACCAAATAGTTCTGGGATTGAATGCACCACATGTGCAGAGTAAGCTGATGGCAAAAGGCGACACCAGCCTTATAGATGTCATCGCCGACGCTACTGCAGCAGAAGCAACCAGGAAGTCAGCCGCTCAAATGCGCCAAGCAAACGCACCGCTTCGCCAACTCACCGACGAGGCACCACTCGCCACTGAGAAGCACGCTACCGCTACCCACCATGAAGACCTCGAGTCATCCTCAGACAGTGATGAAGAGGAGGTCAATTGGCTCCTCTCGGAACGAGAGCAAAGGAACCAGTGACGTCTGCACCAATGTGTGGGTTGCGGGGCAAACCACCCGCAATCGGACTGCAAATTCCTCGACGCACTCTGCCGTAACTGCAGGAAAAAGGGCCACATCACGAAGGTCTGCAAAAGCAGACGAGAGTCCAGTCCCAGCCAAAAGGAGAACAACCTCCGTCGGGAGATAAGCAAACCTCCTGAGAACCAGGACCGTCTGAACCACCAATGGAACAACCACTACTATTACAGAAACCAAGCACCTGCCTTTTCAACGAGAGGAGAAGAGGCCCACCAAACCATTATCATCGGCCACGCTTCATCGCTCAATACAAGGAAAATACGAGTGAAGGTTACTATTGGGAATCGACCATGTGTGATGGAAGTCGATTCGGGATCGTCCCTGATGATGGTATCCTGGAAAACCCTCAAGCAACTGATCCCTGCCATCTCCCGCCAGGACCTCAGCATGCAGCGAATCATCCTGAAAGACTATCAGGGAAACAGAATCCCAGTTGTCGGTTCCAGCAATGTCCAAGTATCATTCAAGGACCGCACAGCAATGCTTCCCCTAACTGTCATTGATTGTGACCAACCCAGCTTGTTAGGGCTACAGTGGTTCGCCCCACTCGGAATTGAACTAGCCGGCATACACCATACCAGAAATGATGACTGGGAAGAGACTCTCATCCAGGAATTCCAGGACGTGTTCATAGGAACATTAGGCAAGTACAAGGGGACCCCTATATCGTTTAATCTCAGCCCCGATGTAGCTCCCATTCAGCTTAAACCCCGTTGAGTACCTTTTACCTTAAAACCTAAAATCGATGAGCAGCTAGATAAACTGATAGCCCAGGGCGTATTGGACCACGCCCATTGGGAAACCCCGATAGTAACGCCCATGAAACCAGATGGTTCATTAAGAATTTGCGGGGACTATCGGGCTACCCTAAATCATGCTCTTCAACAAAGCGCTTATCCAGTACTGGTGTTCAACACCTTCTTCATTCCCTGGATGGCGGAAAAATATTTGCGAAATTGGACTTAGCTCAAGCGTACCAGCAACTCCCTGTGGACGCAGCAACTGCAGAAGCCTAGACAATAGTTACACATAGAGGCACTTTTAAATGCAATAGACTCCAATTTGGAGTAAGCGTGGCGCCGGGCATTTTCCAAAGTTTAATGGAGAGACTATTACAAGGCATAAAAGGCATTGTGCCTTATTTTGACGACGTCCTAATAGCTGCCCCCACTAAAGAATTATTAGTACAACGGCTCAGAATAGTTCTGCAGAAATTCAAAGATATGGGTCTTCAGGTAAAACGAGACAAGTGCCAACTTTGTACGGAGAGAGTGGAGTTCCTGGGATACCTTCTCGACAGACAGGGAATCCACCCCACCGAAAAAAAACTAACCGCAATAAAAAAAGCCCTGAGACTTAGGAATAAAACAGACCTTCAAGCCTTCCTGGCACTTATTAACTTTTATAACATCTTCTTGCCCCAGAAGGCAACCGTAGCCAAACCCCTACATAGACTTCTCGATAAAAAGGCTCCTTGGGTTTTGGGGATGGCATGAAGAGATAGCATTCAAAGAGATAAAAGACCTTTTTACCTCCGATGCCATATTAATGCAATATAACGAGACTCTCCCTTTGACGGTTACCTGTGATGCCTCACCTTTTGGAGTAGGAGCCATCCTAAGCCATGTCCTCCCAAATGGAAATGAGGCACCCATTGCGTTCTTTTTGAGAACTTTGTCTAAAACCAAAAGGAACTATAGTCAACTTGATAAAGAGGCCCTCGCTATTGTATCCGCAATTAAATGCTTCCATGAATATGTATATGGGAGACCCTTTACCATAATTACAGACCACAAGCTGCTACTTGGGATTTTGGTGGGAAACAAACAAACTCCCCATATATTATCACCAAGAATGACACGTTGGTCAGAATTTTTAGCCACCTACGATTACCGATTGCAACATCACCTGAGGAAAACCATTCCCTATGCTGACGTTTTGAGCCGCTCACCACTACCAGACATTATAGAGGACCCTGCTCCAACCGTTACCATACTACAAATAGAAACCCTCAAATTGCCACCATTAACCACTCGAGACATAGCCTTAGAGACAAAAAAGGACCCTGTTTTGGCACAAGTCCTCAGCTGGATAGAACGCAGTTGGCCGATCAGTAAAACTGATGACACGTTCAAGCCATTTAAAAATCATCAAATGGAACTGTTCTCCCAGAAGGGTTGCACAGTATGGGGAGACAGAGTCATAGTCCCGGAGAAGTTACAATATAGGGTATTGAAAATGCTGCACGAGGGACATCCAGGCATCGTGTGCATGAAAGCATTGGCCAGGAATTATGCATAGTGGCCTGGTTTAGATAGACAAATAGAAATGTGGGTAGCAAAATGCAGTAAATGCCAGGAGACTTGCCCCGCTCCTCCCAAGGCTCCCCCAACTCAGTGGGAAACGCCTCGAGGTCCGTGGTCCCGTATCCACATCGATTTTGCAGGACCCACAAGAGGACACACTTTCCTGCTAACAGTGGATGCCTATTCAAACTGGCTCGAAGTTCAAAAAATGAAAAGCACCACCACAGATGCAGTCACAAAAAAACTGAATAAACTATTCGCTATCCACGGACTTCCTTATGTCCTCTTCTCAGATAATGGCCCCCAATTCACTGCTCTGCCATTTGAACAATACCTGGCAGATCGGGGCATCTGCCATGCTTTAACATCGCCTGCTCACCCTGCAGCCAATGGTAGGGCTGAGCGAATGGTTCAATTTGTAAAACAGACTCTGCATAAAATGGACCACAGCGACATTGACAACAAAATAAACCGAATGCTTTTTATCCAACACATAACCCCAAACAGCACCACGAACAAAACCCCAGCAGAACTCCTGATGGGCCAGAAACTTCGCTCGCATCTTGATCGCCTCCACCCAAACTACATGCCAGAACAACCCCCGGGATCCAGCAGTAAGTGTCGGGCATTCCAGGAAGGTGACCATGTGTTTGCGAAAAACTTCTCGGGTGACCCACTGTGAGTCCCCGCTACCATAACGCAACTTACGGGACCCCGATCCTATCGTCTACAAACAGCAGGTAAGATGTGGAAACGCCACATAGACCAACTCCGTTCCCGATTAGCACCAGAACCTCCAGCTGGGGAGGGGGGAAGGAACATGGAGGAGGACGAAGAAGAAATCGAAACCCAACAGCCCAGGGGATACTCACCATCCGAGGGAGAACCAGACCAGGGAGCAGCCTCGCCAAGTGACAACACCGTGACAGAGGCAGATCCAGGGAACCCGGAAGACAGCACCGACGAGGGCAACCCGGAACTATAGTCTTTGCTATCCAGCCCAGTGGACAGCCCACCAGAGCCAGAACCAGAACCAGAACGAAACCCAGTGGAACAGCGCAGGTCAAGGAGACAGGTGAAGCGGCCTGCCTATCTGCGAGAATACTTCACCCCACCCTCAGATGGAACCAAGGGGGGAGGGGTGTTATGGATTAAACCATCGCAGCAATGCAACTGAAACAGCTTCGTCTTACAACAGGCTTGTAATCCTGCAATTCTCATTGGCCCGTGAATAGTGAGTCGTGATTGGTCAGGTTTGGCCAGTCTGATTAGCTGTTAACAGAAGCCCCTGATTGGACGCTTGTGAAAGCGATAGACTCAGTTCATTGGTTGTTTAACAGCAGCAAGCTCTATAAAAGAGCTACTGCTGCCCAGGTTTGCTGCTCCAGTCTTTCTTGTTAAATAAAGAGTTGAAGTCACAGTCCGATGTCTCGTCTCCATTCTTGCGCCCATGCCCAGGACTTAACAGAAGAATTCATATTTTTAGGTCCCAGAACCACACTAGTTATGTTTTCTTTTTTAATTTTAGGCATTTGAAAAATACTTTTTTTATTTTTACTGCTTTTTAAAAGATTACATGAGAAGTTGTGGACCTAAATGTGTAAGAAAGGAAGGTACAAAACACAGCAATCATCTTTAAACATTAATCAGAATAACAGAATAAAGAGTTGGAAGGGATCTTGGAAGTCTTCTTGTGGCCATGCTCAAGCAAAAGACCCTACACTTTTTCAGACAAATGGTTGTTCAATCTTTTCTTTAAAACCTCCAGTGCTGGAGCACCTACAAGTTCTGGAGACAAGTCATTTCACTGATTAAGTATTCTGATTGTCAGTTAGTTCTAGGTTGCTTCTCTGCTTGATTAGTTTCCACCCATTGCTTCTTGTCCTGCCTTCAGGTGCTTTGGAGAATAGCTTGGCTCCCTCTTCTTTGTGGCAGCTCCTGAGATATTGAAACACTGCTATTATGTCACTCCTAAACTTTTCAGGAAACTCATAATAAGCCATAATAAGCATTTCAGATACTGTTTTTATTTGGTGCAATTAGATTTAGGGATTTTCCTTGGGAGTGAGTTGTAGTGATATTCATCCATTCTTCATCAGCAGAAATTATTTTGGTATGAAATTTGCTGCCCCCATTGCCAATGTCCTTCCACCTCTTGTTTCCCCTGTTCCAAGTCAACACAGTCATTGGAGTAGGTAGTAATGGAGGACATAACCTAACAAATTCTACCAGGGTTTGTCAAACTTTCTGAGATAATAACCATTAAATAAACCTTTGGAATGTTAGAAGACTTTCAGATTAAATAAAAACCCCTCTCTACATTCTTAACATCATGCTAGTTCACACTTCTGGTTGAATTGTTGTATGGTTTCCCACCGTCTTTTTTTTTTAAAAAGGTCCTTTTAAATTGTTTATGCTAACACCTTGTTTTGTGTTGTGGGGTTTGTTAACCACTTGAATTATTTCACATGCCTTGTGCTCTAATAAGAAGGCTTTCTGATTAAGAATGTTCGAAGGGAGGGATTTGTTTAGTGGAACGAACCAGTTCGTTCCTCGGTCAAGGACATTCCAACTGCCAACTGGCTGGAGGTGAGAGCAAGAGTTACCAGGCAACTGAGCCAGTGCCAGGATTGGATAATGGGATTCATTGTTTTGGGGTGGAAATCCCGGGAAAATTCAGAATTGGCTTTCTACTAGCTAATGCCAAGATGATGTCTCGTAAATAAATAAATAAAAATTCTTGGAGACTCTGCCTCAAAGTTCTAATTTGAAATGGGGTCAATACTTGGAAAGCTGACATAGGGCACACACACACACACACACACACACACACACACAAACGCCAGGCTGAAGTAGGAATCACCAGCTCTCACCAGCTGTCTCTGTAATGATCTGAAGTACTGAAGGACATACCATATTTATTGGCCCAAAATAGTATGGAATTATCAGAAATCATTTTCTTTAATCTTTGAACTCCATTTTTCTAAATTATGTTCCAAAATCTACTCTTCATGTTCCCTAATCCAGTGGTGGATTAGGCCCAGTTTAGGCAAACCAGTAGTAAAAAATGTTACCGTTCGGCCAAACCAGTAGTAAAAAATGTTACTGTTCAGTTGAACTGGTAGTAAAAAAACAGCTACTGGTTTGGCTGAACCGGTATTTCTTTTTTTTTCTCCCAACAATCAGCTGTTCCTACAATCAGCTGTGCCCCCTTACTATCTTACTGCTTTGACTAGGAGGCTTCCCTGAGGCCCAGGAGGCAAAAAAAAAAAATAGAGCATGGGGGGAGGAGGGTGTTGCAGCCTCCTGGGCCTCAAGGAAGCCTCCTGGGAGCAAAAATGGCCTCCTAAGAGGTTTCCCTGAGACCTAGGAGGCAAAAAAAGGAGTGTGAGGGGGGTGCTGCAAAAAAAGCCATACCCACCCAGTCACAT
>CM066330.1:245171781-245191781 GCA_033807585.1 Hydrophis major
TAACCAATATTTTTCTAGTAGACATTGCAGCAACACAGAATTTTGCCACTGCACACATAATAGCTAGGTTTGAATCCTGGAGGAGAAAGTCTACATAAAAATTGTCTGCCCTCCCTGGCAATCTCTTTAGTAAGGGGAGAATATACAATGACCTATAAACTCTGTATAGCTCACAGTACAATAAAACATGTGACATATCTTCAACTTCTCCTTTACCTACCCATTCTGCTATTGGTGTTTTCTTATACCTGCCCTGAAGGCGTGCTGATGGGAGAATATTAAATCTGGCTCTGAAGAATTCTATTCTTTGTTTTGGGAAGATCAGATCATTTAGATATCTTGCTGATTCCCACACTCCCTGTTTGATTCTATCCCTACTGTGGCGAGCCAACCTATTTAGTTCTTCTGGGAACTCCATGTCTTTCATTCTATTGATTATTATTTGCTTTGCTTGGTCAAAGCCTAGGGACATTAAGAATACTGGTGAGAGCCCATAGGAGCCCAGTTTATGGTCTATTGCCTGTTTCCAGGGGGAGGGGAATAAAGAAAGACAAAACACACCCTTAAGTTTGGCTCAACTCTTTGTGACTAGGTAAACACATCCATACAATTTTCTTGAGAGCATTAGGGAATGATCTTCCTCTGGAATTTTTCTTTGATTTTCAAGTCTACTATATAGCCCAGAAATTAGCCCCCATTCATGCATTAACAGACTTAATCCTGCTTAAACTGGAAAAGAAAAGTGGGTTTTAAGTAACTTTTGCCAAACAGATGACATTGCTGAAGCTGCATCTTAATTGTGTTCCACAGCTGAATCAGTCTGTTGCAGAAGATCTGTACTCCAAAGGATGAACCTATTTCTTGTTCTTGCCTTCCTTCTTTCTGGTCACCCTCTTATGAGTCATTTTATCAAGCGGAATAGGAAATGGGGTTAGGGAGAGGAAGGAAGAAAAAAGGCCCTAACTTGCCATTCTTATTAATAGAATGACAATGCAGAAGATGTTTATGTTCCACAGGTAGGTTGTGAAACCAAGTCTTCCTTTCCAGAATGCAACAACATTGCCATTTCCTTTACAGGTGTGATTGCTGTACACCACAAAAAAGCTTCGCTGATAATGTGGTAAAAACACCTCTGTGCTCCCATTAATGTTCTTCTAACTAAAGCACAAAAGCATTGCCTGGTATACATTTTTCCATATATCATGACCTGCGAACATCAGTTTTGGACTTTTTCTCCTAGCCATATTGGTGGGCATTCCTGCTTGCCTTCATTCAATAGAAAATCTGTGCAATTTCTACTTCTCCAGCCACCAAGTTCTAATGAGCAGGTATGTCTTCAGGATATAGTTAAAAAAAAAAAAAAAGTCATTGGTGGCCGCATCAGTGCAATCAATACATTTAAAAACAGATGGAGTTCCAGTTGCACTCTCACAACCACCACCTGGACTTTGTAGTCTTTGACACCTCTAGTAATAAGGCTTGTGAGTGACCCTATCATTGTCCCAAAGTTGCTTTTTCAGGAGGCAACTGGACTTTCTTTCTTTTTTTCTTTTGAAGATGTTTCGCTTCTCACCCAAGAAGCTTCTTCAGCAGGATAGTGGGGAATGGAAGGATTTATATTCCTTGTAGACACTTGGAGGTGCTTCAACAACTCTCTAAAAGGATGCAAATGACTAGCTGCCTGCAAGGAATATAAATCCTCCCATTCCCCACTATCCTGTCAGAGCTGAAAAAGCTTCTTAGATGAGAAGTGAAATGCCTTCAAAGAAAAAACAAGGAAGTCCAGCTGCCTTGTGAAAAAGCACCTTTGGGACAACCATGACCTGGATGACTGAGAATCTCTACAGATTTTTGACTCTACCCTCAGCTTTGTTGTGGGGGTAATTTAAGGACAGCCATTGGTAGTTCCTTCTGGTTTTGCTTCTCTTCCCAATCAACATTAGCCAGTGAGAAAAACCACTGTCACCCTCACTAATCTCCAGTGTGGTAAGGTAGGCTTAGATGGATATGTGTAGATGCTCAGGATGAAGGCATCAGTTACCTTTCAAGCTTTTCAAATAGTCAGTTGTACCTGTACCTTATTGCCCTGGCTACTTCTGAACATGTCTCTATCAATCCACCCCTTAGATTAATTGATACTTCAGAAAGGGAAGGGAAAGGAAGGGAAGGGAAAAGACTCCTTGTATCATTTTATGAAGATTTTAGAAAAAGAACATTAATGCTTAATTATTTCTGAAAAGAGAATCCAACAGACATCTGTCTTAAGGCTCCAATAGGTCATTACAACCTGTTACTTTTATCTTGATAGAATATTTTATTAAAATATTTTCTTATAGACTCGGTTTGAGTCCTTTCCCAGGGTTATTAGAGGAGGAATCTTAATAATGATTTATCAAGAGAACAACAAAAGCAGCACTTAACATTTTCCAGCATATGCTATGAAGTTTCCTTCATTTAGGGGGCCACAGTGGCTCACATGGTAAGATGCTAGGCCTGCGCATCGCTGAGGCTGGCAGCTCGGCGGCTCGATTCCAATGAGCGAATAAACCATGGAGGAACAAGAAAGGATCTTACCCTGATTGCCTACTTGCACTCAGGTGTCCTGTGGGTAAAAATAACACCACTTGAAAAAATTCCTTTCACAGAGGTAGCCAGCCACCTCAGTAATCCCTGGCTAACACATGCCATACACTAAATAAATAAATCCTTTATTTAATTCTTCATTTCATATGATTTAATTTAATTCAAAGTGATCTTAGTTGGTGAGTCTCCCAACCACTCTTGAAGCAGCAAATTCTGCCTTGATACTTTTGAAGACTCTTGAAATGCTCATTCAATGAACATGATTTCTACGGGTTTGAGAGAACCGTAGAAAAGCTGACCAAGAGTAAAATGCCAGAAAGTCATCCAAGCAATAACTTTCTCTCAAACTAAATCCTCAGGCAAGAAAACTCTCATGCTGGATTCCACAGAAATAACAAATAAAATGTTTAGTGACAAGTATTTTCAGCTGTATTCTGTACGTGTGAATATGTATCCATATTCAAGCTTATGCATGCATGTTGCATCATTTACCAAAAAGAAAGTAAGCTGAGAGGACACTATATTTCTGTGGAATCTAAATGCTTTCTGCAGCATTTGAATGTACGTTGGCTTTCATATTTATTTTAAATAGCTGTGAGCACAAATGCATTTTCTGGCGGCAATTGGCCGGAGAGAATTGGAGAAGGTAATAATAGGCCAATATCCACAGCAGTCTTTCTCAACCTTGGCAACCTGAAGAATTCCCCAGACAGTCGATGGGGATGATGGCTCAAAAGGCAGATCTTCTGCCTTCCATGCTTACAGTTGTGGAAACCTTGTAGGTAGTCAAAGCATCAACGATTCAGGATTCATTGCAGGTAGAGAGGAATTCAACCATAATAAGCTAGCGGGTTTACAGCTTAATAAGTCTAGTTTTGTTTTTACCCTGCAGGACTTAGCGATGGGTCTGTTTTTTGCAGATTCTAAAAACTGAACTCTCTGGCAGCAGGGAGGAAGTTATATTTTCATAAGATAATAGGCTGGTGTTGGATAGGAAGTCTGAGCATGAAGGGAAAATTGATTATGCTCTGGCAGAAATAGATGACTCATCCCAGACCTGCTAGGTAAAATGAACTGGTTGTCACAAGAGATGGAAACAAGCAATATCTGGAAAAATGAGAAGGTAGTAAAGATGCATTCAGTGTGTCCTATCTCTGGATTGCAATTGTCATTGGTGTGGTTGAGGGGTCTGTATAATTGTCACAGTATTTTCTTTTATTTCGTTTTATGGAAAGGGGAATGGGAGAAAAGCCAACTTGAATGTCTTTTCAGGCAGCATAATGATTTGGCCTTGCGGAGATCTGGTGCTATTAACTTCTATTGAGAGCATATCTGGAACAAGGTCTTAAGTCTGTCCTTCCTATGTAAAACCTTTGATAAAATGCCCATTCCCTTTTGGCATCTGCTTCTCCAAATTGTTTTTATACACTCCAGTGAGTATAACTGAATACAGCTTTTCAAAACTTTAGTAAAAATGCTGGAACACTGATCTCTGTAAAAAAAAAATCTTTTAGTTATTTTTTTATTAAAGAAAATGTTTACAGGATACAGGATCATTTAGACAAAAAAAAAAGAGAGAGAGAGAAAATATAGGAAAGTGAAAGAAAACACCTGAATTTTATGCATTGTGTTATTAAATAGTTTAAATAAAAGCAAGCTTGGGGTAAAGTGCAGGGTTCTGGCCCTGCACTTCTGATTGGGTGTTAAGCGGCTCGATCGGATTGGTTGGGTTCAGAGAATCCGATTGGCCCTTAACGAAGGACTCTTATTGGTTCTGGAGCTAGCATCTTACAGCTCCCTATTGGTTATTTCACATTAAGATCACCTATATAAGGCAGAGTTGTTGTTGTTCACCCTCTTAAGTCACTATGTAATAAAGAGCTGAAAGTTCACCAACTAAGATTGTCTCCAGTCATTTCACCCATGCCTGAAACTATATCACATTGCATGAGAAAAATTCATCTTCCTTCCTCTGTCCTTACCATTTTCTATAGAGCAGGCCTGTCAAATTGGTGGCCTACAGGCTGGATATGGCCCACACAGGCCACAGCCACCCTGGCTCTGCAAAGGCAAAAAAGTCATGATACGTCATGATCTGCCCTGCAACTCCATCAAGTTTGACACCCCTACTATAGAGGGACAATCGAGAGCATTCTGTCATATTACATTACTCTCTGGCTTGGAAGCATTACTGTTTCAGACAGTGAAGACGGTGAAGAGTGGTGAAGAGGATAGCAGAAAAGGAAATTGGCAGTTCACTACCTTCTGTCCAGGACATGGCATATAAGTGATGCTTCAGCAGAGTCCACAGGATTGTCTGGGACACTGTACATTCTTTTCATAACCTGTTTTCCTTGTTACCTTCTGGGAGGAGGCTTCATGGTATCCAAAGTAGAACATCCAGATTTGGTTTTGTTCCATGTAGCGTCAACCTTGTGAATTCTCAAATTTTCTCTTTCCATTACATATTCAAAATGGACAGATATATGTGTGTGTGTGTGTATGTACACTCAAAACCATAGAAATAGTGGTAGATTTTAGGAGAACCCCTCCCATACAACTATCTCTTACAATACTAGAAAACACCATATCAGCAGTAGAGACCTTCAAATTTCTAGGCTCTATCATATCTCAAGACCTAAATTGGACACCTAACATCAAAAATGTCATAAAAAAAGCACAGGAAAGAAGTTTCTTTCTGCGCCAACTCAGAAAGCTCAAACTGCCCAAGGAGCTGCTGATCCAGTTCTACAGAGGAATTATTGTGTCATCTGCATCTCTATAACTGTCTGGTTTGGTTCTGCAACCCAACAGGACAGACACAGACTTCAACGGATAATTAGGATTGCAGAAAAAAAAAACATTGTTACCAACCTGCCTTCCATTGAGGAGTGTATACTGCATGAGTCAAAAAGAGGGCTGGGAAAATATCTACGGACCCCTCACACCCTGGACATAAATTGTTTCAACTTCTACCCTCAAAATGACGCTATAGGGTACCACACACCAGAACAACTAGACATAAGGACAGTTTTATCCAAATGCAATCACTCTGTTAAACAGCTAATTCCCACAAACTGTCAACTTATTTACTAAGACTGTATTATCATTATTCCTCTCATCCTTCCTTGTACCAATTTCTCCCCACTTATCACTAAAACCATGTTGCTTGTATCTTTATAATTTATATTGTTTTATTTCTTTCCTGGTATGACTTGATTGCTTATTAGTAATCTGTGACTATCACTAAGTGTTGCATCTTATAATTCTTGATGAATGTATTTTATTTTCCTTTATGTACACTGAGAGCATATGCACCAAAGACAAATTCCTTCCATGTCCAATCAGATTTGGCCAATAAAGAATTCTATTCTATTCTGTCCTGTCCTATCCTGTCCTGTCCTATCCTAACCTATCCTATTCCACATGTATGGTGCAGGTATATATTTATGTATGTATATAGCATGTGTAGAAGTGTGTTACATATGTGTTTGGGCAGATATATACTTTCTCTTGGGAGTCGGCAACAGAATTTCATTTTTAATGTAGCCAGTGTGCTCACAGTAAAAAAAAAAAATGACCATAAAAGTTATCTTATCTCCTCTGTATGTAGCTCGGGATTGACATGCGGGGTTGTAGAAATTCTCTAAGCTTGATTTTTCATTGGCAGACATTTCATTACCCATCCAAATAACCAGAGAATGTCATATCTTCACGCAACACCTGACCCTTGTAAAAAATTAATTCTTACATTAAAAATGTACCATTTCATTTCCGCAATGCAATGTGCATGGAGGGTTAGTCAGAAAGCAATTGAGCTATTTGGATAGAAGATCAAGGCTTTTGGGGGGGGGGATTGGAAAAATAGAATTTTAGGCTGACATATTTGTTGGGACATCTCAATTTGTTTAAAATAATTGTTCCACGAGGCAACAGGCCTGTTGTCCATCTCTGGCAGCTGTTACAACAGGCAAAGGGAGAGGATGATCAAGCAGGGAGAAGAAGGACCTCATTGTTTCTGGGCCATCTCAGCAGACGAAATGGATGTTACCAACAACAGGACAGTGATACAATCTGAGATGGCAAATGCATTTCTTCTCTTAATTCACAAGAGCAGCTGTTCCTGTTCAGCAAATGTGATGATAAAATATAAGCCGTATGCTTCTGATGCAAGCTACTTATCTCAACAGAGCTTGCATGGTGCTTTAATCTCATTTAAATACTGGTTTAGTAGAAAGTTCCCCTACATTTTTCTTAGAAAGTCCTAGAATTCAGCCCTAATGTACACAGACTTTCTTATTTTGGATGGAGACATTGGCATAAAGATGATGCCATAGTCAGCAGCTCCTATATCTATAGCAAGCTCTCTCATCCATCTCACTGCCCCAGGAAGCAGTAAAGGAAGCAGTTAAGAATGGTTGCAAACCACTAAGAATCGCTAAAACAGGCATTCCTAATCTGTGATATTGGAAGAGCAAGTAGGTAGTAATTTCCAGTTTAGTTTATATGCAGCTCACAGATAAGAGCAAGCAGACATGCCACTCAGCTGAGCTGGCAAAAAAATATAACTTGATGTTTATATCTTAAATATCAGCAAGTATAAAAAAATAGTTAACTGGCAAAAAGGAGGACAAATGTGGACGAAAAAGGGGAGGCAGGTACAAAGAAGAAATGAACTCTGGGGTTCTGGGTGCTTTCCAAGGTTGGTGATTTTCTTGCAGAACTTTCATTACCAAACTAGGTAATGCCATCAGTGCACAGCATACTGAACTGCAAATATTCTCTTCTAAGAGATGAACTACAGGCAAGAATCTGCATTATTTACATTCACTCCCCCCCCCCTTTATCAAAAGCCACAGAGTTTCCCATAAACCAGGGGTAAGGAACGTTGGCTCTTTTATCACTTATGGACTTCAACTCCCAGAATTCCTGAGGGAGCCATAAAAGGTTCCCCATCCCTGGCCTACTGGTTTTTTCAGTTGTGAGGGAAATCAATTTTTGACTTGAATGGGACTGTTTAATATACAAATGTAGGACATATTTTTATATATATTCTTTGTATGTCCTACATTTGTATATTAAACAGTCCCATTCAAGTCAAAAATTGATTTCCCTCACAACTGAAAAAACCAGTAGGCCAGGGATGGAGAACCTTTTATGGCTCACTCAGGAATTCTGGGAGTTGAAGTCCGTAAGTGATAAAAGAGCCAACGTTCCTTACCCCTGCCATAAACACTGGAAACCATACTGTGGATAGTTAGCTTGGACTGTCCCAGACAGAATGGCTTTTGGATACTACAGCCTGAACTCTTTTATGCATATTGTATAACATTACAGTAGTCCTTGATTTACAACCACTCATTTAGTTACTGTTTGAAATTACAGCCCTCACACTTGTGTCTGTGGCAATATTCCCATGGTCACATGATCAAAATTTGGTCACTTGGCAAATGGCATGCGGGGTCCTGGCTTCATGTGATCATTCATTTATGACCTTCCCAGCTGGTTTCCAACAAACAAAGTCAATGGAGGAAACCAGTTTCACTTAACAAAAGTGGGAGTCACTTAACAATTGGAGGGCAAAAAACGGTTTTGAAAGTGAGTGTGACCCCACCCTTAACAACCTTGTTTAGCAATAGAAATGTTGATCCCACTTTTGGTTTTAAGTTGAGAACGTACAGAATAGAGATAGCAGATGGGATACCAAGTGTTCAGTCCTTGATTCTGTACCATGAAGGAATCAATTTGGTGGATGGGAATGAAGAATCCAATGCTTTGATTGTTGTGCAATTAACTGGTTGGTTGCAGCTCTGCAGTGCTTCATTGCTTCCAATGTTCTGCTCCTCTGCATCAATATTCAGTCCTTTGACATGTTTTATTGTCTTAGGCCTTGGCCCAGTAACAATAAAAAGTTCTAGCAATACCACATTCTCTAACCAGTTGTCCTCAGCAAACCTCCGAGAAGTCATACCATGCTTTATATTCTGTTAATTCTTCTGTGGGGAAAAGAGAGCGGACAATATTTGGATGAGCCCCGAGGTCCTGTTGTATCCCTTTGAACTGCTTTTAGGACTGACACTATTGTCATGACCCTCTGCCACAGATATCTAAAGGGCAAATAGTTCAAGAAGGCACGCAGTTCTAATCCTGGTGGAATACTCGCATGGATTACGTTGGATAATCCTTTGCAGGTAGACAGGCAAATTAGGTGCAACAATTTCCTTTATGGGAAAAGAATCAAGTAAACTGGAAATCAAGATGCAGGTTTTGCTCAGCCATATCACCAGAGCAGGCTGTCAAAGTGTAAGTCACAAAAAGCTATTATCAAACCAGTAAAAACTGAAGGAAACTCCAAGCAAAGCAGGTTGTTTTTCACTGATGCACACCCTTATTTTTGAAACTGGAATATGTGTTTCCATGATGTTTATTCAAAGTGTCTGGTTTTGTTGTTGATTGAATTGGAAAGGCTGCCTGCCAAGGCCTTTGTCTCCTAGCTCCTGTTTTTTCAGCCTGTGTCAGCCCTAGAAGATAGACCAGAGCAAGATACCAATCCCTTAAGAAGACCACAACTATACTTCATTTCAAGGGTGTCGAACTCAATTTCATTAAGGGCCGCATCAGGGCTGTAGTTCATCTCAGGGGGGTGGGGGGTGGCCGACTGGGTGGATAAGGCCACCTTGTTACCATTCACAGGGCGTGGCTGACTGGGTGGGCGTGGCCAGCTTGATACCACTCCCCAAACTGCTGACATGTTTCCTCTTTGCACTTGGTAGACCGGGCTGAAGCCACATTGGGTAGATCGGGCCAAAGTGACATGGGCCAGCTCCTTAGATTTTCCAGGACAGCCCTATGGTCCAGATCCGGCCCATGGTCCTTAAGTTTGACACCCCTCCTTTATTGAGATAGCTACAATAACAGAACTTTCACTTTGTATTTTAGCGCAGCCTCGCCCTGCCCTGCTCCACAGTGAATGAGAGAGGAGCCAGCTTGAATCTCTTCCTGATACTATCCTCTTTCTCGGGGCTTAAAGCATGTTTCTGCCATTCTTGTGAACGCTCTGTTCAAACCTAACCACATGTTTTGGAAAAAAAAAAAATCAGAATAAGAAGACACAGGTCAGGATTGGTTGGATAAATGTACATCTGTCCTTGTTAATCTACTTAAACAAAAATTAAGTTCATCCTTTTCTTAGAGCTCGAAGCATTGTTAGAGACCCCACACATCCACTTTATGGTCTGTTTCTGTTGCTCTGGGAGGAGGTTTTCAAGTATTTCTAGCAGGACTACCAGATTCTGGAACAGCTTTGTTCCCTTGTTTCTCTGTGTTATATAATATATATGGATGTGTAGATATATGCATATTTATTTTGTCATGTTTATATAGTGTATATTAAGAGATGGTGACCTTTGAGAGCTGTATGCAATGAAATTTCATTTTAATGTATGCCAATTACTGCACATTTAAAGTGACAATAAAGTTATTCTAAGTTCAGGGTTACAGAAAGCCCCTCAAAACCTTGGGCTGGCTTAATAAATATCTAATTTTGTTATCAATAACACCACATTCGGTGCACCCAAATAGGTGCAGATATTTTAATATATAGTGCCATTACCATCCTTCTATCGCTTCCATTCTTATTAATAAATTTTCAGTTACAATATCCATCAACTCTCTCTTACATCTATAAATGCATAATTGCATTCTTTCTTAAAAATTAAAGTGCATCTTTTTTCCCCTTCAGCTCTGCATTAATGCATGGACAGCCAAGGCCATGAACTTTATGAGTCAGTGATCTTCCTGATTTTTCATTAAGTGAGTTATTAGGCTCCCACTTAGCAACACTCTCACTTCCTCTTACAACGATCAAATTTTGGTTTGTTATTTTAGGATCTTCATCTCCAATTCCCATGAGATTCAATTTGAAGCCCTGCTATTCTAAGTCAAGATGCTTATGCTAGACATTTTCTTTGCATTTGGTAGACTGGGCTGAAGCCACATTGGGTAGACCAGGCCGAAGTGACATGGGCCGGCTCCTTATATTTTCCAGGACAGCCCTATGGTCCAGATCCGGCCCACAGTCCTTGAGTCTGACACCTTTCCTTTATTGAGATAGCTACAATAACAGAACTTTCACTTTGTATTTTAGTGCAACCTCTCCCTGCCCTGCTCCACAGTGAGTGAGAGAGGAACCAGCTTGAATCTCTTCCTGATACTATCCTCTTTCTCAGGGCTTAAAGCATGTTTCTGCCATTCTTGTGAACACTCTCTTCAAGCCTAACCGCATATCTTGGAAAAAAATATCAGAATGAGAAGGCACCAGTAGCCTCAGGTCAGGATTGGTTGGTCCTTGTTAATCTACTTAAACAAAAATTAAGTTCATCCTTTTCTTAGAGCTCTTTTGTTAGAGACCCCACACATCTACTTTATGGTTTGTTTCTATTGCTCTGGGAGGAGGTTTTCAAGTATTTCTAGCAGGACTACCAGATTCTGGAACAGCTTTGTTCCCTTATGGCATCCGTCTGGTAAACTTGCAAGGTTCGCTTTTCTCGCCATGTACATATATATCTGAACTAGACTGTGTTATTTCTCCGTGTCATATAACATATGTGGGTGTGTAGATATATGCGTATTTATTTTGTCGTGTTTATGTAGTATATATTAAGAGATGGTGACCTTTGAGAGCTGTATGCAATGAAATTTCATTTTAATGTATGCCGATTACTGTACATTTAAAGTGACAATAAAGTTATTCTAATTTCAGGGTTACAGAAAGCCCCCCAAAACCTTGGGCTGGCTTAATAAACATCTAATTTTGTTCACAATAACAGCACATTCGGTGCACCCAAATAGGTGCAGATATTTTAATATATAGTGCCATTGCTATCCTTCTATCGCTTCCATTCTTATTAATAAATTTTCAGTTACGATATCCATCAACTATTTCTTACATCTATAAATGCCTATTTGCATTCTTTCTTAAAAGTTAAAGTGCATCTTTTTTTCCCCTTCAGCTCTGCATTAATGCATGGACAGCCAAGTCCATGAACTTTATGAGTCAGTGATCTTCCTGATTTTTCATTAAGTGAATTATTAGGCTCCCACTTAGCAACACTCTCACTTCCTCTTACAACGATCAAATTTTGGTTTGAAGTTGTTATTTTAGGATCTTCATCTCCAATCCCCATGAGATTCAATTTGAAGCCCTGCTACTCTAAGTCAAGATGCTTATGCTAGACATTTTCTTTGCAGTCCTTCTCCCGTCAAGACGTATTAAAAGCTGATAATGGAGCAAGAACTCAAATCTTTTCATGAATTCTGCCTTCCACCCATTCTTTTTTGCCCATAAACTGGAAGGATGGGTGAAAGCTTGAGTTCCCCAAATTTTGAATTTCCATCCTCAATTTTCAAAGCCCATGAAGATATGGATGTAATGACTCTTGAAAATATTGTGATTAGGAAGAAATAATACTTAGTAAACTTGATGAGGAAATGAAATAAACTTGACCAGTCTTTGAAGTTGCTTTTACATTTTTAATAAGTACTTGTGGCAAACAGCACATTTCATCAGTCAATGATTCTGGTTAGTATATGTTCATATCTTATTTGAGAGCAGGCGCTCATATTGTTAAGTAAAGACATCTGAAGCTTAAGATGGGAAACAAAGTCAGATCATCTTCATGGTAACTCAATGAGTAGTTCAGGTTGGGAAGTCAGACCTAGGTTTATAATTATACAGAGATGGTCAATTGGTTCAAGGTTTCATTGAGTATTGTGAACTGCAGAGTGCACTCTTTCCATTCCAAATGCAGCTCCCAAAGAGATCAACAGTGATTCCTTCAGCCATGAGCTGCCACAGTAGATCCAAATTAAAAAGCCTTGACTTTATTGCTTGTATCAACATCTTCTACTATGTTATTGTAGATTTCATTGCCAATTGAAAATAAAAATAACTCATAGGTTAAGCTGGCCCAGTTTGAAGCCAATAGCAAGATGACCATCTTCTCTTTATTGTTGATAGAAGCCAGTCGGTCTGCTAATTAAATCTTATTTAATCCCAGCAAAACCTAAGAGCAGCTGGCTGGCTTAAGGGACTCATCCATCAGCACCTGCTGTCCATGGCAGCCTTGTCATTTGGACAGCACAGACTAAAGAAAATCTGGAGGTAGCAGATCTGAAATTTTCTCCCAAATTTGTGGAGAGGAAAAGGTTAGCTGGAAGCTTTCTTTGAATTTCTCCAGGGGAAGGACATTTCTCCAACTGTTTCTCAAGGGTGACATTCTATCTCAGTGATGGCTAACCTTTTCAGCTTGGTGTGTCGAAAATCGGGAAAAAGTGTAGCCTTCCACGGGTCGTGTGTCACTTCAAGAAATATCAATAATTTGGTTTATGACAGACTGGGCTGAGGTGATCACACAGGGCTGTGAAAGTCATCTCCCTGGTCTCAGGGCTGCAGGTGCAGGATGTGGGGATCGGAAGGCCACCTTACAGGGCTGTGAACCTCATGGATCTCCTTTCATCCTGTAGCGATCCTGAGGTAATGAAACTGACAAACCTCAGTTTATGGTGATTAAAACTGGTTCTCTGCTGCAAAGATCTTGCGGCAGCGGTGACACTACGCCTCCACGCAACAAGCAGTGAGCAGGGATTGGAGCAGAGCACAGGCAGCCTCTAAATATGCAGGTTTTCCCCACACCAACAGGCGTGTCAGTCAAAGTGCCTCGGTGTGTCACGAGTGACACGTGTGTCATAGATTAGCCATCACTGTTCTAGCTCTGCAATAGCCCACCAAGATTGCAAGATGTCTCCAATAGAAAACAAACTTGGCTGGTTGGTCCTTTGTAATCTTTCCATTGCTGAAGTTCTCAATCCCCAGTTAAGAAGCCTGGAGCTATCCTCTCTATCTGAAAAGCAAAGAAGGGATATGCATATGCATTCCTTCAAAAACAAGATATGAAATTGACTAAGTGTCATCAAGTTGTTGTAGACTCCTATTGATAGTTTTCTCAATGACAACCAGATATGACACATAAAAATACAACATCTTCTAGGAAGAACCCAAGGAAATATTACATCTAACTTAACTTTTATACACCAAACATCAGAGATGGAATGCTTTCCACCTGTTATACACATCATTTTTTTTCTGTTTTATATTTTCTGTTTTTCTAAAGCAAGTGTCTTTAAACTTGATAGCTTTAAGACTTGTGGACTTTAACTCCCAGAATTCCTCCTCCAGTCATCTTAGCTCAGGAATTCTGGGAGTTGAAGTCCACAAAGTCTTAAACTTGCCAAGTTTGAAGACCCTTGTTCTAAAGCCTTTCTAGATGTCCATATTTTTCTTTTTAAAAAAAAATCCCAGAGGAGGAGCAACTTTGTGATCTCTTCTGATAGAATTCAATGAAAGTGAAAAAAGCTGGTGAAAAGCAAGAGAGAACTTTTCAGTAAAAATGAGGGCTCTTTGACAACTGAGGTAACTAAGTAAGAGTTGTACTACCAACACTGTACCAATTTTAGAAATAAAATTTCTTTCATTACACTGAAAACTAGTGAACAGGTTTTTCTCTAAATCAAGGAATACATACATTTCTAGAAAAAACGAGTAAGGTGTAACTTGTTCAACTAGCTGTAACCTTGCACACCTGATTCATTTCTTAGAGGTGTAATCACACATACACATGAAAACTTCCTAAGAATGGTAAGACATAATAGCCTTGTGGAAAAGGTATGAAGGCTGACTGGTTTACCCATTGGTATATTTTAATACTAAGTTTAGTACCTAATAAAGGTTATGTATTGGCATTCACATTCTATGATAGTAATTTCCCATAACTCATTTCTCACATCTATATATGGTTGATGAATTTTATCTATTACAAATTCTATTTCTCACAGCTTAAGATTTTTTCTTTCTTTCTGGGAGTCTGATCTATATCAATTTTGGGGGTTTCCACATGAGTTTCAGATATGTTAGATAGTCATGTCTCTATTTCCTGTGTTTCTTTTATTGCCATAGTAACTTTTATTTTGAATGGCATGGTCTTCTCAAAAGGTCCCACCTAAAAAGAAAGACAAGGTATTTATGGACAATATGAATCCAACCAAGAAAAAATTTCCTCATTAATGCAGGCAACTAGAGAATACTGAAATAAAAGAACCACTTCTACAAACTGGTATTGTGCATATGCCTCAAGATTTGGCAAGCCGCAAAGGCTCTGAAAACATGTGGTTTTAGAGCAGGGGTATCAAATTTGATTTCACTGAAGGCCGCCTCAGGGTTGTGTTTGACTTCGGGGGTTGGGGTGTGTGGCCAGGGTGGGCGTGGCCAGCTCGACATCACTCATGTTGGGGGAGCCTGTGGTGGCCAGAACACTCAGCCAGAAAAAATGGGCTCCCAATCTCTGTTTTCGGCTGCAATGGCCTCCTGTAACCCTCTGCCAGCGAAAACACAGCTTGGGAGGGCTATGCACTGCCCTCCCAAGCTCCGTTTTCATTGGCAGAAGCACCACGGGCTAGTCCTTCACTGTTTCCAGGGTGGTCACACATGCCAGATCTAAGCACCCAGTGGGCCGGAAGCAGCCCATGGGCCTTGAGTTTGACACACCTGTTTTAGAGCATCTCTTACAAAGTTAGATTTAAACATTTATATTTGGGATAATGCAAAATTATCCCCAAGGATTTATGCAGATATTGCCTATTCATTTTTATGTATATTCACATCTCCATATACTTTGAAGTTACCTCTTAAAAATAGGAGTAGAAAACACAACTGAAAAAAAACTTTGTGGATCAGGCCAAATCTGATAGATCACACACATCACATATGTTGTGCAGGCTCAGTGTGTACTACAGATTTATTTAAACACACTACAATATTGACATTATTGTACTTTTAAAACAGAAAGGCCTACGTGTTTTTTTTGTAACAGAAGATCATTTACTTGTGAGAGCATCTCCATCAGCCTTGTATCGGCGATTGAGTAAGAATGATAATTATCAGCTTTGAAACTCCAAAATTTATGTAAGCTAGTTGATTAAATTTTAAGAAAATCATGGCGCATAGAGGACTTTCAGAACAATATAGAATTGAACCCTGTATCATTTAAACTTTTACTGTGACTTAAATATAAATGCAGTAATTATGAGAAGAAGAAATTTCCCTTACTTTTAATTTGTTTTCCTTCAGAATACCTTGGCCAAGGCTTTATATGACAACAAAGCTGAGTGTCCAGATGAGCTGGCTTTTCGCAAAGGAGACATCCTTATAGTTGTTGAACAGAATCTCCTTGGGAGTGAAGGTTGGTGGAAATGTTCACTTCATGGGAAGCAGGGCTTGGCACCAGCCAATCGCCTCCAGCTTCTTACTTCATCACAGGTTCCTTCCGTTGAACAAGATTTTCAAGGACTGCCAACCCACCCTTGGACTACCTACCAGGTTCCTTCAGTACATGGAACCTCTGTGCCATTATCTGTCTATGAAAAAATGGATGGTTGGATTAATCCACCTTCATCTTCATCTTCTACTTCATTGTTGTCAACACAAGAAGAGTACCAAGGACCAGCTCTGGCTGCCAAGGTGTTCAGTGAAAAGACTGAGACTTCATCAAATCAGGTAAAGGTGCATGCTAACTGTCAAATGGAAAATGTAATAAAGGTAGGAGGAAATAGATTAAATCTTCCTTTTCCATTAACTATCCAGCTGTTTCCCATTAGTTTATAAGAATACACAAAGATATAGAGATTTATTTCTCTCTGCTTGGATTAAAAATATTGAATTTTAACTGTCATTGCCCATGAAGTTTGGAGGACTAAGAAGTTGTGCTCTCACATATCCACAGGACACCAATTTGAAGAAGGCTATGTTAGCCAGATAAACAATCTACTTATATACAGAAATTGCAGTTCACTGATAGACTACTTCATAATTTCCAATGGATCATTGATATTTTTTTGAGCTACTTTACAGAAAATTGGTGGGTTTTTTCAAAAATTAATGATAGTTGAATCAATTGTAAAAGTTAATAAAATGTTGCATGAATAAAGTTAGATAGAATGGAAAATAAAAACAAAATTATTAATATATATGTAATATACATTTAAATATAAATTTAGCTGGTTAAAGTTAGTATAAATAGAATGCAATCAGTTTCTGTGTTACATCAGTAATATTTGCTGTAGCATTCAGTAAAAATTATAGTCAATAAGTTTGGAACGCCCTTGAAAACCTGGAACTCTTCAAATTTTGTTTGGATGTTTGGACTAGTTTTTCCCAAATTCCTAGTCAGTAAGGCTGACATACTACAGTAGTTGTCTGGGTGCCAGGTGCAAATAGTCAGACCCACAAATGTAGGGTTCAAACTAGCTACTTTATTATTATCTGCCTATAATACAGGAATCTTCACAGACTGGCAGCTTTCACCTGAGAAAGACTATATAAGGTTCCAATGCATGAGGGTATGTGTCAGTGTGTGCGTGTGCCAGACCTTACTTCTTGTGTTTACATCATGAATTCAGATTAATTGTCTCCTTGAACCTTCCTCCCAACTGGGGTAGGCTCAATCTAGAGGGAGAAGCCAAATTGGGGACAACTGGTTTACAATAATAACAATTCTTGCAATAATTTACAATAACAAAGGAAGCACTTCACATATTAGATAGTATCTTTGTGAAATTCAAATCAAGGGAGCCCAATATTTAATATCTACATTCAGAAATTGGAGTACCCTCTGCTGTGAGTTCTTGGGGAGCTTAAAAAAAAGCACAGAATTATGTAACCCAATTTCTTCCAGATGTTTTGGAATATAATTTCCATAAACTCCATATACTTTTTGGGCAATATAATGATATGAGAGTTGCAATGAAAAATTACTTAAGAACACCAGAAAACCCCAAACCAAGAACAAAAGAAATGCCCTAACAATTTTTTTTTATTTATTTATTATGGTGGTTAATCTTTGGTGAGATTCACAGCCTTTGGGGCTGGTTGGTAGCTCAACAGCTTGACTCCTAATTAAGGACCTAGGAACTGTTAAGGTAGCGTTGGAGGGTATAAGCTTATATATAATAATTAATTTATTATTGTAATTATTATTATTATTATTAGTAGTAGTAGTAGTAGTAGTAGTAATAGTAGTAGTAGTAATAGTAGTAGTAGTAGTAGTATACCACCCATCTTGCAATCAGGTACCCTTGAGTGACAATGTCATCAGCCTGGCTTTCAAGTATTCTTTACTTGAATCGCTATTGGAAGTAGAATGGCAGGCTAGGTGGCCTTTTTGGGCTGATCTGATAAGTCCATAATCTTAAGTACTTGACAAGACTGATAAAGTACGGTAATTATAACTAGTTTTATCAGTTCTGTGAGAGAAGTTGTTTAAAAAAAAAACCAACCACCAAGCTTTCAATGTTAATTCTGTGAACATAAAGTTTTCTCGGACTACATCTGGTTTATGACTGCAGTTGTTTCCACAGAGAACAAATGTTCTGTGATAATTCTTCACCACA
Organism: Hydrophis major; assembly: GCA_033807585.1. Lineage (NCBI taxonomy): Eukaryota > Metazoa > Chordata > Lepidosauria > Squamata > Elapidae > Hydrophis > Hydrophis major. The sequence continues at coordinate 245,189,866 of CM066330.1, forward strand.
ACACATATGCTTAAATAACACATGTGGTGAAATGCCTGGCTAGTGCAGGAACAGAAATAGAGCCGTGGGCTAGAATCACACAGAGTCAGCTGTAGTAGCATCAGCTGTTGCTGACAACCAACCAGGCCGCAATCCATCTCTTTTAGAGTCTAAAATGACATTTGGCATATGCCTCAATCCTTAGTGTTTCTTCTTTGAAATTTTTTACTGAGCAGCAGATAATTCACAATACTGTGCTCAAAAAACCCATTCACTTCTTTATAATTTAACCACTAAACACCTGTAAAATTAACATCTGTACATCTAATCTGTTCTTCAGACCCTTGCATGAAATGTTTTATATCTTCTTTGCATCTGTTTTTATTTGCGATGAAAGAAATGCAAGTGCTTGTGTGTATTGTAAACTTTGCATGTGTTTAAATCAGATTTCTTTGCCCAATCAAAATTTTAAGAGGAGTATCTGAGAATTATTCAAAATCTAGCTTTGAAGAGTCACCAGTATTTAATACCAAAGTGGTACACTCGTTAGAGTACTAGAATAGGTTCAAGGAGATCTTGGTTTAAACCTCTCTGTTCATTCATGAAATGAATGATAGGCTAGTCTAGACCAAGGTTCTTTCCTCGGTGTTGCAACTTTTATATCATTTCTCTTGTCACTGCCCCTCCCATCTTCATCATGATAGGGTTTTTTTGGCTGATTATTGTGGTTTTCCTGCATTACTGAATTATATAGATATTGTTATCCTCAAACAACAATATGTTTCAGATCTTCAATATCTCCCCACATTCAATTTTAATTTGGAATGGGGCAGAAGGAAGAGCACACTTAAAATCAAGAAATTTGTATTTCTCCTTCCTTTCCTTTTTTTGTAATTAAAAAAGATTGGTAAAGTGACTAAAGATTCATTTTAATGAGTATCTACTTCTGTTACTTGCCCCAGCTCCTGCCCATCTAGCAGTTCGAAAGCATGCAAATTGCAAGTAGATAAATAGGTACCATTTTGGTAGGAAGGTAACCGTGTTCCATGTGCCTCGGCATATAGTCATGCTGGCCACATGTCCACCAGTAGTGGGATTCAAACAATTAGACTACTGGTTTTGTGGGTATAGCTTGGTGGGTGTGGTGTGATTTGGTGGGCGTGGCTTGGTAGGCGTGGCAGGGGAAGGATATTGCAAAATCTCCAATCCCTCCCCACCCCACTAACCTGATTTCCAGCTCCATTCTCCTGTGCAGGGCAACAAAAGAAGACCCAGCCAATCAGTTGGGACTTGGGAGGCAGAGAATTGATGGGGTGGGGCCAGTCAGAGGTGGTATTTGCCAGTTCTCCAAACTACTCAAAATTTCCACTACCGATTCTCCAGAACTGGTCAGAACCTCCTGAATACCACTTCTGATGTCCACAGAAAATGTCTTTGGACCATGCTAGATCCTGCAAATAAAAATAGCACCACACCCTAGAGTTGGAAACGACTGTACATGGAATACATTTACTTTTACCTTTACTCAATTGGGAATTGTGTCTTTTTCATTGTAAAACCTGCACTTCTACAGTTACAGAAGTAAGCATGGATCTAATGTACTTTGAACATGGAAGATGGCTATGAGTGGTTATTTATGTCAGTTAGTTAAAGGAATGCCTTTTTCTCTATGAATGTCTACCCTACTAAAGGTCATTTAAGAAATCTGGTGTACAGGTAGACCTCAACTTACAATAATTCCTTTAGTGACCATTCAAAATTACAGTGGTATTGGAAAGCTGCACTTTATGATCATTTTCCACAATTATGACCATTGTAGCATCCCCATGGTCACATGACCAAAATTCAGATGCTTGGCAACTGATTCATATGTATGTCTGTTGCAGCATCCTGAGGTCATATGATCCCCTTTTGTGACCTTCTGATAAGCAAGTCAA